>CM046882.1:96292875-96710375 GCA_025667525.1 Glebionis coronaria | reverse complement strand
ATGAACGAGATTGATCGCCTTCACTCCGAAAAAAGGGAACTTATGAGTGAAATTCCTGCGCTAGACGAGGAGGTTGAACGAGTTTTTCGCGATCGTCGTCGTCAGTAGACGTGCATGGGAAATGATGATAAGTGTAATCCTTTGAAGAAGTTTCAAAAATAAATATTAATAAGTCTATGTTTAAGTTTTAAACAAGTTATGCTTATCCTGACCTCGTTAAGCAATTTTAAATGTTATGCTTATTGTATGAGCCTAAAATAAAACGAATGTGAAACGATGTTTCTCGATGTAATATGTAGTGTCCTTATAATGAATCTCTTATGTTCACTATTTTGAGTTGGTGTTTACGTTAATATGTGAAGTTTATAGCTATTTCTAGCAGTTGTCCTTTGACTACTTCAATACAAATCCTCTGCTTTTTTTATGTTGTTATTTTTTGTTTGCTATTATGTTGCAGCCTTCACTAAAGGTTTGGTGCCTTTTTATGTGTTCAAATAATTATGTGTTAATAAGAGTATATTTGATTTAAGGTCTCGAAAATCTAAGCATAAACAATGGTAGACATACTGGTGTAAAGTTGAGCATATGTTGGATTATATTATAAAATTAAGTTTTTACCTTTTTAAATATACATATATGAGGCTATCTGTCACACCCCCAATTTATCAGAGTAAGATAACGCAATGGGGTGCGACGGTCATGACTATCACAAGATGTAGGTACAAAGAACGACTATTTAAAAGTCGTTTTCATTTAATTAAAACATAAGCTTGTTCGGAAGCGTATTACAAAAGATCAAATAAAGCATAGTTTTCAAAGACTTCAACATTGTTTTGGACATCCAAAATACAAGTCACGACCATTTATTTAAATCTCCCAAGCATAACCACGTCACTCCTCCGTCTTGATACCTGAGAAAAACATTGCTAAAACGTCAACACAAAGGTCGGTGAGTCCATAGGTTTAAGATTAAATAGTGTGATGAACCATAAGATTTTCAAGGCAACCGGCATATAATCTTATAACAAATACAAGATTATAATCAAAAGTATACGTTTTCATAACCTACGCCTAAGCTCATGACACCGAAGCGTTAACCTAAACCAACAAGATATAACAAGAGCCCAAGCAAATGCCCATCCTTTAGCATTTGTAACAACTCAAATGTAAGTGTATCTAACTTTGGTCACACAACCAAATTAGATAGGGAGGTTAATCCCAATAGATCTATCCATAACATTCGCGCTTACACAAAGTAATTAACGGTTCATGATAGTGGGCTAAAAGCAACATAGGATGGCGGGACTTAGACATCATGTAGGCAAACGTATGAATTTTTAAGGCACTTATGTTCATCCGTTAAAACAAGCAATGTTCTCACCCCAAAATAGTTAAACAATTTAAAAGTGGGGGCTATGAAACTCACCTTGATGAAGAAGTAAATACGATCAAGAAAGATAGCTCGGTAAATCAAGGCACGCAACCAATGCGCAAACAATCTACTCGCAACCTAAGTAAAATATCCGTACTTAGGCTAAATACAAATAATAATAACGTACAAGCACTTGGTTGATGATTTATACTTGCTCTAGTTTAAATAAAATGTTTTCATACATTTTTCTCGTTCAATAAAATTAGTCACGGGGTCAAGTTCGGGTCTCGATAACTTATTGAATAATAGTCCGAAAAATAAACGGACTCTCACTATAAAAACTAGGCCGCGAGGTCGTCGATATTTGATAAATGTCATATTTTTATGAAGTCCCTAAGTCAAGTATTTTATTACATGAAGTAGGGCACTCACACATAAAATATAAAAAGTAACGTTCAATTTTATACAAGTGGAGAACGACCAACTTTGGAAATTTATTGCGGATTCATTACTCGACTTCATGACAAACCGAAAGTTGTTTTGGAAACTAGACCGTGTCGAGTTTTACAAGGTATTTTTAGACCTTTGGGCGAAAGTCATTTGGTCGGCTAAAAACAGGCTCAAAGTAGGGTGTTTGGGACATTTTGCATATATGTATCCTATTGTTATTACCCTTTTTGCACTTAACACATTTATATACATGCACACTTTACTTTGTCAGCTTGGGAAAAATAGCAATTTGGGGTCCTAGTTTCTGCCCTATGTCTCAAACGCAGCATGTAAACAACCAACACAAGTTGGCACTACTTTCACCAATACACATCATAGCATTTCAAGGAAAGCAAGTTGCCAACTTTTGACTTTCTGTTTTAAGCATACTGCTAAGAGAGAATGGGGATGGTCCTCATGAAACGATCCATACATACATACGAGTTATTTATATACCCACGCCCCACATATAGACCAAATTCTTTTTAAAGTTAGCAAGTTGTTTTCTAGTTTCTGTCATCATGTACACGCATAATAAACAACCATTTTTAGTCAAATTGGAAAGGGTACTTGGTTGCTTTTGTCTGCTGTTCACGCAGGGGTAGGGGCATAAGTGGTCCTATTCTTGGTTCCTACTCACTTACTATTATGCATACAATACAAGGTAACACTCCATAGGGCACACAAAATTTATATAAGCATTTCATGCATCAGCTTATACCTACACACAGCACACATAGGTTTACAACATTTGCATCTTACTGTTATGATTTCTCATTTCCTTATACTTGTTCACATCAGAATTTATTCTCTTGATTTTAGGTTCTATTATAAGGTGATAATGTCCTACTCATAAACATAATATTACAATATAAACTTTATACAAGGCATCTCACATACATACGAACACTCACATACTTATCAATATGCCGCAGGAAAACACGTAGCATCCACATGAATTAAGGCAGTTTGTTTCTAAGCTTTGCATGCATGCAGTCACACACATAAGTCTTGCATACCACACACATATTATTATGGAGGCACCTGGGTCTCGTTTGGTCTTATGACCACACGTTTAAGCATAACACATATACTTAACTAGCAATTTCCTTTTAAAAGCCATTTTGTTTGAGTACTTCACTGTTTTCACAGCTTGAAGAAATAGTGACCCTAGATACTTGTTATGTATTCCACATAAAATTAAGCGTACACTACTCCTTTAAGCATACAATACAATTGAGGGTCTCAAGTTCTTTGTTTTCATCATAGGTTTCAGATTATACGGTTTGCTCTTTACTGAGATCACACATATACTTACTTGATCATATTCTTGCAGGATAGTACTAAGGTAATAACAAAGTTTGGCATCAAGTTGTTTTAAAATTTCAACACATGCTACACATACGCATACACAAGCATACAATCACAACCAATAACCATGTTTCGTTTGGTGTGTTATTGTTTCCCTTAGCCACTGTTTATCATGCAGGAACTCATACCTATCATTTGATTGTCTTACTTTTATGTTGTTCACACAGTTATACCCACACGCATATCTTTCTATTTGCTTTCCACCTACACTTCCTGTTTTGAAAACACATTTAAAATCGCCATGTTCGTATATATATATATATGCATTCACATAATAACCATAACTTGAAGCTTTGGTACACACATAATAGTTACTTGCATGCATACATATGTACACGAGTAACCTCCACATAAAATCATAAAGATTGGCACACGTGAGGTTATTACTTGGTCTCCTTAGGTGGTTTTGGTTATCGAGTGAGTAGTATATACAATCCGTGACTAGTTTTATTTAGTTTGCAAAATGTTTTAGCGAGTATATATCAACCAGTGTGCGAAGAACAATGGTCATAAAAGACTTACAAGAGTCCTAAGATACTTGATGAAGATGGAAGACTAAGGCTTAAAGAACAACGTCAACAACTTGGGTATGTTAGTTAGCTTGAGATTATCAACCCGAAGTCTTGCTTATTGCTTCATTTCCAGTGGCCTTATAGCTTTCTTTGAGTGAAATATTTGTTAAGTTATGTGTGTGAGTTTATGAAGAAAATGGGTTGGTATTTATAGGCAATGAGTGGTGGGATTAGGGTTAGTAACTAAGTTAGGACTTAGTTAGGGTTTGTAAAAGAATTAGTTAGATGGTAACTAAGTTTAACCAAGGAACTAACATGGGAAATCCAAATTTGCAGGTGGGGAAGTGGAAGGTGTTGGGGTTTCGGGGGTGGCAGTGAAGAGAGGGGTTCGAGGGTCCTTTTCTCTTGACCATGGGTTGATAACGGTGGGTAGTGAGGGCAAGTGAGGGGACCAAAGTACTACTCCCATTAATGGAAGTGTGTTGTACAAAATTTGAATTGTGAATTTACACAGTGAAAAGAAAACGTGGGTGGGAAGAGGCAAGTGGGAGGGGGATCCGATTTTTGCAAGGAAATAGGAAAAGAAAACTTTTGTTTTTCTTTTTATTTATTTTTGTATACTTTGTTTTCTTTTGTACATTTGTAAAGTAAAAGTTTATTTGTTGAGAGGATTTAAATGTGTATAGGTAGCATAGAGTTTTATTGGTAGTTTAATCAAAATGTAAATTTTCTTAGGCGTGTCGTAATATAACGTAACAAAACGATTATTTGCTTTGCGTCGCGACTATTTATTTTGATTACGCTAAATAAATTAAATATCATTTCTTAAAATAAAGATCCTAGCAAGGATCGACATAGATAATAAACGTTCACTAAAATATATAATTGTCATCAATAAAAATTTTAAATTCGTACAAAAATTCGCGTAACCAATCGGGACATCAATAGACACGCAAGTCTAACCCGAATTAACGCGTTTCACGTAAATTAAATAGGTCCTAATTTCACGGTTGTGACATCCGACAACCCTTAAGTTTGAGCTTCGACCCGAAGCTCATATCTTGACGAAACATATCTAATTAAATAGATGAGGATACTTAAGCTTAAATTGATCTTCACGTTCCCAAGTAAACTCGGGTCCTCGTTGTGCATTCCAACGCACTTTCACAATCGGTATACGGCTTTGTCTAAGTCGTTTAATTTCACGGTCTACAATCTCAACGGGTTCTTCAACAAATACGAGCTTGTCGTCAAGTTGAATTTCTTCTAATGGTATAACGAGCGTCTCATCGGATAGACATTTCTTCAAATTGCAAATGTGGAACACATTATGCACGCGACTAAGTTCTTGGGGTAAATCCAAACGGTAAGCGACTTCACCAATTCGTTGAGTGATCTTGAACGGTCCAATATATCGTGGGTTTAGCTTCCCTCGTTTTCCAAAACGAATGACACCTTTCCACGGTGCGACTTTTAGCATGACGAGGTCTCCAACTTGAAATTCCAATGGCTTACGTCTTTTGTCGGCGTAACATTTTTGACGATCACGGGCCGCTTGCATACGGCTCTTGATTTGAACAATTTTCTCTGTCGTTTCATGAATTATTTCCGGGCCGGTAAGTTGTGCATCACCAACTTCCGCCCAACAAACGGGTGAACGACATTTTCGACCATAAAGTGCTTCAAACGGTGCCGCTTTAATACTCGTATGGTAACTATTGTTGTACGAAAATTCCACGAGCGGTAAATGACGATCCCATCCGTTTCCAAAATCGATCACACATGCTCGGAGCATGTCTTCTAAAGTTTGGATGGTTCTTTCGCTTTGGCCATCCGTTTGAGGATGGTAAGCCGTGCTCATATCTAGTTGTGTTCCTAGAGCTTCTTGAAGTGATTGCCAAAATCTTGAGCAATATCGACCGTCTCGATCCGAAATTATGGATATCGGCACTCCATGCTTAGTAACGATTTCTTTCACATATATTCGTGCTAAATGATCCATTTGGTCTTTCTCTTTCATAGGAAGAAAATGTGCGGACTTCGTAAGACGATCCACAATGACCCAAATCGTGTCATATCCGGCGGGTGTCTTGGGTAATTTAGTGATAAAGTCCATAGTAATTCTTTCCCATTTCCACTCCGGGATTCTAGGTTGGACTAGTAATCCGGATGGCTTTTGATGCTCGACCTTAACTTTCGCGCAAGTTAAGCATTTTCCCACATAAGTAGCTATATCGGCTTTCATGTTCGGCCACCAATAAAACATCTTCATGTCATGGTACATTTTATCCGATCCGGGGTGAACCGAATATTTAGATTTATGCGACTCATTCATAATTATGTTTCTCGTGTTTCCATATCGTGGTAGCCAACTTCTACCTTCAAGGCATAACGTTCCATCGGTACGTGCAACGAGTTTCTTCGTGATCATACCTCCGGCATCTTCCTTATGAATGTTATCCGCCTTAATAGCTTCACGTTGAGCTTCTAAGATCTTCTTGGGGATGTTCAAACCAATAGTCATCACTAAAGCTCGAACTCTAAGAGGTTTATCACGAGGTTTCCTACTTAAAGCGTCGGCTACAACATTGCCTTTTCCCGGTGTATAACGAATTTCACAATCGTAATCACCAAGCAATTGCAACCATCGCCTTTGTCTCATGTTAAGCTCTTTTTGATTCAAGATGTGTTGTAAACTTTTGTGGTCGGTGAACACAACACATTTGGTACCGTAAAGGTAATGTCTCCAAATCTTGAGAGCAAAAACGACCGCGCCTAATTCCAAATCGTGAGTAGTATAGTTTTCTTCGTTCGGCTTCAATTGTCGAGAGGCATAAGCGATAACTTTCTTTCTTTGCATAAGAACCGCGCCTAAGCCTTTAATTGACGCGTCACAATAGACTTCAAAGTCTTCACTACCCTCGGGTAGTGCGAGAATAGGTGCATCACAAAGCTTTTGTTTGAGGGTTTGGAAAGACAATTCTTGATCGTCTCCCCATTCAAACTTTTTGTTCTTTTGAGTCAAAGTTGTCATAGATTTTGCGATCTTCGAAAATCCTTCGATAAACCTTCTATAATAACCGGCGAGTCCAAGGAATTGTCGAATCTCCGTGGGAGTAGTAGGAGTCGCCCAATCCTTGACCGCTTCAATTTTGGCGGGATCAACGTGAATTCCACTACTATCAATCACGTGACCAAGAAATTGAACCGTGTGAATCCAAAATTCACACTTTGAGAACTTAGCATACAAATGCTCTTGCCTCAATAATTACAAAATCTTTTTCAAGTGTTCCTCGTGTTCTTTCTTACTACGAGAGTAAATAAGGATATCGTCAATGAACACGATAACAAACTTATCCAAGTAAGGCTTACACACACGGTTCATGAGGTCCATGAAAACCGCGGGTGCATTAGTCAAACCGAAAGGCATGACTTGGAATTCAAAATGACCGTATCGGGTTCGGAACGCCGTCTTGGAAATATCTTCCTCTCGAACTCTAAGTTGATGATAACCCGATCTTAAGTCAATTTTTGAATAAATGCTCGAACCTTGAAGTTGATCAAACAAATCGTCGATCCTTGGGAGAGGATAACGATTTTTGATGGTAAGCTTGTTCAATTCGCGATAATCGATGCACATTCGAAAAGTTCCGTCTTTCTTCTTTACTAATAGAACCAGAGCTCCCCAAGGTGAGGAACTCGGCCTAATAAATCCTTTGTCGGTAAGCTCCTTCAATTGGTCGGCTAATTCCTTCATCTCGGCGGGTGCTAAACGGTAAGGTGCTCTTGCGACGGGTGCGGCTCCGGGTGTCAACTCAATATGGAATTCTACTTGACGGAGTGGTGGCAATCCGGGTAAATCTTCGGGGAAAACATCGGGAAAGTCTTTAACGATCGGAACATCTTCAATCTTCTTCTCTTTTGGCTCGGCTTCTTTCTTGTTAGTAACTTGAATGAGAAAAATCGGACGACCTTCCTCGATGTACTTTTTGGTTTTAGTACATGAGATGACATCTAATTGAGTTTGGCTTTTCGCGCCATTTCTTTCTCCAAATATAGTTAGAATTTGCCTTCCATAAGGAACGCGAACTTGTTTTTCGTGACAAAGCAACTCCGCATGGTATTTAGACAACCAATCCATACCAACAATAACGTCGAAGCTTCCAAGTTCAATTGGTAAGAGGTCGATAAGAAACGGGATATTTTGCAAATTCAAAATGCAATCCTTAAGGACGGTATTAGTGGAGATGGACTTACCATCGGCTAACTCCACATCATATCTTACTTCTAAGGCTACGGGATTCACATTAAGTAGTTTGCTAAAGGTAGTAGATACAAAGCTCCTATCCGCACCGGAATCAAATAATACGGAAGCATAAAGATTATTGAGGAGGAACGTACCGGTGACGACGTTGTTGTCTTGGATAGCCGCCTCGGCTCCCAAAGCATATACGCGACCAATCGCTCCCGCTTGATTCCCATTTCCCCTTGTTCCACTACCCGAAGCTCCTTGGTTTTGTTTCGGATTCTTACGAGCTTGGTTGTTGTTGTTGCCACGGATTTGATTTCCGCGACCCACGGTGATAGCCTTAGGACACTTATTTTTAAAATGTCCCTTTTCTCCACAACCATAACAAGTAACATCCGCATAACGCTCATTCGGAGCCGTTGGGGCTCTTTGGTTCAACGGTCTTGGGGCACTACGGCAATCTTTGGCAAAATGGCCGGCTTTACCACAATTGTGGCAAGTTTTACCACAAGCTCCTGGATGATGTTTACCACACTTTGCACAATACGGTTGCTTTCCTTGGTAATTTGAGCCACCATTGAGATTGAAAGCCTTGGCCACATTATCTTGGCGCTTGTTGGGGTAGTTACCATGATTAGGGCCATGGTTTCCTTCCCACTTTCTCTTGTGATCACTTGAGTCCAAGATAATAGCTTCCATTAAGCCATTCGCCATTTCAATGGCTTCATTGAGATCGGTTGGCTTCGAAGAGATGACATCACCACGGATTGACGAAGGCAATCCCACCATATATCTTTCCACGGCACGAGTCTCCGTGGGAAGCATCTCAGGACACATCAACCTAAGCTCTTGGAACCTTTGAGTATATGGCATCAAGTTCGTACCATTCACACGAAGGTTCCACAATTCCGTTTCCAACCTTTGCATTTCGTTCCTTGGACAATACTTTTTGTAGAGCATGTTCTTGAAATGCGCCCAAGGTGTTGCATTAGCGGCTTCCAAGCTAACGGCACGAACATGGATATTCCACCATGTTAGCGCGCCATCAATCAAAGTACTAGATCCGTACTTCACTTTGTCGCCTTCCGCTACGTTGCTCACACTAAATTGAGCTTCCAATCGTTCGATCCACCTAGCAAGACCTACGGCCCCTTCGGTTCCATTGAAAGAACCGGTGAAGCAAGACTTAAACTCCTTGTACGTGCATGTACGAGTAGTTGTTTCCGTGGTGTTAGTGGTATTGTTCCCTTCTTGAGTACTTTCGGCGGCGGCGAGGGCGGCGGCCACACCGTCCGCTATCATTTGATTTAGAACGGCCGGGTCGATAGCAATTGGAGCGGCGGGGTTTGCGTTTGCGTTTGCATTTGCTCTTGTTCTACGTCTAACGGGTGCCATTGATCTAAATTAATAAAGATTACATTGAGCGTTAGAAATAACAATTCATAAGATCACGTTTTCGCATGGCATATATAGATAGTTCATGATATCACAACAAATATCATAAGTTTCACAAGTGATAAACATAACCCAAACATTCGATTCATCATCATGAATTAAGATTTATAAAAAGAGAGCATAGTGTTTTGGGAATTGTTTTCAAAAGATTACACAAAAGAAAAGGAAATAGAAACACAATAAGACAACTAGTCGGAAAGGCCCTCGATGCGCTCAATCCTAGCGGTCACCATAGTCAATCCTCTATTGAGGAGGTCGCGCAATCCATTGACTTGGAAGCGCAAGTCATCAATCCTCCTTGATAGGACGGTCACACGATTTGGCTCAGGGGGATTGGCAACCCCCAAATAGGTGAGAATATCACTACTACACTCCTCAAGCCTACACATCAAGTCATTAGGGAGCATGCTCATGTTGCGGAGGATGTAGGCCATCTCCTCTCGTAGTGACTCAAGTCTAGCAAAGGGATGTTGAGGGTGCCTACGGACTCCTGCGGCCCTAGAACTCTCAGGTATATCCGCTCTAGGAGGTGGAGGAATGGGTGTCATCCTCGGCCAAATCGAAGCATCCTCCATTGGGGGGGTAGGTCCTAAGGAGAGATAGGTGGAGCAAACCGGTGCCGTATCCTTGTCTCTAGAAGCAAGCTTTTTCCCCACATAGGTGTGCTTCACTGATATTCGAGCTGTGCGCTTCATAGGAGACCCTTTCGGTGCAAGAGATGATGAGCAAGGGGAAGCAGTCTTCTTGGCCTTTCCTCGTCTTTGATAGCAGATGATCGGCTTTGGGAGTGGGAGTGGGAGTGGCTCTCTTACAGGTGAATTTTCTGGCGACTCACCAATCCTCATTGGTCTTAATCCGTTGGGCGATTCCACCATGTAGATCGTCTCGTCACTAGTTGTCGCCATAGCACTGCCAAAACAAGGCATGTATTAGTATTAGATCGAAAATAATAGCTTTAAAATTCGTAAATACTTGTAAAAATAAATATATCCCAAAACTCTCTCGTATAAAATTTTTCAAATAATCATGTCGTGTTTCAATATTAGTTTTCCATTGCGATAAGTTATTAGCACTCCAAATTTGGATGTTACGTACATACATCGTATTAATTGTCGTTCTAGCGCATATCTCTAAAGGATATCAAAATTTTTGTATATCGACGTGCAAAAATATATTAGATCACAAATAATTCATATCAAATAGCATAGCCAATAAATTAAACTAACTTGCAACTTACTTGTATCGAAGACGCGGAGTGAAGTGGTTCTTGGAGATTTTTGAGTTAGTTATAGTCTAGAATTATTTTTCCAAAATTAGATTTTTGACTCAAGTTTATAAAAATCATTTTGTAAAAAGATAACCTAGTTCTCTATAACTACAGCTTTGATACCAATCTGTCACACCCCCAATTTATCAGAGTAAGATAACGCAATGGGGTGCGACGGTCATGACTATCACAAGATGTAGGTACAAAGAACGACTATTTAAAAGTCGTTTTCATTTAATTAAAACATAAGCTTGTTCGGAAGCGTATTACAAAAGATCAAATAAAGCATAGTTTTCAAAGACTTCAACATTGTTTTGGACATCCAAAATACAAGTCACGACCATTTATTTAAATCTCCCAAGCATAACCACGTCACTCCTCCGTCTTGATACCTGAGAAAAACATTGCTAAAACGTCAACACAAAGGTCGGTGAGTCCATAGGTTTAAGATTAAATAGTGTGATGAACCATAAGATTTTCAAGGCAACCGGCATATAATCTTATAACAAATACAAGATTATAATCAAAAGTATACGTTTTCATAACCTACGCCTAAGCTCATGACACCGAAGCGTTAACCTAAACCAACAAGATATAACAAGAGCCCAAGCAAATGCCCATCCTTTAGCATTTGTAACAACTCAAATGTAAGTGTATCTAACTTTGGTCACACAACCAAATTAGATAGGGAGGTTAATCCCAATAGATCTATCCATAACATTCGCGCTTACACAAAGTAATTAACGGTTCATGATAGTGGGCTAAAAGCAACATAGGATGGCGGGACTTAGACATCATGTAGGCAAACGTATGAATTTTTAAGGCACTTATGTTCATCCGTTAAAACAAGCAATGTTCTCACCCCAAAATAGTTAAACAATTTAAAAGTGGGGGCTATGAAACTCACCTTGATGAAGAAGTAAATACGATCAAGAAAGATAGCTCGGTAAATCAAGGCACGCAACCAATGCGCAAACAATCTACTCGCAACCTAAGTAAAATATCCGTACTTAGGCTAAATACAAATAATAATAACGTACAAGCACTTGGTTGATGATTTATACTTGCTCTAGTTTAAATAAAATGTTTTCATACATTTTTCTCGTTCAATAAAATTAGTCACGGGGTCAAGTTCGGGTCTCGATAACTTATTGAATAATAGTCCGAAAAATAAACGGACTCTCACTATAAAAACTAGGCCGCGAGGTCGTCGATATTTGATAAATGTCATATTTTTATGAAGTCCCTAAGTCAAGTATTTTATTACATGAAGTAGGGCACTCACACATAAAATATAAAAAGTAACGTTCAATTTTATACAAGTGGAGAACGACCAACTTTGGAAATTTATTGCGGATTCATTACTCGACTTCATGACAAACCGAAAGTTGTTTTGGAAACTAGACCGTGTCGAGTTTTACAAGGTATTTTTAGACCTTTGGGCGAAAGTCATTTGGTCGGCTAAAAACAGGCTCAAAGTAGGGTGTTTGGGACATTTTGCATATATGTATCCTATTGTTATTACCCTTTTTGCACTTAACACATTTATATACATGCACACTTTACTTTGTCAGCTTGGGAAAAATAGCAATTTGGGGTCCTAGTTTCTGCCCTATGTCTCAAACGCAGCATGTAAACAACCAACACAAGTTGGCACTACTTTCACCAATACACATCATAGCATTTCAAGGAAAGCAAGTTGCCAACTTTTGACTTTCTGTTTTAAGCATACTGCTAAGAGAGAATGGGGATGGTCCTCATGAAACGATCCATACATACATACGAGTTATTTATATACCCACGCCCCACATATAGACCAAATTCTTTTTAAAGTTAGCAAGTTGTTTTCTAGTTTCTGTCATCATGTACACGCATAATAAACAACCATTTTTAGTCAAATTGGAAAGGGTACTTGGTTGCTTTTGTCTGCTGTTCACGCAGGGGTAGGGGCATAAGTGGTCCTATTCTTGGTTCCTACTCACTTACTATTATGCATACAATACAAGGTAACACTCCATAGGGCACACAAAATTTATATAAGCATTTCATGCATCAGCTTATACCTACACGCAGCACACATAGGTTTACAACATTTGCATCTTACTGTTATGATTTCTCATTTCCTTATACTTGTTCACATCAGAATTTATTCTCTTGATTTTAGGTTCTATTATAAGGTGATAATGTCCTACTCATAAACATAATATTACAATATAAACTTTATACAAGGCATCTCACATACATACGAACACTCACATACTTATCAATATGCCGCAGGGAAACACGTAGCATCCACATGAATTAAGGCAGTTTGTTTCTAAGCTTTGCATGCATGCAGTCACACACATAAGTCTTGCATACCACACACATATTATTATGGAGGCACCTGGGTCTCGTTTGGTCTTATGACCACACGTTTAAGCATAACACATATACTTAACTAGCAATTTCCTTTTAAAAGCCATTTTGTTTGAGTACTTCACTGTTTTCACAGCTTGAAGAAATAGTGACCCTAGATACTTGTTATGTATTCCACATAAAATTAAGCGTACATTACTCCTTTAAGCATACAATACAATTGAGGGTCTCAAGTTCTTTGTTTTCATCATAGGTTTCAGATTATACGGTTTGCTCTTTACTGAGATCACACATATACTTACTTGATCATATTCTTGCAGGATAGTACTAAGGTAATAACAAAGTTTGGCATCAAGTTGTTTTAAAATTTCAACACATGCTACACATACGCATACACAAGCATACAATCACAACCAATAACCATGTTTCGTTTGGTGTGTTATTGTTTCCCTTAGCCACTGTTTATCATGCAGGAACTCATACCTATCATTTGATTGTCTTACTTTTATGTTGTTCACACAGTTATACCCACACGCATATCTTTCTATTTGCTTTCCACCTACACTTCCTGTTTTGAAAACACATTTAAAATCGCCATGTTCGTATATATATATATATATATGCATTCACATAATAACCATAACTTGAAGCTTTGGTACACACATAATAGTTACTTGCATGCATACATATGTACACGAGTAACCTCCACATAAAATCATAAAGATTGGCACACGTGAGGTTATTACTTGGTCTCCTTAGGTGGTTTTGGTTATCGAGTGAGTAGTATATACAATCCGTGACTAGTTTTATTTAGTTTGCAAAATGTTTTAGCGAGTATATATCAACCAATGTGCGAAGAACAATGGTCATAAAAGACTTACAAGAGTCCTAAGATACTTGATGAAGATGGAAGACTAAGGCTTAAAGAACAACGTCAACAACTTGGGTATGTTAGTTAGCTTGAGATTATCAACCCGAAGTCTTGCTTATTGCTTCATTTCCAGTGGCCTTATAGCTTTCTTTGAGTGAAATATTTGTTAAGTTGTGTGTGTGAGTTTATGAAGAAAATGGGTTGGTATTTATAGGCAATGAGTGGTGGGATTAGGGTTAGTAACTAAGTTAGGACTTAGTTAGGGTTTGTAAAAGAATTAGTTAGATGGTAACTAAGTTTAACCAAGGAACTAACATGGGAAATCCAAATTTGCAGGTGGGGAAGTGGAAGGTGTTGGGGTTTCGGGGTGGCAGTGAAGAGAGGGGTTCGAGGGTCCTTTTCTCTTGACCATGGGTTGATAACGGTGGGTAGTGAGGGCAAGTGAGGGGACCAAAGTACTACTCCCATTAATGGAAGTGTGTTGTACAAAATTTGAATTGTGAATTTACACAGTGAAAAGAAAACGTGGGTGGGAAGAGGCAAGTGGGAGGGGGATCCGATTTTTGCAAGGAAATAGGAAAAGAAAACTTTTGTTTTTCTTTTTATTTATTTTTGTATACTTTGTTTTCTTTTGTACATTTGTAAAGTAAAAGTTTATTTGTTGAGAGGATTTAAATGTGTATAGGTAGCATAGAGTTTTATTGGTAGTGTAATCAATATGTACATTTTCTTAGGCGTGTCGTAATATAACGTAACAAAACGATTATTTGCTTTGCGTCGCGACTATTTATTTTGATTACGCTAAATAAATTAAATATCATTTCTTAAAATAAAGATCCTAGCAAGGATCGACATAGATAATAAACGTTCACTAAAATATATAATTGTCATCAATAAAAATTTTAAATTCGTACAAAAATTCGCGTAACCAATCGGGACATCAATAGACACGCAAGTCTAACCCGAATTAACGCGTTTCACGTAAATTAAATAGGTCCTAATTTCACGGTTGTGACACTATTCATGTTTACTAGAGACATATGTTGGCTTCAACTAGTTGGTAACACAAGAGTAAGAGATAAGTGTCTCATTGGTCATACTAGTTGATATGGATGGAGTGAAATGCATTTGAACTAGATAGTTGAAAGGACGTTTGTCTATGTTACTTCTACAGTGCTGCTAGTCATCTTAACCAACTTTATGAGTCATTTTTAATACACATTTTGATAATTTTAGGAGTACGCTAACTGTAGCTTTGCTTTGGGTGAAAGATCAAGTTGGGGCGTTTCAAATGTATTCTAGCAACGGATGGTGTAAATTTATTTAACTTTATATTAGGCATGCATATTTTGAAAAATGGGTAGTAATGACTCTTTTGAAGTTTAATGTCATTGCATAGACATTTCAAGCAGTAGTCCGCCAGTTTGATTTTCCAACCATCAATTATTTTTAATTTTTTTTATTGTATTGACAAAGTCACGAGGATAACTAATTTAGGTAAGTACCTGGATTGAAGATATGCTGAAGAATTGTCTTAGCAAAGAACTAATAGTGTGACTCATATATATTTTTTTATGGAGTATGTACTGATGTACTCAAAATAGTAGCCGCAATCCATGTTTCAACCAGTCACAAGCTTGCTGACATACTTGAATTCTATTCATCCCTCTAATGTCGGGATGTTTGGGTTGCTTTTCTTACAACACACATTTATTTTATCTTCACCCCTCCATTGTCGGGATGGCGCGGTCATATTTCTTACAACAAAGAGTGAACTTTATTATGAATCGATACACGGTTACATTTATTTTGAGTATATACTTATACCTATGAAGGTATCATTTGAGACATTACTAGTCTTGGTCACCTGGTCTTCTATTTGTGCCTTCTTTTGGGCATTGTTTTTGGCATTTCAGAAGTGGAACTTGCGAAGGTTACTAGTATGCCCTGTTCGCGAGATTGGGCGTCCTTTCATATCGGCCAAGGTGTAAGTCCCTTTTTGGTTTGCCTTAGTAACCTGATACGGGCCCTCCAATTGGGATCCAACTTCTTTTGTCCCTCTTTTCTGCTTGCTTCATTTTTTCGAAGAACAAAATCACCAACTTTAAGGGCCTTGTGTCTCACCTTTTTGTTATAGTATCTTTCTGTTTGGGCTTTGTATTTTGTTGTGCGAAGTGCAACCATTTCTCGCCTTTCCTCTAATAATTCGAGATTCGGACACAAGTTTTCTTCGTTAGTGATTGGGTCGAATGCATTGAATCGATAGGTGGGTAGACCAATTTCTGGTGGTAAGATTGCTTCACATCCGTAAACTAAGATAAAAGGTGTGCATCCATTCCCGGTGTGAGCTGTTGTTCGGTATGACCAAAGTACGTTTGGTAATTCATCGACCCAGTTTCCTTTAGCTTTTCCAAGCCTTGTTTTCAATCCTTGTAGTAGGGTACGGTTGGTTACTTCTGTTTGTCCGTTGGCTTGTGGGTGTGCGACAAATGTAAAATGTTGCTTGATCTTGAGTTCTTCGCACCATTCTTTAAATGGATTGTTAGCGAACTGTTTTCCATTATCACTAATGATGATTCCTGGAATACCAAAGCGACAAACAATATTGCGCCAAACAAATCGTAATATTTTCTGACCAATTATGGTTGTTGTAGAAACTAGAAGGAGGGGGGTTGAATAGTTTTTCTTCGATTTATCTCCTAATTAAAATTCCTTTCAATTAGGTGAATATAAAAACTATCTTTTACTTGAAGGCTAGTTGCATAATGATTAGGTTCAATTCTAATTCATTAACAAAGACAAGTACTAAGTGTAATGATAATGAAAGTAAGTAAAGAGTAAGGAAAGAAACAACCTAATAGTAAGACACCAAGATTTATAGTGGTTCGGAAGCGAAGCTCTATCCTCGTTCCTACTCCACTCCTCGAGTACACCTACTCGAGATTTCCACTATATCCACAAGCTCCCTTCTTGGCGGAGAAAACCTTACAACGTCGCTTACATTATTTTCCTACACTAAGCTAAATGTCGAGACCTAATCTTAACTAGGACCAATTTACACAACGTTGCCTACTTCACCATTTTATGGCACAAGGCTAGATGTCGAGTTCTAATCGAAAGATAGAACCAATCTTCACAATGTTGCCTACTTCACCATTTAACGACACAAGGCTAGATGTCGAGTTCTAATCCAAAGCTAGAACCAATATTCATGACTCTTCACTTTGAAGCTAAGTGAGAACTTACACAACTCACACACAAATTACTTTGTAGTTTAGTGAGAACTAACACACTACTCATTACAACTCAACTAAACATATCCAAGTACACACATGTAACTTAGATGTACACAAGACAAATCCAAGCACACACATATGCAAAAGGATTTACACAACACTAATCCAAGTATTCACAAATAGCTTGGATGAACACAACTAGTCCAAGTATTCACAAATAGCTTGGATCTACACAAGACGCAAATAAACAAATGATGACCAAGACTAGATCTTTAGGAGAGGATGATCTTCATCAAGGCTTCATCTTTAATCACAACACAAGTATGTGAGTGATCTTCTCTTTGGACAAGGTAAATAAGGGGATTAAGAGGATAATCATAAGTAAACATACTTAACACATTAAGTGATCATTTACAAATGATTAGGATTAAGATAAGAGAAAGAAGGCTGAGAGAAATGTCCAAAAAGGGTTGTGGAAAATGCAGATTTGATCCACTATTTATAAGAGACAAAAACAAACGGCTAGCTGCACGTGGTTCCTTATTGGCCTAGGCGGTTCCTTATCAATAAAGATCCGCATAGGTACTTAAGGAACCACGGATGTAGACTCCGCTCCTTTTTGTCTTTTAGTGGGGTAGAAATATCTGAGGTAGTTTGAAACCTTCAAAGGACCCATTTGGAATATGCCATATTCAAATTTACATTTTCCATTTTAATAAAACATTTTCTTAAAAAGAAAGTTTATTAAAAATCTTTTGTCACATTTGACAAAAGTGAGTTTTCAGGCTAATCACTTTTATGATCACTAAACATGATTAAGATGTGTTAGTGTAATGATTATTACGTTGATGATAGTGTTTGTTAGATAATTCGTTTTACGATTGTGTTTGACTATAAATGTCTTGTATAGTTTGTTGTGATCAAAACTAAGAAAGATTAGTTAACACTAATAAGGTTTTTAGGCATTACTTGCATTAACAATCTCCCCTTTTTTTATTACGACAAACTATAAACTCATTTACATAAATACAAAATTATTCGAATTATTAACGAGTTTATTTACTATCATTTCTCCCCCTTTGTCGAAGCAAAAAGGTTAGCACAAGTCTTTGGAGAAGAGAAGAATTGACTTTGCTAGTAGCTCATGTTGGAAATAAAATGAGCTAAGTCACTGAGACGCTGACAAGAGTAATTTGGACGCTGACAAGAGTAAATGAAGCGCTGACATATCAAGCAGTGACAAGAAATATTCAAGCGCTGACAAGAAGAAGTCAAACCACTGATAGGAATACTTAGTCAACACGTTTTATATTTGAAGTAAAGATATGATCAATATTGTATTTTCTATAATTATTTTTACCTAGAATAGTTGATAGGTAAACCTTTGTACACGACTCCTTGTGTTATAAAAGGAGGTCGTAGGGTTCATAGTTTATATACATTATTTAGTTTTACAACTTTCATTGTAAGCAAGTTCGTTTATCAATCTAAAGTGAAAGTTTGGTTTACTTTGTTTGTTTGTTCTTTATTCTAAGTGTTAATTCCGCATAACACT
The DNA here is from genome assembly GCA_025667525.1 of Glebionis coronaria. Taxonomy (NCBI): domain Eukaryota; kingdom Viridiplantae; phylum Streptophyta; class Magnoliopsida; order Asterales; family Asteraceae; genus Glebionis; species Glebionis coronaria. Next base: position 96,691,640 of record CM046882.1, on the reverse strand, counting down.
TGGATTGTTAAATACAACAAAGTTTCTCTAAGTATTAATCTTGATTCAATATCGTTTAATACAAAGCTAATCGATCTAAGTTTGGGATCAACAAGTGGTATCAGAGCTTGTTAAGGAACTTTGATCTAAAAGAATAGTAAACCCTAAAATCACTAGAAACCCTAAAACCAAACAAGATGTCTGCCACAGAATCTTCATCCTCATCAAATCACAACCTAAAAATCCCTATGCTCGACCCTGACAACTTTAAACAATGGAGGTTCAATTTTGAACAATATCTTCAAGTGCATGACCATACTCTTTGGGAAGTTATTGAGTATGGGAATCAATTCAATAAAGCAGCCAGGATTGCTGCTGCTATTGCAGGAAGAACAACAGCTGGTTCTATTGCTGTAGAGATTGCTGAAATACCTGAAGATGGAAGAGCTATCTCAACTGCTGATATAGCCTTGAGAAGGAATGACATGAAGACCTTGAATATTCTTAAACTTTCTTTGGGTCAAAAGAATCAACACAAGTACAAAAGTTTTGATTATGCTAAAAATCTTTGGGCAGCTCTTCAAGTCACCTATGGTGGTAATGATGATACAACCAAAGAAAGAAAGAAGCAATTGTTGCATGAATATGTTGTGTTTAAGGCTCATCCCAATGAGAAGCTAAGTGAGGTGAGAATTAGGCTTTTAGACATCACTAGCAAGTTTTATTTTATGGGAACAGAACATGATGATGCTGATATCATTGCTACTTTCCTTAGAAGGCTTGGTGATGCATGGAAAACTGAAGCTAGGTCAAGCATTGCTACCAATGCTCATATGAGTTCTTCCTTTGATGATGTCTACAATAAGTTAAAGATTGTGGAGAGTGAGATCTTACTTGATCATGGAAGGAAGTCAACATCTGGAAACATGGCTTTCATCCCACATAGTGAAGCTCATCCTAGTGAAAGAGATCCATATGTACATCCTGTTACTGGATCAACTTTAGTAAATGGTGGATCAAGCGGCTCAAATTTTGACGCTAACACATACAATGTTGACTCACCAAGTCTTAAACCTGTTGGTATTAATTTGGATACAGTATGTGCATACATTGCTGCATTGCCCAATGACTCCTTAATTACCTATGAGGATCTTGAGCAAATCAGTGATGAAAATTTGGAAAAGATGGATATCAAGTGGAATATGGCACTTGCAAGCACAAGGGCCAACAAATGGAATAGGAGATTTGGAAGAAAGATGACCTTTAATGCTAAAGACACAGCTGGATTTGATAAATCCAAGGTTGAGTGTTATAACTGCCATAGGATGGGACACTTCATGAGGGGAGTGCAGATCTCCAAGAAGATCTGATGCTAGAAAGACTTCAAGCCAAATCATCAAGGTAGAAGATGCTAAGCCAAAGGCTATGGTCGCCATGCAAGATATTGATGGTGTTGGATGGGACAAGATCTTTATGGCAAAGGATGTGGTAGAGAATCAGGCCTTGATTGTTGAGAAGGAAGAAGAAGAGCATGTTCACTTTGCTCTCATGGCCAACTCCTCATCTTCATCAGATAATGAGGTATATGATGATGCTTTCTGTAGTAAAGGGTTTCGATTAAACACTGAAAGCTTAACAAAGAAAATTTAAAGTTAAAATCATATGTTTTTGATGTAGAATGCAGGCTAACAAATTATAAAATGCCACTTGCACAAGCTGAAGGGACTATTGAGGAATACAAGAAAATGGATTTTGACCTAATTGTTAGCCTCAAAATATTGAGTCAAACAAGAATGTTCGGTCATAGGTTTCTATTGTAATATTTAGTAGAACGTTGTAATAGTTAGTTAAATAGTCGTGGTTCACGGGCTTGGATTTAAGCTACTTAAAGCCCAAAAGACAAGCCCGGTCCAAACTATATAGCCCATTATGGTTACATGTAAGCCCGGCTATATAAAGCCCTTCCTAGCATGTTAGGAAGGGTGGATGGTCATTAGTACTCTCATTATTCTAATCTAATATTTACTAAGTTAATCATCTCTCTCTACTTTCTCTCACTACTTTCTCTCTCTAGAATTCATATCTTTTCCATCTCATTTCTTAATCTATCATATTATTTAGGACACCAATTGGTATCAATCGCCATGGGGTAGATTTGTGTTTCGATTGTGGTTATCATTTTTTTGATTTCGTGTGATTTTCATCTTAAAAATCATCTCGTATCAAAAAGTTTTTGTTTTTTAATGCTCAAAATCTTCATACAAATTCCCTACAAAGTAGTGGTAGGAATTTGTGTTTATCATTGTTCTTGATTTTTTATAAAAAGTTGCTAACTTTGGGTTCATTTTCGGATAAAGTTTGGCTAAATCACGTTTTTGGAGGGTTTGATTCGTTATCCGGAATATAAGGGTTTGTGGATTCCGGATAACATAGCGAATTCACAGTTTCAGGAAGAAGTCTAGATATCCGGAATAAGAGGGTTTCATTATTCCGGATAAGCCGAAGTTGGAAGATTCCGGATAAGGTGTTCGTGAAATATTCTGGATAAGAAGTGAGTTCACGTATTCCGGATAAGAGGACAATTGTTTATTCCGGATAAGCATGTTTTTTTGGATTGCGGATAAGCGATTCTGGAAGATTCCGGATAAGCACGTTTTGCTGTGAATTCCGGATAAGCGGACCATCAAGTATTCCGGATAAGCCATGGAAGACTTATTCCAGATAAGAAGAATAACAATTATTCCGGATAAGAAGTGGAATAATAGTATTCCGGATAAAGGTGCATTCCGGATAAGACAAGGGAGACTCATTCCGGATAACACGAAGATCAGTTTATTCCTGATAAAGAAGGAAATAACATTCCGGATAAGGAATTGTTTGTGTTATTCTGGATAAGACATACATTTGTCCATTCCGGATAAGCAGTTTTTCCGGATAAGGTAGTTTTGAATTATTCCGGATAAGACGAAGAACCAGCATTCCGGATAAAATGAAAATCGATTATTCCGGATAAGAGAAAGAACAATTATTTCGGATAAGAAGAACAACAAGATTCCGGATAAGCATCATTTTTGGTGATTCCGGATAACTCAACTAACAATATTCCGGATAAACCTGAGGAGTATTCCGGATAAGTGCTTGTTTTTCCGGATAAAGTTTTTCATAATTTCGTCAAGTTTCAACCACAATCTTCTCACAATTTCATCTACTTAAGATCTTATTCACTTCACATAATTTTTGAGATGGATTCTACTCAAGAATATCGTGTCACAAACAACAATATCATGGTGGCGGGTAACAAAGAGAGACCACCAATGCTTGTGTCTGGAAGGTATGCTCAATGGCAATCACGTTTCATACGATATCTTGATACGAGACCTAATGGTGATGCCTTGAGGAAATGTACCACTCATGGACCATATGTTTTCAAGAAGATCTCAATTCCTCCAAGACCAGCCACTGATACTACTGATCCAATACCTGTAAGTGAACGTGATGAAACAAGATCCGATCTCACACCTGAAAATTATGCTTGGCATGATGCGGAGAAGGAAGCCATCTATATGGTTTTAAGTGGGATTGGAGATGACATTTATTCCACGGTTGATGCATGCCCTACAACACATGAAATGTGGACTGCTATTGAACGCTTGCAACAAGGAGAATCACTCAACAAACAAGATGTCAAAACAAACTTGTTTTGGAATTTTGGCAAGTTTACTTCAAGGGATGGAGAATCAATTGACTCTTACTACTCCAGGTTTTATAAGATGATGAATGACATGACAAGAAATAATCTGCAAGTCTCCACCATGCATGTCAATGTTCAATTTCTTCAACAACTTCAACCCGAGTGGACACGGTTCATCACTTTGGTGAAACAACAAGAAAAGTTAGACGAGGTCTCATATCATCGACTCTTTGATATCTTGAAGCAATTTCAGAATGAAGCAAATGAGGTTCGAGCTGAACGTGTTACCAAGACGGCTAATCCACTTGCTTTAGTGACTACCACTCAAAATGTTCAAGGTCATCCCTCTCGTGCTCCTAAGCCATATTCCACTACATCATCTTCACCACGATCTTCCACATCATCTAAGTCTTCATCATCCACAAGATCTCGAGGTAAAGTGCCAAGAGCACCATCACCACCATCTGAAACATCATCTAAAGAAGACAGTGATGAAGACCAAGCTCAAAAGAATTGAGAGATGAAACAACAAATTGCTTTCATAATAAAGACTTACAAGAAAATCTACAAACCCACCAACAACAATCTTCGCACATCATCTAACACAAAGAACCGATATGTTGAGAGTCCTCTAAGGTATGACACACGTCGACGTGGTGAAATTCCTTCTAGGTATGATCGACATAATCCAACGCATGTTGAGGGTTCTGCAAGGTATGATCGACAAACTGCCAAATATGATACTCAGAGGATTGCTGCTGCTACTGGGAATAGGGAAACTGTTGGAAGTCAAGTGGTTTAGCAGAGTGGGATTCAATGTTTTAATTTCCAAGGTTATGGGCATATGGCAAAGGAATGCAGGAAGCTGAAAAGGTTTAGAGACTCCAACTATCACAAGGAAAAGATGCTGCTATGCAAGAAGATGGAAGCAGGGGTTAAATTGTCAGTTGAGGAAGGAGCAATGCTTGATGACACTGATGATGAAGATTCTGATCAAGAGCTCGATGCACATTACTCGTACATGGCAAAGGTTGAAGAAGTTCTCAAAGTCACTGAAGATGATAATGGCCCTATCTTTGACACTGAGCCAATCGATAAGGTACACAATACTGATGAATATAATGTGTTTGGTGATGTTCATGAGCATAGTGATCTACCCAACGCCATTAATGACACGTGTATGATGGAAACGGTTGATAGCAATACCACACCCGATTCATCAGACATGTGAAATAATGAGTCTGAGGATGATCAACATGCAAATGAGTATGATGAAGAGGAACGTATTGCGCTTGCTAATTTAATTTCTACTTTACAAAAAGATGTCACTGAAAATAAAAAGAGTCAAAAGCAATTAAAGAAGGCAAACGCTACGCTCACTCAAAATTTTGAAGAGTGCAAAGCTGCTCTTATCAAATCCACTGAGATGACTGAAAGCTATAGAGATGAGCTCCTTCAGAAAACCAAATTCTTGAGGATAAGAAACAAGAGGTAGATGCGTTAAAACAATACTTCAAAAATAGATATGATAAAGAAACCGAAAAAGTAACGAAACTAGAAGAACAAGTCGAATTTTTGAAGAAAGTTGTTTATAAAACGCATGATTCTATTCAAACCGTAAGAATGCTTGCACCTCCATCAATGTTTAAGGGTCAAGCTAGCTTTGAAAGTCCTGAGTACCTTGCCAAAGCTCAAGCTGCGAACCCGTGTCTTTATATTGATGAGACTGAAAGGACCGATCTTGCTTGCATGCCTGTTAGTGCCAATAGTGAAGAGACTGCCCTTTGGGATGATGATAGTCGATCACTTGTCAATGAGGAGCTTGTAAAACCATATATTTATGCTTATGAGAATAGTCTTTATGGCCTTTTCAACAAACAAACTCAGAAAACTCGTGAGGAAGTGTTTCTAGAATGCAAACAAAAGAGAATTCAATGGAAGAAAGCATTTGCCCCTAAGAAATATAATGTTTACAAATACATAAACTACCTCCCTCTAGATGAATCTAAAAGCAAGAGTAGGAAAACATTAGGTATTCTTAAACACCACATAAATAATGTTAAATCTATTGTTGAAAGAGACTGGGCAAAACGTGAAAATGCTGAGTGGCAACGCCCGATTCCTCAAGATATTACCTTGCTTGTGAAAGAACTCTTAATTCCAAATACGGCGTTGATTAAAGAAACTGTGCTTCAACTTGAGGAGTTCATTCGGACTGAAATGTATGATGATCTAAAATATGTTGAATCTCTTGAGAAATACATTGATGATCTTCAAATGGAGAAGTCTGATTTTTCAGATGAATATGATTTACTCTTGCAAGAATGCGTTTCTAAAGATGTTTGTGTGCTTATTTTACATCTTGTGCTGATATTGATGAATATTCTTATGTTGCATGCAAATATCTTGATAAGATCAAAGAATGTGAACACCTTGAAATTGAGCTTTTGAAACGTAAAGAAAATGTTGATAAAAAGGCTTTTGAGTTACTTCAACACAAAACTGATTTCCTTCAAAAACATTGTCATTCTCTTGAACTTGCTTTGCAAAAAGACGTTGGTAGTTTTCCACATGATAATAAATTGCAAGAAAAACTTTCCCAAAGGTTTCGAGAAATGAATGAACAAAATTTGGAAATTAAAGGGTTGAAAGCTCAGTTACAAGACAGGGACAGAGCGATAGCAGAGTTGCAGAAACTTGTTGCTAAAATGGGTGGGAAAGTTGTGGAACCTAGCATTAAGAAACCTGTTGTTAGACAACCCAATGCCTCTAAAGTAAATAGATCCTCTATCTTGGGACAACCATCTGCTTTATCAAATTCCTCGTTTGCAAAACCTGTGTTTGCCCCCAAGATGGATGGAAAGGAAAGGTTACCACATAATCAACCCATAAGGAATGTCATAGCACCAAGCGTTAAGCACAATAATGTGATTAAACCAAGGATGTATAGAATGACCACTAAGCCCACAAACAAAGTTACTCAATCGCCTCAGACTTCTAGAAACACTAATATTCGTGTGTCTTCTACTACAGGAATAGTCTCCACCACTAGTGTTAGCCGGCCTCAGCTTAAGAGCACTCAAGTGAATGATAAGGTCTGGAAACACAAGGATCAAGGGAAAATGAAGGAAGTAGAAGAACACCCTAGGAATTTGAATGTTTTTAAGAATAAAAAGTCTGTAATCCCATGTAATGACGATTTGAATGTTTTGAATGATTCGAATGCTATAAATGTCCAATTCGTTTGTGTCAAATGTGGAAAATGTGCTAATGCTAATCATTCTATGTGTGCTATGAATACTATCAAAGGCGTAGATACTAGAACTAAGCAGCAAGTTGCGAAGCCTGTTAGTGCTAGTAAACCCAAACGCAAAGTGAACCATTCTGGTGCAACCCCCACTAAGAAAAGTAATCCATCATACTCCACCACTAAGAATCCTAGAAGCAAAATTAAGGAATTATATGAGTCTGCTAGCAAGTCTTGGAAATGGTGGTTTGCTAATCAATGTCCTCCAGGATATAAATGGATGCCGAAAGCTAGGACAGAAAATGTGAAAACGAGTGTTAGTTTGCCTTTAAATGTCGATAAGGATACTAATGATTCTACTATCACAACTACTGTGGTATCCAATTTAGCAAATGCTCCATCGTGTTCTAACTCTTCTACAGGTGATACAAATAATTCTCTTCATACTGGACTCCGGATGCACGAAGCACATGACGGGAATCTCAAGCTTCTAATTAACTTCGTGGAGAAGTTCATGGGTACGGTCCGATTCAAAAATGATCAATTTGCACCGATCCTAGGATATGGAGGGTATACTACGTCGAAGGGCTCAATCACAATCTTTTCTCGGTTGGTCAATTCTGTGATGCGGATTTGGAGGTTGCTTTCAGAAAGAAGACATGTTTTGTTCGTGATTATGATGGGAATGATTTACTTACCGGTACACGGGGTACTGAACTTTACACAATTTCACTTCAAGACACAACTTCATCAACTCCAATTTGCTTCATGGCTAAAGCTTCAACGACTCAGGCATGGCTATGGCATCAACGTTTATCTCATCTTAATTTTGATACTATCAACTTGCTTTCCAAGAAAAATATTGTGAGAGGCCTTCCAAGCTTGAAATTCATCAAAGATCATCTTTGTTCTTCTTGTGAACTTTGTAAAGTTAAAAGAAGTAGCTTCAAAACAAAGACTACACCAACCTCTAAAGGACGGTTAGATCTTCTACATATGGATCTGTGTGGTCCCATGCGTGTTCAAAGTATCAATGGAAAGAAATATATTCTGGTAATTGTCGATGATTACTCAAGGTACACATGGACTCACTTCTTGAGGTCCAAGGATGAAACACCAGAAGTTCTCATCAGCTTTCTTAAACTGATACAACGTGGTCTTCAAGCTTAAGTTAAAGTGGTTCGTACTGACAGAGGTACAGAATTTTTAAATTCGAAACTGAGAAACTATTTTGAAGCCGAAGGGATTGAACGTGAAACATCTATTGCTCGAACACCCGAACAAAACGGAGTTGTTGAAAGACGAAACCGTACTTTAGTTGAGGCTGCTCGAACTTTACTATCCGCTTCAAAACTTCCACTATGCTTTTGGGCCGAAGCCGTGTCAACCGCATGCTACACACAAAACCGTTCCTTAATTATCTCAAGACACAAAAAGACACCATATCACATAATTCATGATCAAAAACCTTCACTCAAACACCTTCATGTTTTTGGATGTACTTGTTACATTATACGAGATGGTGAAAATTTGGATAAGATGAAAGAGAAAGGTGATGCATGTATTCTTGTGGGATATGCAACTCAGTCTAAGGGATATAGAGTGTACAACAAGAGAACACAATTGATAGTCGAGACTATTCATATCCGATTTGATGAATTACAAGAACTGGCACTTGAACAAAACAATTTAAGTCCCGATCCACAAATACAAATGACTTCCGTTCACAACCGCACGGAACTCGGAACTCAAGACCACAACAATGAACCGTCAAGTTCAACGCTGGTTCCAGAAAATGTTCCTAGACCTGATATGACAATCGACACGACAATTGAAGAGTTGGAAATGTTATATGGACCAATGTATGATGAATATTTCACGGGGGAGAAACAAGTTGTATCGAAGTCTTCCGCTGTCACTCATGATAAGAATGATGATACCGATCATCGTCAACAAAAGGATACAACTTCATCTACTTCAACACCGGTTGCTGCAGACATACCTCCTCAGAATATCACTTCAACAATCGATCCTACAACATCCACAACTACTGTCATTGCTCCAGAGAACACAAATCAAGCAGACAATGCATTAGCTGATGAAGACGAATTTATCAACCCATTCGGTACACCGGTACACGAAATTGGAGAGTCTTCTACTCGTCATGTTGATCCGTCAAATATGCATACATTCTACCAAAGACATCCTTCAACACATCATTGGACCCGAGATCATCCTTTGGTTCATGTCATTGGAAACCCTTCACAGCCCGTTGGTATAAGACGACAACTTCACACCGATGGCGATGTTTGTATGTTCGCACTCGCCGTGAGTTCAGCTGAACCAAAAAACATCAAAGAAGCCATGGCTGATTATGCTTGGATTGAATCGATGACGGGCGAACTTCAACAATTTGAAAGACTTAAAGTCTAGGAACTTGTTGACAGACCATACGATGTAACACCATTAAATCTTCGATGGATCTGGAAAAACAAGATGGATGAAGAGAACACGATCATCAAGAATAAATCTAGGCTAGTGGCTAAAGGGTATGGACAGAAAGAGGGCATTGATTTTGAAGAATCATTTGCACCAGTAGCTCGAATGGAAGTGGTCAGTATTTTTCTTGCTTATGTTGCACATAAGGGATTCATTGTCTACCAAATGGACGTAAAGACGACGTTTCTTAACAGTCCTTTGAAGGAAGAAGTCTATGTCATACAACCAGAAGGATTCGTCAATCCTCATTATCCTGACAAGGTGTATCGTCTCCACAAAGCACTATATGGACTCAAGCAAGCTCCAAGGGCGTGGTACGACGAGCTCTCGAAATTTCTGGTCTCCAAAGGTTTCTCAAAAGGTTCCATTGATTTAACTTTGTTCATTTATAAATATGGGGATGACATTTTGCTTGTGCAGATTTATGTTGATGACATTATTTTCGGGTCTACAAACCCAAAACTTTCAAAATGGTTTGAAAAAGTAATGCACAACAGATTTGAAATGTCTATGATGGGCGAACTAAAATTCTTTATAGGAATTCAAGTTCACCAATCCCCAAGTGGTATCTTCATTAACCAAGCTAAGTATTGTCAAGAGATAATCACAAAGCATGGTATGACATCATGTGACCCCGTTGGGACACCATTATCAACCACATCCCTAGATGCTGATTTGGAGGGATTACCCATAGATCAAACGAGATATCGTTCCATGATCGGGTCCCTCATGTACTTGACAGCAAGCAGACCTGATATTTATCATGCTACATGCTATTGTGCACGATATCAAGCACGACCCACTGAAAAGCACCTCAAGGAGGTTAAACGGATCTTTTGGTACCTTAAGAATACCATTCACATGGGACTCTAGTATCCGAGGGAATCCGGTTTCTTTCTAACGGCCTATTCAGATTTTGATCATGCAGGGTGTCTTGATACACGTAAAAGTACTTCTGGTGGTGCACAATTTCTAGGTCAAGATAAGCTTGTGGGATGGTCTTCTAAGAAGCAGGATTGCACATCATTGTCATCAGCCGAAGCGGAGTATGTGTCTTTATCTGCGTGTTGTGCTCAAGTTCTTTGGATGAGAACACAACTCACGGATTATGGCTTCCACTTTGATAAAGTACCTATGTACTGTGACTCAAAGTCTGCCATAGCCATCTCCTGCAAACCGGGCAGCATTCTCGCACGAAGCACATTGATGTCAGATATCAATTCATTAAGGAACAAGTTGAAAAGGGTATTGTTGAATTATACTTTGTTGGAACTGATTACCAATTGGCTGACTTGTTTACAAAAGCTCTTTCGAAAGAGAGGTTTGCGTATCTAGTTAGGCAAATTGGTATGAGATGTTTGACTCCAGCAGAACTGGAGATTCTGGCAAAGAAGCCTGCTTGATTCATCTATCAAACATCTACTTGTAAATATTAATGAAAAAGCAAAATACAAAATTAAGAAATCTTTGATAATCCAAAAATATTCTTCTCGACATGTCTTTCAGTATCGATAATATGGACGTACCTAGAAATGTCGCTCAATAACGACACGGATGTGTATAAAGCTCGAATGAAAGTTGTAAATATTTTTCAAAACATGTCATTTCTATCGTTTACAAAGGAAATTGTCTCTTTTGGACAATATTTCCAACAACGGGTAGAGCAATCTATCTTGGGTTGTGCTTGTCACAAAACATTCAACGTTTTGAGCTCAACACAATGGTTTGTCATCACTTTCATATTGCAATCCGGAACTATATTCACGGGGGAGTGTACGATTTCGTGCTCTTACCCTTAGCGAAAGAAGTTAAATCTTCTTACACTTGAGTGGATTCGTCAAGACATTCAAAGTCTATGAACTCAAGTTTATGCTTTAGAAAAACCTTTTTGTCAAAAAGAATTGATTTTTCAAAAAGCGTTGAACACAATTTTTTCAAGAATTTATCAATGATATTCAAAATCTTTCAAAAATTGTGTGTTCAACAACTCCTATCCTCAAAAGTTTAATGTGGATCAAATCCTCATAATGACAATTCCATTGGACCAATTTTTGAGGGGGAGCTTTCCAAATTTCATGCTAAATTTGACACATTTTTCTCCCGAAGATTTTCAAGACTATTTTTCAAAATATATTTTAATCAAATTTGGTATCTCTAATATCAAAAGATTTTATATATTAGAGATAGGGGAGAAAATATGATTAAAATGTGATCTAAAGACTCATGCACTCATGGTTACGATCAAATACCCACAACATCTTTAATTCACGACGTTATTGGTGTCAAAAGGGTGGTTAGGTTTAAGTCCTACGATCCAACCAGAACCACAGGGATCTTCCTAGGGATAATCCAATAGATTATAAGAAGTCCTTAGGAAAGATGGAGTAGAATGTGAACGAAGCTGAATGCCGACTAAGTACTGATGATAGCACTGGAACAATTACAACAAGGTACTATTAATGATGTCTTGGTAAGCATTGAAGGGGTTGAAGAATGAAAAAGAAATGTAAGGATAAAGGGTCTAAAGAAAGAAGCCCTCCATACAACTTAGGCAGAAACCGGGTCAACTCATCATGAAGACAAACTCATCATGGACCCAGTGATGTGAAGCACAACCCTTTCCTAGCTACTCAGGCTTCTCTCAAAAGAAGTTTGTTTTATTATCACGGAGATCAACACGACTTCTATTGACTTTCTCACTCCGAGATAGTTGATATTGAATAGGTGGCATCTGCTCCAGCCTCCGACCACTAAAAGTGCACAAATCGAGTCTAGAGCAAAGAGATCAATCAACCATCGTTAGGACACACGGATGAAGATAAAGAGAGTCCTACGCTGTATCCTTGTGATATTGCTAGAACACTCATAGTGATACTACTTAGTATTCACAATGATGAGTGGAAATCCTTCCAGTGTTAACATCAAACAGCACTGCGGTAGTCATGTGTAAGATTCTTTATGAATTGAACATATGTAAAACTGAAAGCAACAGTGGTTTGATTATGAATTGATTCAAACTCGTTTCAGGTTTCTACGCAATATCTTTATGGTCTTGCCAGAACATTCAGAGTGATATTCATTAATATTCACAGTGACGAATGGAAATCCTTCTAGCGTCAACATCAAACAGCGCTACGGTAGGTGACTTGTGAGATTCTTATGAATCAAACTTGTGTCAACTGGAAAGCAACAATGGTAAGATTCTTAATGAATCAAACTTGTTCCAGGAATTTGAATTGACGACTTTAATCAAGCGGATATTTATCCAATTGATTCACTCTTTATGTTCGTAGTCTTGCTTTGAGACGGTCGAGTAAAGAGAACGACTAGTACAGCCGCGAAACCCTGTCAAAGAGATTCTTAATTGAATCTACCTAATCACAGGTACGGTATTTAATATCGTATAACGGTCTTCACCGACCGGAGGTAAAACGCTACCGATTTTGGACAAATGTCAAAGCCACTCAGTCCGTGTCTATGTTTTGTCTCGAGAAGGTGGCGTCACGGTGTACTCAGCAAAGTCAAAGATTCATAACCACATATTAATGCCCAAAGACTTATTCAACAATTAATAGTGTGAGCATGTGGATAAAGACACAAGATCGCAAGATGGCAATGACAAGTCAAGAATGATTTGAAGATCTCAAGATAAAAGACTAAGTCGAAAGACAATGACAAAGGCTCAAAGATCACATCATGAAGGAACAAAACTACTGTTACAAGTTCAAGACTCATTTATGACGAAATTCATAAATCTCCATTGGAATCCAAATATCGAAGAGGAATGACCTCACATTGGGGGAGATTGTTAGCCTCAAAATATTGAGTCAAACAAGAATGTTCGGTCATAGGTTTCTTTTGTAATATTTAGTAGAACGTTGTAATAGTTAGTTAAATAGTCGTGGTTCACGGGCTTGGATTTAAGATACTTAAAGCCTAAAAGACAAGCCCGGTCCAAACTATATAGCCCATTATGGTTACATGTAAGCCCGGCTATATAAAGCCCTTCCTATCATGTTAGGATGGGTGGATGGTCATTAGTACTCTCATTATTCTAATCTAATATTCACCAAGTTAATCATCTCTCTCTACTTTCTCTCACTACTTTATCTCTCTAGAATTCATATCTTTTCCATCTCATTTCTTAATCTATCATATTATTTGGGACAACACTAAAAGATCAAATTAATGTTTTGACTAATGACCTAGAGTTAGTGTTGAACTTTGGGACACTCTAATGAAATCTAGAGCAGATGTGCAACTTAAGCTAGAAGAAGCCATTAAAGATAAAGAAAATGTAGGGCTCAAGATTGAAAAGTTTGATAAGGCCAGTCAAACCCTAGAAAAGTGTGTCAGTGAACAAATAGACCCTAGGGACAAGTATAGGATTGGGATGAATGAATATGTTACTGTTCCACCACCTGCTGGGAATTTCTATGGTGTTTAGAGAAAAGATCTCTCTTGGACTGGTATTCCAGAACTCCAAGAAGAGGAATTTATTCCTCCACCTAGAGTGCTCACCCCAGTTGAGGAATATCAACAAAAGGTGACTGGTCTTGAGCAATGGAAAGCAGCCAACCCTTTTCTTTTTGTTAAGGGTGGAATGCTTAGTGAGAGTCAATTTGTGCCTACACCCATTACTGTGACCAACCCCACTACTGGAAAAACCATTGACCTTGGCTCACCAATTAAGAGAAAACCTAGTGTTAAATATGCTGAAATGTATAGAAAACCTAGGTCACCCCAAAGCCAAGCTAGTGTTAATAGGATAGGGTTCTTTCAATCTAGACCTAAGGTTATGTCTAGAAAAGCTTGTTACACATGTGGAAGTTTTTCTCATTTGGCCTATAAGTGTTGCAGTGGCTCTAAATTCACCACTGACAATAGGTCAACCATGGTCAAACCCAGACCTTTTGTCCAACCAAGCCCACAAGTCACTAGACCAACTCCCTTCTTTTCTAAAGGGAAAAATACTCATGGACAAAGACCCTTTCAAAAGACCAACACTTGGTCTAACAGACAATGGGTTCCTGTAGCAAACCCTAATTTGGGCGCTGACAAGAACAAATTCAGCGCTGACAGTAACAAATTCAACGCTGACAGGAACAATTTCAATGTTGACAACTCCAAGTTTGGCATGAAAATGCCACAACAAGCTGCTGTTAGATCTTATGTTAGACCAAGTAACAATAGCTATTTACAACCTAAGGGAAAGGGGTCTAAAGCTACATCTAGTTTGACATGGAGACCTAAACAAGACCAAAACCCTAATTCTGATGGAATTTCTATGACCCGCAACAGATTTAATTATCTTTAAAAGGTCATTACTAAACCAATTGGGGTAAATTGGGTGTTCAGGCCACAAAGGGATGAACAAGGGGTTGTTAAAAGGACTAAGTATGTTCTTGTTGAACAACCACATGAATCCAAGTCTGCTCGGGCTTGGGTTCCCAAAGAAAACTAACTTGTTTTCTTTATGTGCAGGGCATTCAAAAGCAGGTCAATGATCATGGATATTGGGACAGTGGATGCTCTAGGCACATGACGGGGAAGGAAGATTATTTGACAGATTTTACCCCCATTAAAGATGGTGACAAAGTGTACTTTGGAGGAGGATATGGAACTATATCTAGCAAAGGCACTCTTATCACCAACAACTTACGTTTTGAGAACGTTTTTCTGGTAAAGGAACTTGATTATAACTTGTTTAGAGTATCACAAGTTTGTGACAACAAAAATAAAGTTCTTTTTACTGATACTGAATGCTTGGTGTTGAGTAAGGATTTTAAGATTCCTGATGAGAAGTTTATTGAATATAGAACACCTAGGCATAAGGACATTTACAATGTTATTCTAAAAGGGATTAAAATGAACAAAAATCTGTCATGTCTTTATGCTAAAGCATCAGTTGATGAAAGTATATTTATGGCACAGAAGGTTAGGGCACATAAATTTTAAGAACATTAATAGACTTGTGAGACATGATCTTGTTGATGGTTTGCCTTTAAAGGCTTTCCACAATGATCACTCTTGTGTTGCATGCCTTAAAGGCAAACAACATAAGGTCTCCTTTAAGTCTAAAAGTGTGCATTACAGTTCTAAACCACTTCCCTTGCTACATATGGACTTATTTGGCCCAACTAATATAGAAAGTCTAAATGGTAAATCTTACTGTTTTGTTATAACTGATGATTTTTCTAGGTTTACTTGGATTTTCTTTTTTGTCTTAAAAAGTGATACTGCCAAGGTTTTGATTAACTTTATTACCCAAATAGAAAAGAAAACAGGTAATGAGGTTAAAATTCTTAGAAGTGATAATGGTGGTGAGTTTAGAAATACACTAATAAGTGTGAAAACACTTATCCTTTTACCACTTAAAACAATTAAAAACAAGACCAAAACGTGTACTTAATGTCGTAAAAGTCGGAATTATGCGTGGTTTGTGTTTTTATTGTGTTTTAGGACCAAAATATGAAAAAGGAAGAAAAGACAAGCTTTCACGGGCTTTTATCGAAGAAAAAGACAAAAGATGAAGTCAAAAGGTCAAGAGTGCAAAAAAAAACGGAAGTCAAAGGCTTATTCTAAAGATTTATCGAAGAAAAAGACTAAAGACGGAAGTTTAACGAAGTCGAAGAACCAAGTCTAATAAAAGAAGAAAATTAGAAGACGAGTTCATTTTATCATTCGACAAATCCCGAGACAAAGTCGAGAAAGACGAAGTAATTAAAAAGACGAGAAGACAAGAGAAAGAAGGAAGCAACAACAACTCCCCCTCCTCCTATATATAGTCTTTTAATCCTTCATTTTGTATCATTAGTTAGATAATTAGTTAGTTTAATTAAGTTTTAGGAGTAGATTAATTACTTTCTCTCTCTAGATTTACTTTCAAGTTTTCAAGCTTTTTCATCTTTAATCTTGTATTTGAATCTTTAATCTTCATCTTAATTCAAGCTTTTTATAATCATTCTCATTCTACCTTTCTTGTTTTTAAATCTATTGTTTTGGTTTGATTAATCATGTAGTTTGTTTAATCTTGTTGATTGTTTGATTGATTTGCTTATTTGATTGTCCTCATGGTTTTGATGTGTTTGATGTTTTAGCTTATTGTGCTTATTGCGTGTTTGTCTTATTTTTAATTAAGAGTTTTTAATAGTTTAATCTTTTAAAAGTTGATTTTAAATATTTTGATTATTTAGTGTTTTTAAAGTTTTTGATTTGTGGCTTATTTAGCTTTTATTAAAATTAGTTTGGTTTAGTTTTTGATTAAGTGCTTATTTGCTTTTTGTTCATTTTTGTTTAATCTGGGTTTTAAAACCCTCATTCCGAACTAGGTTGCATTTTGTTTATTCCGACTTGTTAAAAATCTCACGTATTCCTAATAGTTTACAAGTTAAGTATTTCGGATTTGGTCAAAAACTTGCATTCCGGATTGTAACTTTGTTTGGATTCCGGATAAGTTCCCAAGTCTCATTCCGGATTGTATGTTGATAATGGATACCGGATTAGGTGCATAACAAGCATATTCCGAATTAACTTAGGAATAGGATTCCGGATTATTTTCTTTAGTGGATTCCGGATTGTGTGCAAGCTCAGATTCCTGATTGTGTTTTCACTGGGATTCCGAATTAGCTGTTGAGTTTTATTCCGAACTACATATATATTACGGATTCTGGATTATGCTTATTGAGTGTAGGGGTGTAAACGATCTGAGCCGAGTCGAGTTTTGGCCTAAACGAGCCAGGCTTGTTTATTAACTGTCTGGCTCAAGCTCGAATAAAACTTTATAATCTGGCTCGAGCTCGAACTCGAATATTTTTTTGTTGTTCGAGCTCGAGCTCGAAGCTCGTTTACAATTTTTAACTTTTGTTTAGACTAACTTCTATTATAAATATAGTTGGATAGACTCGTTTATTAACTCAAGCTCGAGCTCGAAAGCTCGTTTATGATTATTAAAATGATATTAATACTTAATGAGTAAGCTAAGGTGTATATAACATATATATTTATAGATTTATCATTAAGCTCGAATAGCTCGTTCGGCTCATTAAGCTCGAATAGCTTGTTCGGCTCGTTAAGCTCGCTCGGCTCGAGACAATTAAACGAGTTTTCGAACGAGCCGAGCTTAATATTATTTTTCAAAGCTCGGCTCGCCAAATTAAACGAACACAAATATTTGTTCGAGATCGACTCGAGCTCGAGAGTATTAAGTTCGAACTCAAGTTAAACGAGCTCGAGCTCGAGTAGCTCGTTAAAAGCTCGACTCGTTTACACGCCTAATTGAGTGTATTCCGTATTAGGACTTGTTTTGGTGTATTCCGACTTATGTTTTGTTTTGTTTTCCCGAATTGTTTTTTAAATTTCATTTTTCCCGCCAATTTTCTTAAGTTTTATTTTCAAAGTGTTTTATTTTATTTTATTTTCAAATTTACTTTTCATCAAGTTTTAATCTTTTGTCATTAATTTTTAAAAGTCTTTATTTTTAGTTTATAACTTTAAAGCTTTTATTTTTAGTTTAAAGTAGATAATCAACGATATTTTCTTTCTTTTACCAAGAACAACTGAGTTGCACGTTTAAACCGTGGTCAATTAGATTAGACCAATTTCAAAGAACATATTTCTCTATATTATACACTGTTAGATACCTTTTGTGTTGATAACGGGATTTCTAGGGAGTTTAGAGTAGCCAGAACTCCACAGCAGAATGGAGTAGCTGAAAGAAAGAATAGAACCCTAATAGAAGCAGCTAGGACAATGTTAGCAGATGCTAAGTTTCCCATTGCTTTTTGGGCTGAGGCTGTGAACACGGTTTGCTATGTTCAAAATGAGCCTTGGTCAACAAAATTCACAATAAGACACCTTATGAGCTATTTTGGAACAGGAAGCCTAATATATGCTTTCTTAAACCCTTTGGATCATGTAGTGATTCTTGATACTAGTGATGCCCTAGGCAAGTTTAATGCAAAAGGTGATGAAGGATATTTTGTGGGTTATTCTATGAATAGCATAGGGCATAGGGTTTACAACAAGAAGGAAAAACGTATCCTTGAAAAGGTCCATGTTAGGTTTTTAGAAAGTAAGCCAAGTGATCCTAAAAATGGACTAGATTGGTTATTTGATTTGGAACCATTATCTAGGACCTTGAATTATATGCTTGTCACTAATACAGACATTGTGAAGAAGGATTCAAATGTTTTGGAAGAATCTATTGTTGAAATTTCAGGTAAACAAGTTGCTAAGGAAGAAGGATCACATGCAGTTGAGCCAACCCCATACTTGATTATGTTACTATTCCTATATGGACACCCACACTTTTAGAGAGTGAAAGTGAAAGAAAACACCTTTTTACTATGTGTAAAATAATGTGAACCACACCCTCTCTAACTAAGGAGGAGTTTATATACCTAAGCCTTGTGATGGGCTTGGGCTTACACAATGGGCTGCCGGCCTCATACATTCCATGGGCTAGGCATGGCCTTGTTTACTTAACTTAATAATACTAGACTACAAGCTATCACTTAATCTATTGTTGGAGTGACTGATCCTTTCTAATACATAAAACGTATTTCCAACAATCTCCCCCTAAGGGAGGTCACTCCAAACAAGGGCGTTACTCGAGTTACAATCATAACATTGACCTAGCATATTATGCTTGTCTTGAGCTCGTAATCTTCGTCTTTATTTACTTTTTCTTTTCTGGTGAACATGTTGATGTGGTCTTAGTTTTCAATCTTGAGCATTAATCTTTTGCCTTGATCTTGTGCATCCATCACTTGTGATCTTCGCCTCTTCGTGACTTCATGTCCCACATACTTATACCTTCGTAATTCTTGAAAGCTTCAGAGTTCGATACAACAGAAGACTTGACTTTTTGACTTTCTTGAATTAGATGAAGTATTAAGCGTATAAAGTATAAGCATGCGGGGACGACTTATTATCAGATTCCGCAACGCCACCATCATCAAATGTAGTAACATAAGTAGACACGAACGAATAGGCTTTGAACATTTCATTCTAATTCGGTAGCATTTTACCTCCGGTCGGTGAAGACCGTTGTGCGATATTAAATATTGTACTTGTGGCAGGTAGATTTAATTAAAAATCTCCTTGACACCGGCGGCAGCATTAATCGTATCACGATCACGAAAAGTTAAACCATTGTAGAGAGTATCGATTAAAGTGACGGGGAGTATATTGTGGTTCGGACAACGAACGATCAAGACATTATAACGTTCCCAAGCATCGAAAAGCGACTCATTAGGTTCTTGAGTGAAACCTCCGATTTGATTACGAAGACTAGTTATCATGGATGGTGGAAAGTATCTTGACAGAAATTTTTGAGTCATCTCGTCCCATGTATGAATTGAGTTTTTGGGAGTACGATCAAACCATTTTTCAGCATGGTGGGATAAAGTGTGTGGAAAAAGGTGAAGGCGAAGAAAAATCCATGGTAACACAGGGCAATTTCATGCTTTGAGTGACGGTTATGAATTTATCGAGGTGTTTGTTGGCATCATCATCCGGTAATCCGCGAAATGGACAAGCGTTTTGAACTTGTTGGATCATGTGATGTTTCAACGAAAATTCGGGAGCCGTGATTTGCATTGGCACAATCGGTCCTCCACCTCCATTCATAGTCGGTTGGCATAACTCCTCCATCGTACGAAGGTCGGGTTGAGGGACATGGTTGTTATTATTCAAATGGGGGTGAGGTGGATTGTTATTATTATGCACACCGGCCATATCTAAGTCTCTACGAGTCTCGGGCTCATAATAAGACGAAGATCGAGTACGCATACACTAAAAATGAAATACAATATTTTTTATTTATTTATTTTTATCTTTTTTTTTTATTTTTTGAATTTTTGAAAATTTTATTTTTTTAGGATTTTTTGAAAATTTTATGCTTGAAAATAACGTTCCCAAAAGAACGGATCCCAAAATCCAACTTTTTTCACTAAAAACCGTTAATCCTTACGAAAAGAGCCGGCAACGGCGCCATTTGATTTATTGATTTTGCGTGTGTTGTTCGTACTCGATTCAATTCGAATTGATCACGGTTTAAAGTGGACTTATCGTCGTTGGTAACTAAAAGGGGGAGCTTTTGATTATCTATTTCTACTTGTAAGATAAACGCTAAAATTATTAAACATAAATATAAAAATAAAAGAGGGAAATCTAACCTTGATTTTCTGAATAAATTGAGATACGGATAGCTAATGGAATGACACTCGGATAAATGACTCTCGGAAGAAAATAGGGTTTCGGAACTTTTGGTTTCAGAACTTTTGGTTTCGTAACTTTTTGTTTCGGAACTTTTTGTTTCGGAACTTTTTGTTTCGGAACTTTTTGTTTCGGAACTTTTTGTTTCGGAACTTTTTGTTTCGGAACTTTTTGTTTCAGAACTTTTTGTTTCGTAACTTTTTGTTTCGGAAGAAAGTTATAAACCCTCTTACGAAAGCAGACTAAAATAGATCAGACGCAATAACAGATCCAAAAAAACAGGGAACAAAAATAAGCAAAAATAAGCACAAATTAATCTAAGAAATAAGCTAAATTAATTTTTAAAATAAGCCAAACTTAACATTAATAAAAACTATAAAAACACCAAATAAGCAAAGTATTTAAAATCAACTTTTTATAAAAATAACTATTAAGAACACTTAATTAAAAATAAGCAAACCACACAATAAGCACTAAACACAATAAGCTAAAACAATCAAACACATCAAAACCAATAAGCATAATCAATCACACATATTAATAAAGCAATAAGCATAAAGATTAAGTAAACTACATGATTAACTAAATCAAAACATAAGATTATAATTAAGAAAGGTAGAATGAGAATTAACTAAAAAGCTTGATTAAATTGAAGATTAAGATCCAAAATTACAAGATTAAGATGAAAGATTAATAAACTTGAAAGAAAAGCTAGAGAGAGAAAGTAAAAACACACACTCCTAATTAACTACCAAACTAAAAAATAAAGACTACTCTCCTAATGACATATTAGGACACTATATATAGGGGAAGGGAGGGTGTTGTTTCTTTTCTTCTTTCTTCTTGTCTTCTCGTCTTTTAAATAACTTGTCTTTCTTGACTTTGTCTCGGGATTAGTCGAATGATAAAATGAACTCGTCTTCTAATTTTCTTCTTTTAGTAGACTTGGTTCTTCGACAGTGATGAGACTACAATTATACATAGTCTCGTCGTCCAAATCGGGCTTAAAACGCTTAAAATATCATCAAAATACCCAAATATATGCTTGTGTTTGTTCATTGTGTATTTTAGGTACGGATATCATGAAATCAACAAAAGATTACAAGAATCAAGCAAAAACGAACACGGGAAACGAAGCCGCACAAAGAACCGGACCCCAGAAATGAATTTTTCAAAATACCCTTGAAGAATAGAAGAATGTCAAGTTTGGTCCCTCAACTTTTGAAGATTTACACTTTATACCCCTAAAAATCTCAAAAATAAAAATGGGGTCCCTAAAGTTTGAAGACATCACACTTTCAGCCCTTGAAGATTGATGAAAATACAACTTAGGTCCTTAAATCAACCATTGTTAGAAAAGGACTAAGATTGCAAGGCACCAAGGACCAACTGTGCAAAAGAAAAGGACTAACGATGAAAGGGACATGGACTGTTTGTGCAAAGCCATTAAAGGAGTAACATAACTGGGGGGACCTAAGCTGCCTAAACCTAAAACTTCATTAACTTTAACCAACCCACACCTAAGCCACATCACCTCCATCCACCAACCCAGTCCTCCCACGTCAACACTACCCTCCACCTCACCCCACTTAATTTTAAACCGTATTAATATATTAATTGGGAGGGAAACAATAATTGTTTGCTAATCACCCCCAATTCTTTCCCTTAATTCCCAGTTAAACACAAAGAACCCTAATCATCACCATCATTAACCACCAAAATTAAACCCCAAAACACTCCAGATCCCTGATTACTCTAGTCCTAACCAAAACCCACTCACTTTTTCCCTCTCCCGTGACCACATATGGGTCCCCGTCCTTCCCCTGTCACCCCTTTTATGGTAAAAAGGGAATTCTCTAGCTATCCAACATCCCAACTCCATTTAATTGGTCCTAAAGTTTGAATAAATGGTTTAGATGGCATTCCGACAGCTAAGCACCAACAAGCTGCCAAAAATCTATCACATGGCACTCTTGGACCAAGGATCTTGACTAGCATATTCCAAGCATCAAGGGCATTTTTGTCAGCTCATGTTTTAGGGTTTTAGCATTGTTTAGTCCCATAGAAGTAGTATTAAACCAATGTCGACATGCGACTTGGTTTCCTTTGTTCCAGATTTTTTGTGTAGTTTTTCAACTTGTTAATGATAATGAACAGTTTGAGTTACACAAAGTTCTGAGTTCCTCTTTTAAACAGCTTTCTTAGTGTAATGTTTATTTAACTTGCAACATTTAGCTTAAGGTTTCAAAAGTTTTTATTTTACATAGCAATTTCAGAAAAAATCAGATTGTGAAACCAAAATCCCATGGAAGTGAAAGTGAAAATTGGATTTTAGATTTCACATCTATTTTGTAAGTTTGATTTCCATATTCTAAAGGTTTCAAAGATTGGGTAAGTGGTTTGAGAAAAATCAGGTTTCAAAGGATTTGTGTTGTTTTCTTTATTCTCATATTTACTGTTTGCATAAGCCCTCACCACAAGCCTGACAAGCTTGTGGTTAGAGCTTATCCAAGCTTGAAGTGTTCTCTTGGTCTTGTGGTTGTGTGCAGGAACCAAGAACAAGTCCATTTCATTTTCACTTTTGCCTATTATAAGACATTTTTGCCCTAGGTCCCTTGTGGATTCTACCAGCAGGGCTTCTCTACTTATTCATAAGCTCACAATAAGCTCCTAAATCAATCCTTTGGAAGGTATCAGCACAAGTACCAAGCGTGAACCCCATTGGCTGTTTTTTTAGTTTATTATGTGAAATTTGTGAATTGACATGAATCTGTTTTATTGTTGGTATTTGTTGTTTGTTTATGTGTATTTGATGAGGATATGCATGTTAGATTAGGTTTTAATCAGCTTTAAGTTAATTTGCATAATTTTAGTTTGATAAATTTGTTAACAGTTAGGTTAAGGGGTGTCTGGTATTAGTTCTTAAAACCAGTAATTGACAACTACTAGTGTTAAAAACTTGTTAAACATACTCCTTAGGTTAGTAATAGGTGTTGGTAAGAGTTTATTTCAGTTTGGTAGGCTTTTATTTGATAATTGTATGTTCATTTTTTTGGTAAATAGGCACAAGTAAAATCAGTAGACTTTATTAGGTTGTTTTAGGAGATTTTGATCTCAAATCTTGTTCATTTGTTAGAGTATAAGGTAATATAGGATTGTTGTTAGCTTGTCTGTGGTTTGGTGTAGTTTTGTGTAAGTTTGGGTGGTTTGAATCTCACTCGGTGACCAAATAGCTCATCAAAATACCCACAGACCCCTTGTAGCCTCATCAGTAACTGTTATTTGCTCTTGATTGTGATTTTCTTGGCTTGAACTTGCTATTTTTCTTGTTTATCTAGACTCCCTACACTCCACTGAGTGTAGGGGTGCCCTATTGTCCAAGTAAAATCAACCAACAAAGCTTTCCTAAGCTTATAACTCACCAGACCCCGTTTTTATCATTATCAGTGGGAACCAACTTCCCACTGACTGTGTAAAAGTTCCCACTGTTTGGGATACAGACAAAAAGAAGTCAAGTGTCCCTTTCATTTTTTTATAATTTTGTCTTTAGAGAACTTTTTTAGGAGTTTTTACTTGATTTTAATTTTGTTATTTTTCTTATTTTATTTCTGAATTTTCTATAAAATTTATTTTTCAGTCAGTGTTTATTTATTATCTTTTAGATTAAATAGCATTTTTAATTAGTTTTTAATTAACTGTTTTTTGTCTTTTAGTGCAAAAGTTTTATATTTTTCTGTTTTAAAATTTTTCTTAGATTCAGAAAAAGATTTTAAGATTTTTAGTTTAAAAAGATTTTACTGTTCACCTTTTTAAGTATTTTTTTAGATTTGTTTTTAGTTTAATTATTTTTAAATTAAATTTGTTTTCTCTTTTAATGTAAAAAAGTTTTTTTTTTCAAACTTTTTCATATTTCTACTATTTAGTAAGATAATTTAGGATTTTTCAAAAAGTCAAATTAATTTTAGCATTATTTTATTATTTTTAATCATTATTTTAGTTTAAAAATAGTTTTTAGCATTTTAAAAATAGAAAATAGTTTTTAAAAATTAGAAAAAAATACTTTTTAGTCTTTAAATAATATAAGTGAGATTTTAGTTCAATAAAATGATATTTTGGGCTTTTTCTTAATTATATTTAATTTTAGGGCTTTAATTAGCATTTAAAAATGATTATTTAATTAATAAAAGGTTTTAAAATATATTTATTGGATTTTTATTCTTATTTATATTATTTTAGACTTAGTTTAAACTTTTAATTAATTTTTAGGTTTAATTTTTTTCGTCACGTTTTACTTATTTACGTTCGCGTTTTATGTCAAATCGTCATAGTGTAATTGTAGTCGTAGCTCGTTTTTAATTTTTCTCTCTTTACCCAAAAACGTCACTAATCCGAACTTTGATTTTACATATTGGCACACTTAATTCACACACCTCCTTCGAGAACGAACCCACATTTATTCGGTTTTATGTTTTTCCTAAAGCGTAAGACTTAATACTTGCCACTCATACACGTTTTTCCAAAAACGTGTACGATTTACCTACATCAATATTTGGCGCCGCTACCGGGGACGTGTTTTTAGTGTGCCATTATTATTATCGTGTTTGTGTGAGTAGTGCGTTTTTGCTTTTCAATTTTTGGAAAGCGTAAATACGTACATACTCATTTTTGTTAGTTTTCCTTATTATATTATAGCATCCAAATAAAACGTGTTTAATTTTCCTAAATTAAACACACATCAATCATTTTACTATATTGTATATATCCCATTATCGTTTTCGTTTTTCTTGTGAATATACTACTATATTGTACTTACGAAGAACAATAAATATACAAGTACTCCAAAAGCGTGAAAACGCAACCTTGATTCGGGATTTCATCACTCGATCATTGTATTCGAATCTAAAGCAAAATTTTAAAGGCAAAATAGATAAATACTTTCGTGAGGCTTAATTTCAATTAACACAAACTATAAGGTGGGTATAAGGCGGTTGTATTTCACGACCTAAGGGAAAAAGGCTCTTAAGTGCTTAGCGCCGCCTCGTTTCTCCCGCTTGCTTGTGCGTGTTTTGAGAAAGAGAGCTAATCGAGGGTTTGCCGCCCAAGTATTATCTACGTATATTATATTTGCTTGTTTTCAAGATTAAACCCTCTTGAACGCTTTGGTGTTCCACCAACGTTCTAAAGTCATCGAAGGCGTTCACTCCACGTGATCATTTTCATTATTTGAGGCTTCTTTAATCGAGAAATCGATTCGAGGAGAGATTTGTAGATTTGAGTCTACGTAATACACAAAAATCCAAAAAAATTAAAAACAATCAAAAACCAAAAAAAATTGAAAAATCGAAAAATCCCAAAAAGAATCTTCTTTGCTACCCCCATTCTACGTTTAGTGCATGCGCACTCGACCGAAGGATTATTCTAATTCTAGCGACGCTTCGAATCGACGCAATCGTAATCGAAGGAATCGACGACGTAGACGAGATTTAGAAACCGACGTTCCTAATATCGTTGTTGAAGAAACCTTAGACGAGATGGCCGACAATCGTTCGATGATGGAATTGCTCCAAGCGCCCACCGAGGGTTATGGAGACGTGATCGTAATTCCCGCTATCGAAGCGGAGAATTTTGAGATTAAGAGCGGAATGATTTCGTTGATTCAAGCTACAAAGTTTCGAGGTCGTGAAGCCGATAATCCTCACGACCAGATTCGGAATTTTGATCGTCTTTTAGCCACGAGCAAGTTTAAGAACGTCGACACCGATGTCGTCAAGCTTATGCTTTTTCCGTACTCGCTCGATGGTGCTGCCAAGGATTGGTACGAGAAAGAGCCACCTAATTCTATAATTACGTGGAAGGATCTCGTCTCCAAGTTCGTTAATCATTTTTCCCACCGTCTAAGACGACGTTTTTCAAAAATGAAATTAAAAGATTTGAGCAAAAACCGAATGAATCTTTTAGAGATGCGTGGGATCGTTTTAAGGAATTGCTTAGGCAATGTCCTCACCATGGATTTTTCGAGTTGCACCAAATCGATACGTTTTACAACGGTCTTAGTTTTCAAGAACAAGATTCGTTGAATTCCGCCACCGTGGCAACTTTTTGTGTAAGACTCCGAAGGATGCATTAATGATTATCGAGAATCGATCTAAGGTTTACCAACTCCGCAACGCACCGAGTGTTGCCAATGTCGCCAATGTTAGCAGTTCTAATCGCGACATTGAGAGGGTTGATGTGAAAGTCGACAAGCTAACGAATGTTTTTACGTCTTTTCTCGTCGAAATGCAAAAGAAAGACGCTCCCGCTACGGTGAAAGCGGTTGAGACTTCGTGTACGTTTTGTGGTAGACCTCATAATTATTACGAGTGTGCGACTACGGATGGCCAAACGTCGAATGTGAGTGCGTTAAACAACAATTTTTCTAATCAAAATCAAAATAACGCCGGTCCATCACAACAAAGCAATTATAACCAAGGCAACAATTTTAATCAAAATCATAACAATTTTCAAGGAAATAATCAACAAGGAAATTTTTCGAATCAAAATCAAGGTTATAATCTAGGTCATAATTTGAATTGGCAAAATCGAGACAATAATCAAAACTCGATTTTTTCAAACAACAACAATCAAGGTAACAATTTTTCAAGTGGGAATCAAAACAATTTTCAAAGAAGTAATCAAAACCAAGGGAACTTTAATTCAAATCAAAATAGTTCGTCAAACGATTTTCAAAATTACATGAAAACGAATGAGGATAATATGAGACGATTAGAGGGAGAAATTGGTACTTTGAAAAACGACTTTACTAATACTTTGAAATTGTAAAACACGAAGATTGAGCAAGGTCAAATCGACATTAAAAAGATGTTTATGGCTATTATGAACAAAGCCTCAGGTGCTTCATCCATTTCGTTACCTAGTGACACCGTTGCAAATCCGAAGGAACAATGTAAAGCCGCATCGTCTCGTGAGAAAGGTCGTGTGATTACCCCTACCCTTGATGGATTTAGAGTTGTTCCTTCTTCTCAACCCTCGACTTCTAAGACGTCGTATTGTTCTAAAGTCGATGGGGTGAACGTGGCGACCAAGGAAAAGAGTGCACACCCTCGTGTACCTTAAATTCCATCCACGGTTCAAAAAGAGAGCTTTACCGACCTAACCAAAGTAACCCTTGAAAAAACTTGTGCATCGATCCTTCTTAAAAAACCCAAAAGCATATGCCGAGAAAGGAAGAGGATCCGGGCCAATTTCTACTACCTTGTGATTTTTCCGAGATTGAGGGATGTTTAGCCCTTGCCGATTTAGGTGCTAGCATCAATCTCATGCCTCATTCTCTTTGGAAATTGATGAGATTGCCTAGACTTACCCCCACGAACATGACTATCGAGCTTGCAAATTGTACTCCACTTATACCAATTGGAATAGCCGAGGATGTCTATGTCAAAGTTGGAAAGTTTGTTTTTCCCGCGGATTCCGTTATATCCGATTACGAGTGTGACCCTAAATGTCCCATTATTTTAGGCCGACCATTCTTACCGCCGGCTCGAACCGTAATCGACGTTCACAAGGGGAGACTTACTATGAGATATGGGGAGGATAAAATGGACTTTTTCACGAGTAAATCCCAAGTGTCTTGTGATAATGAAAAAACCGAGGATTCAAAACCTAATGTTTCTAAACCTAATGATTTCAAAATGTTCACTTTAGCGGAAAGAATGAGGCTTAATGCATGTTTTGAAAAATCTAAGAAGAACGGTTTTAAAGATGACGATTTTAATGATAAAGAATACGTGTACCTAATTCAAAAGGGTATGTGTAAATTTATGAATGAAAAATCACTTTGGGATGTATTCGATGAAACAAGTGAACGACCAATTCCGAAGGGCGACGATAGTGCCATCACGACAATGACCAAAATGGACTCGTCTTCACCACCTTCGAAGGACCACGTCTTTGAGGCTTCAACTTCTAAGTCCATCGTAGTGCCTCCTTTTCCTAGCCCAACACCCATTGAGGCCAAAGGTTTTATCGACATCGATCCTCTCGTCTTAGAAAAGTCACCTAAGCATAGTCATTCGACTTGTAAGACCATGGTTGTGAGTGCTCACATCGACTCTTTCTTTGACGATGACGATGGCGATTTTGCCGAGATTGATCAAGTACTTTGAAATCCACATGCCATTTTTGATTCTCCTAAAAATAAATGTGTGAAGTACGATGATTACGAGTTTGATCCCGAGATTGAGGAAATCATTGAATGAGAGCTAGCTCTTTTGCCTCCACTCCCACCTACAAGTGAGGTCGATCTTTCCAAAATCGAGGATGAACTAAATGAGTTGGAACGTCTTATTTTTGATGACGAACCAACTCATGTGACCACCAAAAATCCAATTCTCGAGGAGTTACCTAATCAACACTCCTCAAATGAGAATTACGTTTACCACATTCGTGAGGATTCAACTTATCAACAATCCCCACAAATGAATGATGGTTTCGTGCTTGATCGTGATCTTTTCGAGAGAGTTTCTAAGATGTTCAAGGAGGGGAATGACAAACCTTGGTTTGACAAGCCTATCTTTGATGAAGAAATCGATGAGATCGACGTTCATGAGGATGACGAGTATGTTGACCCCGAGGGGGCGGTGTTCTTTATTGACAAACATTTTGAGAACTTATATAATCCGCCACCCCCTCCCACCAAAGACTTAAATGTGAGGATTTTTAGCGCGACTAATTTTGAATTTGACACGCCAAATATTTTCAACATTATCAAATCGGGTTTTCATAAAGAGTTATTAAACGATGAAAAAGGAAAAGATTTTAAAAATGTTTTAAAAGATTTTTCTACATGTTTAACTCCGTCATCACCGTGTTTTATGAGTGCTACCACCTCGTCTACTCCTTTTGATGACGGTTGGTGTGGATTTAGTGTGAGGGAAGCCCCTTATGTTCTCTCACATTTCTCCACCAAGGACTAGATTTACGATCCTGGAATTGCTTGTAAAGGGAGATCTCGATCTTCCACCGATGCAATAAATGGAAATTATATCTATTTGCTTGGTGTGAGTCTACCTCGAGTAGCTCATTATGTTGACTTACCCATTGCCCCACCTTTCTACTTCTCATATTTTTTCTTCTACCCCTTTGGGGTTTTACTATCGGTTGGAGTGGCGTTGTTTCGTCTTTCATCCGAAAACGAAGACGCTATCTTTGACCCAGGTATACGTATATCGGGTTTTTAAAGTACTCCATGTACTTTTGGGCATTTTTTATCATGTAAGCCCCACCAAAAATTATCATACCAAGATTATCCCTAAATGATCACATTTATGGGGATTCGAGTCGAGCTTTTGACTCGGTTAACAAAAACAAGGTGCCTCGTGGGAGATTCTCATGCTTATCCTTGTAAATATTATCGCTTTCTTAGTTAATGTAACGAGGGGACTTGTGCTCTTCCAACCTTTGTTTCGTGGTTGTTTTGTGATTGTGATTTTTTTAGGTTCATCGTCATCATTGAAGCCTCTCGTGTTCGTTTTATGATCACTCGAGCTTCGATCGTTGCCTTTGGAGGTTCCGATATCCGATGATATCCTTTTATGTTCTAACATTTATCTTATTAGCACAATTTATAAACGGCTTTTAGGTTATTCGTCTTACCCTTTCCATGTTCGAGATTAAGCATTCGACTTCGTCTCTAGTATGGGGGTGTTTTCACCCCTAGACTCGAAACATTGAGGACAATGTTTAGTTTTAGTATGGGGGGTGAGTAGATACTTCACCTTGCTTACGTCACCACGCAATCCAATATTCATCATTTTGTTATCGTTTTGTTGCAAAATAAGGCTAAAAATGGCCAAATTTTAATTTTTTTCTTGTTTTTCATAAGTGTTTATGACACGAATGTAGGTTTTCCGATGGTGAGAATAAGAGTAATTTTTGACTCGACCGTGCGTGTTGAGCACTTAGCTTCGATTCCTTAACTTTTTAGGCTAAGTCTCTTAAATGAGGACGAGAAATGATAGAGTTATTTATAAGTCTCGTAATCTTTCACGATCTTATTTGTAGTAATTATTAGCTTATTCTCCCCACACTTTTGTATAATAAATTGTTAATAAATATTGATTTAGCGGTTTAGTCACTATTGTTGGTTTCTAATTTGTTTTAGTAGCTTCCATGTAATTAAATTGGGAAAACATTGAGGATTCGCCAGCATCACGGTTTTGAAGTATTGGCACCCGAATAATCGAAAGCTTCACTAATAATAAGATTTCAACCATTGGAGCATTAGTCCAATGGGTGGAGCTCTTGTGCTTGAGTCAAATGACCCAAGTTCAATTCCCATCCTTGGCATTTGTTTCAAATAGGTACCCGCCTCCGCAAAACCTATGGGCACACTAGAGAGACTTTGTGGAATAAGAGATCGAGGGTCGAGTCTCGGCTCGAGTCTCGGCTCGTCTCACTCCAAGTGTTGCTCCTCTGGGCCAGGAGAGTTGCCGGAGCTATTCCTTGTGGGGTGGACAATGGCTGGTGCCAAAAGGCACCCAGGGTTAAGGTGTTCCCGCCAATCTTCACCTTTTTGTGGAATAATAAGATTTCAAGTGCTCACCTAAATTAAGCAAAAATTTGAAGCTCACAAGGCCAAAAAATCTATGCCCAAATTGAAAGTGAATCAAGCCTTAATCTTTGAAGATTTAAAGATCCAAAATTCGCTTTAGCGTGAGGATATACGTCTTTGGCCATAATAAAACCACCGATGATGGCGGATAATAAAAGGCAAGGCAAGACCGAAGTCATAATAAAAGCTCCATGGCGGAGTTAAATAAAAGATGGAGGTAAACCTATGATAATAAGGCCCTTCCGTTAGGGGGCGTATAAAAGTCTAGGTAATAGGTCTCATGTTCAAAACCGTTATAAACTCATGTTTATCGATCCTTCTTGTTGACTTAATTTTTTGACATCGTTGTCTATTAGGGTAAATTATTAATTTAATGATTTTGGTTACATCGTTAAAACTCTATTTTTAGACTTAATCTCTATTCACGCATAAGTCAATGATGTATCCTCGTGATCATTAAGACAAAATAAAATATAAGAGATACCAAGTAGGAATAAGGGAGTTTAGGTGTGTAATTAACACTCATGAGATATGATCGTGTTGCTAACTTATAATAACAATGATCTTGTTACACGCTTAGCATAGAATTGTGTGAAAATCGAGGACGACGAAATTATTTCTAACGAAGCATTCACGTGTTCTTGTTCTATGATCCTAAAAGTCATGTTCTCGTGATGAAAACAATACATTATGTCTAAAAAACGCGTGTAGTAGTTTATTTAAATTTATGTCTTCAATAAATGTCACATAAAAATGAAATTTAGAAGTGCTATGATACTTAATTCTAGCATTGCGTGGGGACACGACAATGGTTTAGTATGGGGGAGTGATGAGACTGCAATTATACATAGTCTCATCGTCCAAATCGGGCTTAAAACGCTTAAAATATCATCAAAATACCCAAATATATGCTTGTGTTTGTTCATTGTGTATTTTAGGTGCGGATATCGTGAAATCAATAAAATATTACAAGAATCAAGCAAAAACGACCACTGGAAACGAAGCCGCACAAAGAACTGGACCCGAGAAAAGAATTTTCCCAAATACCCTTGAAGAATTGAATAATGTCAAGTTTGGTCCCTCAACTTTTGAAGATTTACACTTTATACCCATAAAAATCTCAAAAATACAATGGGGTCCCTAAAGTTTGAAGATATCACACTTTCAGCCCTTGAAGATTGATGAAAATACAACTTAGGTCCTTAAATCAACCATTGTTAGAAAAGGACTAAGATTGTAAGGCACCAAGGACCAACTGTGCAAAAGAAAAGGACTAACGATAAAAGGGACATGGACTGTTTGTGCAAAGCCATTAAAGGAGTAACATAACTGGAGGGACCTAAGCTGCCTAAACCTAAAACTCTATTAACTTTATCCAACCCACACCTAAGCCACATCACCTCCATCCACCAACCCAGTCCTCCCACGTCAATACTACCATCCACCTCACCCCACTTAATTTTAAACCGTATTAATATATTAATTAGGAGAGAAACAATAACTGTTTGCTAATCACCCCCAATTCTTTCCCTTAATTCCCAGTTAAACACAAAGAACCCTAATCATCACCATCATTAACCACCAAAAATTAATCCCCAAAACACTCAGATCCCTGATTACTCTAGTCCTAACCAAAATCCACTCACTTTTTCCCTCTCCTATGACCATATATGGGTCCCCCATCCTTCTCCTGTCACCCCTTTTATGGTAAAAAGGGAATCCTCCAACTATCCAACGTCCCAGCTCCATTTACTTGGTCCCAAAGTTTGAATAAACGGTTTAGATGGCATTCCAACAACTAAGCACCAACAAGCTGCCAAAAATCTATCACATGGCACTCTTGGACCAAGGATCTTGACTAGCATATTCCAAGCATCAAGGGCATTTTTGTCAGCTCATGTTTTAGGGTTTTAGCATTGTTTAGTCCCATAGAAGTAGTATAAAACC
The DNA here is from genome assembly GCA_025667525.1 of Glebionis coronaria. Lineage (NCBI taxonomy): Eukaryota > Viridiplantae > Streptophyta > Magnoliopsida > Asterales > Asteraceae > Glebionis > Glebionis coronaria. The sequence continues at coordinate 96,658,445 of CM046882.1, read as the reverse complement.
AATGTCGACATGTGACTTGGTTTCCTTTGTTCCAGATTTTTTGTGTAATTTTTCAACTTATTAATGATAATGAACAGTTTGAGTTACACAAAGTTCTGAGTTCCTCTTTTAAACAACTTTCTTAGTGTAATGTTTATTTAACTTGCAACATTTAGCTTAAGGTTTCAAAAGTTTTTATTTTACAAAGCAATTTTAGAAAAAATAAGATTGTGAAACCAAAATCCCATGGAAGTGAAAGTGGAAATTGGATTTTAGATTTCACATCTGTTTTGTAAGTTTGATTTCCATATTCAAAAGGTTTCAAAGATTGGTTCAGTGGTTTGAGAAAAATCAGGTTTCGAAGGATTTGTGTTGTTTTCTTTATTCTCATATTTACTGTTTGCATAAGCCCTCACCACAAGCCTGACAAGCTTGTGGTTAGAGCTTATCCAAGCTTGAAGTGTTCTCTTGGTCTTGTGGTTGTGTGCAGGAACCAAGAACAAGTCCATTTCATTTTCACTTTTGCCTATTAGAAGACATTTTTTCCCTAGGTCCCTTGTGGATTCTACCAGCAGGGCTTCTCTACTTATTCATAAGCTCACAATAAGCTCCTAAATCAATCCTTTGGAAGGTATCAGCACAAGTACCAAGCGTGAACCCCATTGGCTGTTTTTTTAGTTTATTATGTGAAATTTGTGAATTGACATGAATCTGTTTTATTGTTGGTATTTGTTGTTTGTTTATGTGTATTTGATGAGGATATGCATGTTAGATTAGGTTTTAATCAGCTTTAAGTTAATTTGCATAATTTTAGTTTGATAAATTTGTTAACAGTTAGGTTAAGGGGTGTCTGGTATTAGTTCTTAAAACCAGTAATTGACAACTACTAGTGTTAAAAACTTGTTAAACATACTCCTTAGGTTAGTAATAGGTGTTGGTAAGAGTTTATTTCAGTTTGGTAGGCTTTTATTTGATAATTGTATGTTCATTTTTTTGGTAAATAGGCACAAGTAAAATCAGTAGACTTTATTAGGTTGTTTTAGGAGATTTTGATCTCAAATCTTGTTCATTTGTTAGAGTATAAGGTAATATAGGATTGTTGTTAGCTTGTCTGTGGTTTGGTGTAGTTTTGTGTAAGTTTGGGTGGTTTGAATCTCACTCGGTGACCAAATAGCTCAGCAAAATACCCACAGACCCCTTGTAGCCTCATCAGTAACTGTTATTTGCTCTTGATTGTGATTTTCTTGGTTGAACTTGCTATTTTTCTTGTTTATCTAGACTCCCTACACTCCACTGAGTGTAGGGGTGCCCTGTTGTCCAAGTAAAATCAACCAACAAAGCTTTCCCAAGCTTATAACTCACCAGACCCCGTTTTATCATTATCAGTGGGAACCAACTTCCCACTGACTGTGTAAAAGTTCCCACTGTTTAGGATACAGACAAAAAAAAGTCAAGTGTCCCTTTCAATTTTTTATAATTTTGTCTTTAGTGAACTTTTTTAGGAGTTTTTAATTGATTTTAATTTTGTTATTTTTTTTATTTTATTTCTGAAGTTTCTATAAAATTTATTTTTCAGTCAATGTTCATTTATTATTTTTTAGATTAAATAGCATTTTAAATGAGTTTTTAATTAACTGTCTTTTGTCTTCTAGTGCAAAAGTTTTATATTTTTCTGTTTTAAAAATTTTCTTAGATTCAGAAAAAGATTTTAAGATTTTTAGTTTAAAAAGATTTTACTGTTCACCTTTTTAATTATTTTTTAGATTTATTTTTAGTTTAATTAGTTTTAAATTAAATCTGTTTTGTGTTTTAGTGTAAAAAAGTTTTTTTTCAAACGTTTTCATTTTTCTACTATTCAGTAAGATAATTTAGGATTTTTCAAAAAGTCAAATTAATTTTAGCATTATTTTCTTATTTTTAATCATTATTTTAGTTTAAAAATAGTTTTTAGCATTTTAAAAATAGAAAAATAGTATCTAAATTAGGAAAAATACTTGTTAGTCTTTAAATAATATAAGGGAGTTTTTAGTTCAATAAAATAATATTTTGGGCTTTTTCTTAATTATAATTAATTTTAGGGCTTTAATTAGCATTTAAAATTGAATATTTAATTAATAAAAGGTTTTAAAATATATTTATTGGATTTTTATTCTTATTTACGTTATTTTAGACTTAGTTTAAACTTTTAATTAATTTTTAGGTATAATTTTTATTTTCGTCACGTTTTACGTATTTACGTTCGCGTTTTACGTCAAATCGTCGTAGTGTTATCGTAGTCGTAACTCGTCTTTAATTTTTCTCTCTTTACCTAAAAACGTCACTAATCCAAACTTTGATTTTACATATTGGCACACTTAATTCACACACCTCCTTCGAGAACGAACCCGCATTTATTCGGTTTTACGTTTTTCCTAAAGCGTAAGTCTTAATACTTGCCACTCATACACTTTTTTCCTAAAACCTGTACGATTTACCTACATCAGACTTCGTTAAACTTCCGTCTTTAGACTTTTTTTTCGATAAATCTTCAGAATAGGCCTTTGACTTCCGTTCTTCTTGCATTTTGATCTTTTGACTTCGTCTTTTGTCTCTTTCTTCGATAAAAGCCTGTGTTTTCTTCCTTTTTCATATTTTTGTCCTAAAACACAATAAAAACACAAACCACGCATAATTCCGCCTTTTACGACATTAAATACACGTTTTGGTCTTGTTATTATTAGAAATAAGTGGTAAAAGGATAAGTGTTTTCACACTTATTAACCGTAGTAGGAGCTTCCTCTGAGGTGGACGACCCGACTTGATTATGGTCGGGATTTGGTACACCAAAGAATGGAAGTTCACACATTTGAGCGAATTCCAAGTCGTGATCATCATCATACTCTTCATCATCAACAGGCATGACATGGGTAGTTGATTCGGGTGTTGGTTGATAATTACTCGTTGAAGGTATATCTTGACCAATTGTAGGTGTAGACGTATCAGATTGTGCTTCAGTTGCTGGAGCTACAACTTCGGTAACCAGAGCTATTACTTCAGGTTCTGGAGCAACAATACTTGGAGGAGTAAAGAATTCATCAAAGAACAGTAGAAACAATGTATCCCATTCATTCCTAGAAGGTGGTGTAAATGATGATGAAGTAGGGTTGTTTGGGACAAGACCATAGCTAATGTTACCGGGTCCCATTTCATGAAGTGCGGGTTCAGGGCTGCTTTGCTCAGAAGCCATTGCCGTCATCTCACCAAAATCAACATTCATAGTTTTGAGGATCTTACGAGAATTACGATTGTAGATTCGGTATGCCTTCTTTGTGGGTGCATAACCAATAAAAATACCAATATCAGCCTTTGGTTGAAGTTTTCCCAAATTGTCACCATCATTATTTGGATAGCAAAGAGAACCAAATACACGAAGATATGATAAATCTGGTACTTTTCCATGTAGAAGCTCATAAGGTGTTTTACCATGGCGTTTTCGAATTAGTGACCGGTTTTGGGTGAAAACTGTTGTAGATACTACTTCTGCCCATAAAAACAATGGAGCCTTTGCATAAATTAACATCGTTCGAGCAACTTCCATAAGTGTGCGATTTCGTCTTTCAACGACGCCGTTTTGTTGTGGAGTGCGAGCAACGGATGTTTCATGAGATATGCCAACTTCTTCATAATAATTACGCAAGATTTGATTCACAAATTCAGTTTCATTATTTGTACGAATGCGTCGGACAGTAGTGTTGAGACGCACTTGAATCATCTTGAGAAATCCGATGATGAATTTAGGTGCCTCATTTTTTGTTGTAAGAAATTTCACCCATGTAAACCGAGAGTAATCATCGACAATGACGAGGATGTACTTTTTACCACTAAGACTTTCAACACGCATTGGCCCACAAAGATCCATATGCAACAAATAAAGTTTCTCTTGGTTGGTGTCTTCAGTCTTGGGTTTGTATGACTTCTTAGTGATTTTCCCTATTGTACACGCGGAACACAAATGGTCCTTGTGAAATGTAAGTTTAGGAAGACCACAAACAAGTTCGTTTTTCGCCAAATGATTAATAGCGTCAAAGTTAATATGAGATAACCGTCGATGCCATAACCATGACTTTGTCTTTGATGTTTTGGAGAGAAGACATACGGGAGAAGTGGCCATCATATCTTGTAGAGACAAAGTGTACAAATTATTCCTCGAGTACCTTTCAATAAATCAACCCCTTCCAAATTACGAATGAAGCATGTATGCTCAAGAAAAGCAACTTCAAGTTTTGAATCACAAAATTGTCCCACAGAAAATAAGTTGTGACCGAGACCTTCTACATAATACACTCTTAAAATTATAACATTCCCAATATGATATTCACCATAACAGATTATCTTTACAATATGAACATTTCCAAATCGAACCGTACCAAGAAACTTGCTGACGAAATTTCTGAGCTGAGAGCGATCTTCGGTCATATGCTTGGAGCAACCAGAGTCCAAATACTAGAGAACAATTTGGACCACCTGTTTTCATCAACAACAGTAGACAATGCATTGGAAACTATTGGTTCCGGAGTGTTAGAAGATACCGATACAATATTATCAGAATTGCTAACATTTGTGTTATCCTTAGATTTCCAGCTTTTTCTAATTTGAGTTTTACAAATAACATGTTTTATTGTTCCAACTTTTTGAGGTTTTGGAGTATTAGCAGGCACTACAGTTGGAGTAGACCTATTTAAACAGTAGTGTCGGTGTTCCTAGTTAAAGGACACACTTGTGTTTTGGTAGCCTTGGTACTCCTAGTTAAAGGGCACGATTTCTTCTCTTTAGTGGGAGTGATCCTAGTTAAAGGGTACGCATTTCCTACTATAGTGAAAGTTCTACCAGTGGGGCGCCACATCCAACCAACTTGGGTTAACACTTTCCCGGTCGGTTTCCATTCTAAACCATTTTTACGGGCATTCATCTCATTCACATGGTCAATAAGGCAAGAATCATGACGACTAGAAAACATACATTCATTGCAATTCCAACATTTGAAATTAGAATTTACAGTGGGCTTAGAACGCTGCACAACCGCAGAGCCTTTAGGTTTAGCTACATGATTCTTTTTATTCAAAACAAAAATAACATTCCTAGGGTGGGCTTCTACTTTCTTCTTCACTTGACTACTAGATGGGGGCAAGATCCTATCATTCTTCTTGTTTCTTTTAAGCTTAGATCTTTGAGCCTTAGTAGTGGTGCTTACTCTTGTAGAAGGCAACACGGGAATATTAGAAGCTGGTTTTGATTTTGCCTTATCTTTGGTGCCCAATGTTTGAGATGGTTTAGTCCTAGGGCCCTTGTTAAGTGGTGTGACGGCGATGAGGTTCTTTTTTATTGCACTAGAGGACGATGCTGAGACAGTGGCTGTGTTATCCACAACATTATTACCTTTTAGGGTACGAATCCTTTAGCTCAGCCAAAGCTAGATTTTTATCACAAATTTGTTCCCTCAAATCAGATATTTCCACCGACTATTGATTCAATCGTTCAATCAATGATTGATTCTGTGCAGTGGTATTAGCACATGCGAGCTTTATCGAATCGAAGAGTTGTATATTTTTCTGTTTTAAGTTATCAACTTTGGACAAAATATTGGAAACTCGATTATCTAGATCAAGTTGAAAATTCTCAGCGGCCTCAAGTGCGTTCACACAGTTAATCTCCTTAGATTTCTCTGTGTCTATCGGCAATGATTTAGCAACCTTGTCACTTGGTTGACGCTGTTTTGATTGTAAATTCAATCGAAAATTCTTTTGAAAGTTTGCATCATCTATATTAACACCTTCGAATGACGTTTCAAAAAGCTCTTGAATAAATTGTTGTTTACATTCAAGCAAAATACAATGTTTTTTAATCACATCAAAACATTTTGAAAGCGAAGTATAAGAATCTTGAAGCTTTAAAAATTCAGCGTCAGATTTGTGACAAGTACCATCTACCACATTATCCACAGATTCAACCTTATGCACGATAGAATCATTATCAACACTATTATTCTCACAGACTGAAACAATATCATGCGACGTCACTTGCTTCAGAAGCTGATCATTTTGGCGTGAAATTCGTTCTATTTCAATTAAACTGTTATCATAAGCATCATCCATTTCATTGAAAACACGTCTAACTTCTTCTATTTCCAAAAGAAAATCTTGATCAGTATTGCTAAGACAAGCTTTAATATTGTTTACAAACGGAACAATTTCGTCTCGTAACGTAGCTCTAATGTGCTCAAAATTCCATTCACCTTCCGTTATGGCCGGAGCCGTCATACGTTCCTTAATGACCTTTTCAAAATTGACAAAGTGTTGGTGCACCGCATTTAAGCTATCTGACACCTTACTTACCGGTGGAATTAACTTAGTTAAATCCTTTTTGACAAGTGTAGGAGACGTACTAGGAAGGTTTTCATTTGACAAACTTGGAAGCACAAAACCTAATAATTGAGCTAATTCCTTTTGTAATCGAATACGGGTCTTTTTATCAAATTGATCTTTATTATGCTTATCATAATCAAGCTTATGGAATGTTGAAAGCATTTTAGATCGAGTTTCTTTCGCAAGTGATATTGTCTCCTCAGTATCACGAACATAAGGTGCTTCTTTCGATTTGCCAATTATGGTCACATCATAAAGACAAGGAATATATTCATGAGCTTGTTTTGCATAATCGGGATTAGGTGGTAAATCTTGAAGACGCTTAAGTTCTAGTTCTTTAAACGATTTAGTTAAAAGATGAATCTTTTATGTGGAAGCGTATTGTTTTAAAAGCTGTTGTTCCTTGAATTTAAGAAGTTTGGTAGCATTAATTTCCGATTCAAACTTTTTAGACTCGAGAGTTTCAAAATCCTTTTTAAGTTTTTGAAAATCATTTACAACTGACTCTTTTTATTTTGATTCATTGAAATGATTAGCTCTTAATGATTCTATTTCCTTTAAGCGTTCTATCTTTTCAAACAAAATTAGGCAAATTCAAAAGAAGTTATTTTCTCTGCTTGAGGGACCATTTCAAAAGTTTTGACCTTTTCCTTATACAGCGCAAGCTCAACGGTTAGATTGGCATTTACATCTACGGTTTGTAGGACAGCCACATTCATGTTGTCAATAATATGTTTAGGCACCATTACCAAATCATGTTGATCTAAGATTCCATACCCGTCGTAGCATTTGGTTGAGGTTCACTCAAATGTGTTGGATTGGATACCACATCATTTGAGTTACTAGTTCCTGAATGCTGTTAGAGGTTGTCATTATGCTTAACTTGATGTGGATTATCATGAGCAATATTAGATGTGGTTGGTACCTCACTAACGACATCAGAACCGTAGTGAGAGAGATTAAAAACGAAGCAACTTGGGCTGAGTGAATGTCATCACAATCCGAATCATATGCGTCAAGATCAACTGCTTGATATGCTGCATTAGAAGTAGAGACGACTGCAATGCCTTCATTATCAGCTGCCCCTGGGTCTGCAAGAAATGCTAATTCCTCTGAATCTAAAATCTTTCCCTTAGATTGAGCATCGACCAAATACATCTTCTCACAAAACCATGTTGCATCCCTTCTCCTTTTCGGCTGAGTGCATTCCCTAGCCATATTACCTCGTCCTAAAAAATTGTAGCAAGTCTCAACCTTTTGAGGACCAATAGGGCTTCCATTTCCACTAGCTTGATAAGTCACAGCTTGAGCGTTCACGGTCCTTGTAGTAGGTCCAAATGAATTTTGCCTTTCATGAATGGATTGCACCGTCACTTGACGATCTTGAATAGTGGCTTGTTGTCGAGGATTTGAAGAAGTACGAAGCTGATTGTTCGTTGGTGGAAAACCTCTAGTTTCAACAAGTTTTGACAAGGAGGCAGTGAGATGGTTTAAGACATCAGTAGGTGATCATTTGGAGTAAATACCGGTGCTTGAATTGGTGGAAGTTCATTGGAGTAGAAGGCTTGTGCTTGTGGTGCTTCAATTGGAAAATATCCTTGCTGAGGAGTATCATTGGAGAAGTAATGACTTGTGATGGTGATGCCTGATGTGTTGGTTGCTATGGATAAGGCTGTTGAAGAACACTTTGTTGAAATGCTTGCTGTGGCATCATTAGTGGTTGATAAGATGGTTGTTGTGGTTGCTGATAGGTGTACTGTGGTTGCTGATAGGTGTATTGTGGTGGCTGCTTCAAGTATGATGGTTGTTGATAATTGTAAGCCATGTTTTGTTGGGGAGTCATTTGTTGAGAAGCATACATGGCAAGTGGATCATGAACTTGAGGTGTTGACAACCGAGCCTCGATCACGTGGCATTCGTGTTGTTGAAGAAGATCTTGAAGTTGATCCACGTTGGTTTGATGCAAATCCTTAGCCAATTTAACAGCCGTCACGTACTTGCTCCATTCAGAAGGGAGAGTGTTCAAATACTTGGTGTTTAATTGAAACGTAGGAATTGCCAGGCCATAGATGTTGAGCTCATTCATCAATAGAGTGAATCTCAAATAGTAATCATTGGGAGTCTCCCCGGGGACATAGGCAAACTTATCAAACTTATCATATAGCTTACACTCTCGTTCTTGTTTAGTTAACGAGGTGCCTTGCATTAGAACACGAATTATATCCCATAACTCTTTGGCAACTTTATGTTTACTGACGAGTTCGTAGAAATCTGGAGGAAGGGCTTTGAAAATGATGTTTGTAGCTTGTTTATCACACTTGTCTTGAATCTTAGCATCTCCAGTTAATTCACCCGTTGTGCGAGGACGAGTAACAGTACCTTCCATCACAGTACCATATACCAATGGTTCATTGAGCACCGATGCCCAAATGAGATGTACGTTCTCTTTATTTAACATATAAAGTTCCATTCGGGAAGCCCAATCCTCGTACATAGTCTTCACCAACATTGGTGGACGATTATCCGTACCCGAGAGGATGGACTTATCCGTAAGTGATGTGTACTCCATTTCGATAAGTAATGATTTACAAACGTTGATCGAACAGTGAGAGAAAGTAAATGTGCTTGTTTTCGTGTGTTGAAGTCGAGAAACTATGTTAAAATCCCCTAAAAATGACTTCTTGAGAAACCAAAAATTCCAATGCAAAAATATTCACGAACAAAATTTTCTAAATCACGTTTATTGAAAATCTTTGAAAAATTCCAATGATTTCGCAATGTTAACCAGGGTATTAATTCCGCAATGTTAACAAGTGCATAATTCCGCAATTTGTGAAGATTCCGCAAAAATGCAATGATTCCGCAATATGTGAAGATTCCGCAATATGTGAAGATTCCTCAATAATGCAATGATTCCGCAATATGTGAAGATTCCGCAATAATGCAATGATTCCGCAAACAAGACGTAATTCCGCAATAGGGATTCAGTTCCGCAATCAAGACGTAATTCTGCAATAATCAGAAATGCACAATTCCACAATACTCAGAAGTGCACAATTCCGCAATACTCAGAAGTGCACAATTCCACAGTACTCAGAAGTGCACATATCCGCAATCATAAAAAATGCACAATTTCGCAATATGATGGATGATTCAATTCTGTAATAATTCAAATATTGCGGAATGATTACAAGGCTTCAAGTACGATTTTTCACTAAAAAAGGATCCAAACGCCTAAAAATTTTGTGTTTTTTACCAAAACAAATATACCAAATCACTACCACGGCTATGTAGATGATATTGGTGAAGATCAAACCACTAAAAACACAAAAAAAAAATTGATCGTCGGTTTTTTAGATCGAAAGTACACACGAACTCTATAAGAACAAACACATAAACAAGACAATCATCCCATGGCTCTTGATACCATTTGTAGGATATTGTAAATCTTGCTTATACTAGAGAGAGAAAGAGATAGAGAGATGGTGAGAACACACACACTTTTAGAGAGATAAAGTGAAAGAAAACACCTTTTCACTATGTGTAAAATAATGTGAACCACACCCTCTCCAACTAAGGAGAGGGTTTATATACCCAAACCTTGTGATGGGCTTGGGCTTACACAATGGGCCGCCGGCCTCATACATTCCATGGGCTAGGCATGGCCTTGTTTACTTAACTTAATAATACTAGACTACGAGCTATCACTTAATCTATTGTTGGAGTGACCGATCCTTTCTAATATGTAAAACGTATTTCCAACAGATGGGTTTATGCAAGCATCTACTGCTGCTGGAAAGGAGGAAGAGGGGCCACAAGAAAAGTCAGTTGATGAATTCATGCATGCATCTTCAAGCGCTGACAAAGTCAATTCAGACGCTGACACATTGAATTCAGACGCTGACACAGACACTGACAATCTATTTGGAAATTTATTCTCTTCCTCCAATAGAAATACTGTTGAACATGTTGAAGCTCCCATACTCAATCAATAGGTCAATTCAAGTGAGGATGGGAGTGGTAATGAAGATGATATTGGAAATATGGAATATGTTATAGAAGATAATTCACTACTTGGGGGAGGAATACTTACAAAGGTGGACAAAGATCATCCTCCTTCCCAAATAATTGGTGATATTCAGACTCCTGTTCGAACAAAGAGAACTCATCAGACTTAATTTGGTTTCATTGCCAATATTCACAAGAAGGAAGATACCCCTCTTGTGCAAGCGTGTTTATTTGCCTGTTTTTTGTCACAAAAGGAAACCAAGAATATTTTTGTTGCTCTTAAAGAATCAAGTTGGGTTGAAGCAATGCAGGATGAGCTTCACCAGTTTGAAATTTAAGATGTGTGGGTGCTAGTGGATTGTCCAAAGTATATCAGACCTATTAGGACACGTTGGTTTCTAAGGAATAAAAAGGATGAAAGAGGCACTGTGGTCAGAAACAAGGCACGTTTAGTTGCTCAGGGCTACACACAAGAAGAAGGAATAGACTATGAAGAGGTTTTTGCACCTGTTGCAAGAATTGAAGCAATAAGGATTTTCCTAGCCTATGCTTCTTGCATGGGTTTCATAGTTTATCAGATAGATGTGAAAAGTGCTTTCTTATATGGCACAATTGAGGAGGAAGTGTATGTAATGCAACCTCTAGGTTTTGAGGATTCAGAGCATCCAGATAAGGTGTATAAAGTCAAGAAAGCAATGTATGGACTTCATCAAGCCCCAAGAGCATGGTATGGTACATTATCCACCTACCTGGTAGAAAATGGGTTTAAGAGGGGCACCATAGATCAGACACTATTTACCAAAAAGATTGGTAAGGATTTTCTTCTTGTCCAGGTCTATGTTTATGATATTATATTTGGTTCATCTAATCCAAAGATGAGTGAAGACTTTTACAAGCTCATGACAGACAAATTCAAGATGAGTGCAATGGGAGAGATGAACTTATTTCTAGGTTTACAAGTACAACAGAAAGACGATGGTATATTTATCTCTTAAGACAAGTATGTGGCTGAGATCTTGAAGAAGTTTGGTTTTTCTCCTCATGAAAAACGGGCTAGCACACCCATGGATAGGGAACGACCTTGGAGAAAGACTGGAGATGGAAAAGATGTAGATGTCAGGCATTATAGATTAATGATTGGTTCATTGATGTATCTTACAGCCTCTAGACCTCACATCATGTTTGCTGTGTGTGCATGTGCACGCCATCAAGTGACTACCAAAGAGTGTCATCTTCATGCTGTCAAAAGGATCTTTAGATACCTTAGGTGCTATCCCACATTGGGATTATGGTATCCTAAAGATTCTCCATTGGAGCTTATTGGCTATTCAAACAGTGATTATGGAGGTGATAAGTTTGATAGAAAATCTACAACTGGTGGATGCCAATTTCTTAGGAGGAGACTCATATCTTGGCAATGCAAGAAACAAACAGTGGTGGCAATTTCTACAACTGAAGCAGAGTATGTGGCTGCCGCTGCTTGTTGTGGACAAGTTCTATGGATACAAAACCAGCTATTGGATTATGGGTATAATTTTATGCATACCAAGATATTTGTAGATAATAACAGTACATTATGCATTATTAGGAATCATGTACATCATTCTAAAACAAAACACATAGAAATTAGGCATCATTTTATAAGAGAATGTTTTGAAAAAGGTTTAATACATCTAGATAGGGTAGACACAAAAGAAAATGTGGCTGATCTTTTACCTAAACCTTTTGATGTTGAGAGGTTCCAGTACTTGGTAAAAAGTATTGGAATGATCAATCTCACCTAAATGTGTTTTTGAAATCATTGTATAGTTTGTACAGGATATGTATTGTTATTGGTCTTTGTAAAGAATTAGGTTTTCCACTTTATTTTTCTAACGCTGACAAAGGTTATTTGAACGCTGACAAGTATAAAAATGGCCGCTGACAGCAATATGTTAGTTTTGTAGTTTCTGATCTGATCATGCAGCATTATGAGCATTGTACAAATGGATACAGAGTTGCTTATGGATCTTTGGGAACTTACAAGAAATGTGTCAAAGTTCATTTATGATGGTTGGAATGTTTACATTCCTATCTTGAAATAAATTTTTGTCATATACTTTTTATTTTGCAACTATGTATCTCTTAGTTTAAGGGGAGGTTTAGGAAACCTTTAGATTCCAATTGATGAAACCTATTGATGAAACCTAATAAATTCAGATCTTTAGGCTGCTAGGAACGATTCTCATTCACTTGTTTGAATCAAGGCGGAATAGAATGAAGAACGTTAACAAGGTGTTTAAGCACAAGAACACAAGATGAATTTCTCCCAACGATTGCTCATTATATTAATAATAAACAACCACTAGGCATGTATACATTTAATCCCACGCCTAGTCGACACATACTTTAGGTTTACATTGTATATGAAACTGATAAATAAACCGCTGACAGACTGAAAGGTATGATTGGTGTATCTCAACCACCAGTTATAATCAAGGATGTTTCTACACAGGTACCAACCATTACTTTACCAGTTATTGGAGCTAAGGATAAGGGTAAAGGGATTTTGGAAGAAGTTCAGGTACCAAAGAATGCAACACAAGTACATTTTAATTCTGTTTTGGCTGCATAATTAGAGGAACATGATAGGATAGAGACTACCATAGAAAAGGTTAAGGATGTAAAACCTGTAAATTTCAGGTTTTGACTATGTCAACATTTTGTACGTCACCTCATGATATCTATATATTTATTCTATCACCTTTGCATGAAATCCTTTGAACAATCATATGCATCACATGAGCATACATCATTCTAATCATCTGAACAGGGAAAACAACTATATCACAACTTTTTATTGTGACTATGAGTATTTTAATCATAAAAGCATGACCACATTTATATGACTACATTTCAATAGCATACTGGACAACAAACGATCTATTGTAAAGGACTTTAAGTCATCTGAACATATGATCACTTGCATACATCCCATTGATTTTCTAAAAATCCAACGTCATGATCACAATTAATAACTGGATATTTATATATATATATATATATTTTTAAGTTTGGATAGTTTATATATGATTCTCACACTATAATTGACTTTAAACTACGATGACAATTACTTTTACACATGAACACTACATTAAATCATTTTATATTTCTTTTTTATATACTTTTGTCATAATAAAAATCACCTAAGGACCATACTTTCACCAAAGGCCCTAAACGTAACCAAAATTACTTAAACTCAAACGCGCTCACATATTATTATAACCCTAACTCACTTAACACTCACCTAGACACGAAAATTAAACACAAGCATACCCTAGACTTTTATTAAGCCGTATATATTCATATAAATACTTACCCATAACCTTTTTATACCAAAACTCTTACCCTTCTTACCAAGCATCTAGACTATACACAAATTATAACACATATGTATACACATTATATAAATTTTTCTTTCCTTTGACTAGAAACTATGAAACCGCCGGTTTCACTAACAAACTATGGGGACTTGTACAATTTTTGGCAATTAAGGTTAGTACTAGTTACACTATTTGAGAACTATGTCACACATCTCTTTCTTGTCACCCCCTAGACGTGTGAAGGGCATGAGCCACACACAAAAACCTTGTACAACATACCGTTTAATGAAAACACTCAAAACTTACCTTTTGTCCCTTTTGAAGCCTTACATGCGACGGCTAAACAAGACACAACTAGGAACTTGTACATTTTGGGCATTAATGAAGTGTCCTTGCTAAGTACCATGGAAAAATTCTCACAATCTCCTTTCCCTCTCTCTTGCCGTGTCCTACCCCAAGCCACAATTCACATTTTGCTCTTAGATATTTAGGAACCTAACAACACTCATCCACCCTCACACCATTTATATTCGGATCAATAACACTCCCACATAGCACCTTGAGCTAACAAAAAATCCTCCATCTCATTTACTACCCATATCTTTGTACTCTAAGCATTGAAGTCTAGCATTCAAGACTCCTAGGACTCGTCTAGAAGCAAACCGACACCAACACCATTCCATTCATCACCATTTTTATCACACAAGTAAGTAAGTCTACCTTGGACCTATTTCCATCATTCTTTTACTTTCCATCTCATGACATGCATGTAAAAACTTAGGAAATGAGCCTAGGTTGCCATGCATACGTAAAACCTCCATGAAATGCCATCCATATGACTTATAAGTCACGGCTTACATGATGGATAAACATTTCGTGCCCTAAAATCCTTAACCATGCCCTAACATGTTGGACACCTTGCTTAAAAATCCTAGAAATAAACTAGCTATAAGTGAGTACCTTAAAAATGTGTAAGTTGTAAAATAAGCCGAGCCATTAAGCACATATAAGCCCATATTGTTATATAAGCCACGACATTTAAGCTTTAAAATCTATATAAGCCGAAGTTAGTACTAGAAATAAGCTAGCTTTAACAATAAACTTAATATAAGCCGAGACTTAGTTGACTTATTTAAGCCTTTAGGAACCTAAGCCTAAATAAATAAGCCATGCAAATATAAGCCGAATCTTATAAGCCTTAGAATAAGCCCATGAGCCCTCAAAACATAAGCTTAGGATTAACTAGTAAGAAAATATAAACTTTAGTCTAAAACAATAAGCTTATATAAAGCCATAAAAATAAGCCGAAAATATATAAGCTTACACTAAACTAGTTTTGAAATAAAACATAATATAAGCCCACATAATAAAACTAGTAAAGGCCCAATAGTAAGTATTTAACATTTACTAATTTACCTTAAGTTTTTACTAAGCCCAATTAAACCCATTAACCCCTTTTTACCCCAACCGGACCCTAATGGGCCGTATAGCCCAACACTAGAATTATATATATACTTTTTGTGCCTAAAATGACAAGTGGTGAAAGTTAGGTCCGAAACTGTAAACTAGTAGAAGTATGTAAACATTTTCGTGACTATTATATAGTCCAAGGATCGTTTGTGTCATTTTTGAAACTATAGGGTATATTAAAATCCAACCGTGAGCTATAAATAAACTACAAGGACCATTTGTGCCACTTTCGAAACTAATAACAAGCCATAATCCCACCTTATAAATATTACGTGGGATTGGAGGGGGGTATTTGGTCATTTCTTCAAAGTTTACCAAGCCCTAGGGGGCGTTTTCATAAAATGGAATAACCAACAAGGACTAACGATGTAAGAAACTTAACGGGTGAAAACCTAAAGTTACTTTTCTAAACGATTATATTTATAAAGATTTATCATAGTTTTATTTACTTAAAAGAAGTCATGAAACTTGTCAGTTGTAAAATAAATCATTTTAGTTACTTACAAACTCTACGAAATTGACAAACCCCGTTAACCATTTTCCTTTGAAACTCTAAAACTTAATAAATTGTAATTTATTCCCTTATGATAAATTAAATAAGATGATAGTTACTTATTTAATTTACGACCCTTCTTTCCTTAAACAAATTTTTATATATTTTTATATATATTTTTCTTGAACAAAAACATATATATATACTTTCATTTTACTATAAGAACAAACACTTAGACCAACGTAACAACTCATAAATTGTGATCATGCATTTTCATATGTACCATTCATCATGCATATTTATTGTTGCATCCACTGAGACATTTAAATTACTTAGGTAATTTCTCCAGTCCGTGACTATACTGTGACATCATCCTCACTACCTCATTATCACTAAGGTGAGTTCATGGCCCCATCTTTACTGTTTTATAACTGGGGGAGAATACATACAAAACTATTTATATGCAAGCATGCACAGACAACAACAATTTATTTGCCTACTGTTTGCTCCATTCCCGTGGACTGTATTAGTTAATAGTGTAGCGCGAAATTTATGGATAGATCTATTCGGGTATTGACAACACCCGGCCTGTCGTGATCAGCTGTCACGTATTGCTTAGGCCGAGCAGCAGGTTTATGTCATTGTCGGATTTAGGGAGACCTCAATCAGGATAGACCCAAATGGGCTTACTGAGAATCATGTCTAGCTTCTATTACAGGGCAGTAGGAACTACTGTAGCGTTGGGCTGTGATGTCCTGCTACCTTCGTGGTGCTTTGCATATTGATACTTTATTTAATTAATTAAACCTGTGAATTCACCAACCTCGTGTTGACCCCCACATTTTACTTTTATGTTTTCTCAGGAAAGTAAGCAGGTTCATGCATTGGATTCCAGCATTTTAGGAAGCATTATGTTGACCATCGGGCTGGGATATTCATTTCTGTTTTATAATAAATGTGGTTTTAATTCAGACAAGATACTAAATGTGTACGATTAATTCATGTAATATGTTTCAAAATGATATTATGATCATTGCTCTATATGCTATGTGCTATCGATCCACCCAAGTAACACCCCAATTACTATTTCGCTGCATTTGACCAACTTGGGGGTGTTACAGAAATGGTATCAGAGCGCATAGTTATAGAGAACCAGATCAAAAACTTAAAAAATTTTTAATAATAAAAATTTAAACTGGACTATAACTGAACATAAAAATCAGTCTAAAGAAAAATTGATTTTTGGGAACCTATAAGTTAGGCATATAGCATTGTAGAGCATGCATATTATGTGAACTAACTTCACATTGATTTATTCCCTCATGGTAAATAAATCACATAAGTATCTATTTATACTTTTGACAACATGGTTAAAAGCTTTAAAACCACATCGCATATGCATCATGAAAACTTTTTAAATTGTGTAAGTTGAAAACTTGCTCAACTTTAAAATGTTACTTTCAGATATCATGACGACGCCCACTATTGTTACTACTTTCGAGGAGCTTATGGTTCCTACCATCACACCTTTGTCACCGACGTCAGTACTCGCTGGACCTGCATCTGATACTGAGTCCAGAGATGACCAGCAGGACGGGGTCATCGTACTCACAGATTCACCTACTCCTTCACCACCTACTGTACCTCCTACTACACCACTACTTGTAGTACCTGCATCCCCTCCTAGAGAGGTGGACCAGGTCGTACCTTCTTTACCACCCTTACCACCACCTTCTGTACCTCGCACTTACCCCACCAGTGTTTTGCCACCTCGTAAGAGAAGACATGACACTATCCCGGACTCGACCTACGAGATTGGAGAGGGATCAGGAGCCGGGCAGGCTAGACTTAGCGCCCTTCAGGCCCAGGTCAATGCACTCACGGCCCGACAGGCACAGGACACGGCCCTTATCCACTCTCTACTACAGGCGGACCAGCAGGGTCGCGCCGTGCTCCAGGAGAGACTTGACTCTCTCTACTGGGCCATAACCGGGGAGTCATACACCACCCGGGAGACCATACACTGGCTATTGGATGAGGTAGCTTACCTCCGTTACCGCCTAGCTTCGCTGGAGAGTCATTCCTACGAGACTCGAGCCGCCATGTATACACAGGAGGACACCTTCAGGACCTTCGTGGATTTGACAGATCTCCGTCATCAGGGGATCACTACAAAGACAGAGCAGTTACGGAGTGCCGACACTGCACGTCAGCATCAGCTACTAGAGGCTTTGAGATACACCAGAGAGACCCGGAGTGCCGTGATCCGTATGCAGGACGAGCGTGCACCACCAGCTGGACCATCTGCACCTGCAGGCAGTCATACTAGTGTAGGGTAGATTTTTAGTTGTACATCATGACAAGCACTGAGTTGCATCTCAGCTCGCATGATTTATCTCTTTTGTACTTGTATTCCTTTCAGTTATATTCGTAGTACCTAACCTTAGTAGGTAGGATATCTTTTGGTTGTATTACAAACATGTGTACCACTATTTCAGACAGGTTTGCTATGACCCTGTCTTAGATCGGTTGTACTTGTACTATACTGTTGTTTGCCAGAAATAGCATGTTGCCGTCCACTTGTTTGTTTACATTTATATTATTATGAACTCTTAACGGATTATCAAATTTGTTGTGAATTCTATGCATAAACATTACCTATGCAGTTTAATATAACCATCTTTTTATCAGCTAACAAATCTCAGTTTTTCTTATTAATATAGAAAAATGCCACCAAGACGCGCACGCCCAAACCCCGCAGAAACACCTGCGACGACTATATCTGATGCACAACTCAGAGTACTGATTGAGCAAGGCATTACTGACGCCTTAGCTGCCAGGGAAAACCGCCCCAGCGGAACCCATGGAGACAGTGAAAACTCTAATAACAGAAACCGCGAAGCTCGAGGATGTACTTACCCTAACTTCCTAAAGTGCAAGCCCAGCTATTACAAGGGCAAGGAAGAGGTAGTCGAGCTCATGCAATGGTTTGAGAGGACTGAGACCGTGTTCCGTATTAGTGACTGTACTGAAGAGAACAAGGTGAAATTTGCCACTTGTACACTCTTGGAACATGCACTCACGTGGTGGAACTCACAAGTTGCTACCCTCGGACACGATGGAGCCTATGGGATGACATGGACTGCATTGAAGGAAAAGCTTACCATGAAATACTGTCCACATAGCGAAATCAAAAAGCTGGAGATTGAGTTATGGAACCTCAAATGCATCAACTTCAATATTACGGGTTACAACCAGAAGTTCCAGGAACTAACTTTGATGTGTACCCGTATGTACCCTAAAGTGTCGGATAAGATAGAGAAGTACGTTAGTGGACTTCCAGACTCTGTTCATGACAGTGTGCTTGCATCTCGACCTACTACCATCGAGAGTGCCATTGAGTTTGCCACAGAATTAGTGGACAAACGTGGTCGTGATCATATGATTAGACAAGCAGAGCACAAGAGGAAAGTCGATGATAACTACCATCATCATCCCCAAACTCAACAGCCCAAGAGGCAGGGTTTAGGTCAAGTCTGCAGTGCTGTTTCCTCAGGATCGCCACCATACGTGGGAAACAAACCAAAATGCTCAAAGTGTAACTTCCATCACTACCCCACTGTTGAATGCCGAAGACCAGAGCAGGGCCGTGCATATGCTCCGATCAATAGGAACAACTCCAGTGCCAACAATAAGCCCCACAACGGCAACAGGCAAAATTCCCGTGGAAGTGGATACCAAGGAAGCCGCCAGCTCACTGGCAGTGGAAACATGGCTCGCAAGGAAATCCGTTGCTTTGGTTGTGGAGATATTGGACATATTAGACCTGACTGCCCAAAACGTAAGAATGAAAGCCAAAGCGGAGCATCCGCCAGAGTTTATGTCATAGGAGAAAACAGGACCAACCCCGACTCCAATGTAGTTACTGGTACATTCCTTCTGAATAATCGCTATGCAAATATTTTATTTGATACGGGAGCCGATAGGAGTTTCGTATCCACAGAGTTTAGTAGCTTACTAGGCATTTTACCAACCCCATTAGATAACTGTTACAGAGTCGAATTAGCAGATGGAAAAATCATTGAAACTAATACCATCATAAGAGGCTGTACTTTAAACCTTCAGAATCACCCATTTGATATTCAATTAATACCCATAGAACTAAGTAGTTTTGATATCATCATTGGTATGGACTGGTTAGCCAAATATCATGTAACCATTGTGTGTGACGAGAAACTAGTCCGTATACAATGGGGAAACGCAGATCTAATTATCCGAGGGGACGAAAATTGGGATAAAACAGACACTAGGTTGAGTGTGATCTCGTGTACCCAAGCCCAGAAATATCTACTAAAAGGATGTCCTATCTTTTTAGCACACATTTCTAAGACAGACAAAGAATAAGAACCCAAGGAGAAACAGATCAAGGATGTACCCATCGTCCGTGATTATCCTGAAGTCTTTCCAGACGACTTGCCAGGATTACCTCCGACTCGCCAAGTTGAATTTCAAATCGACTTAGTGCCAGGAGCTGCACCTGTAGCTAAAGCACCCTACCGTTCAGCACCTACCGAGATGAAAGAACTCGCGGGACAACTCAAAGAACTGTCAGACAAAGGATTTATCAGACCCAGTTCCTCACCTTGGGGAGCCCCAGTATTGTTTGTTAAACAGAAAGACGGTTCTTTCCGAATGTGTATCGATTACAGAGAACTGGATAAGTTAACTATGAAAAACCGCTACCCGTTACCACGAATCGACGACCTGTTTGATCAGCTGCAAGGATCAAGCGTGTACTCCAAGATCGACTTACGATCCGGGTATCACCAATTGAAGGTCAGAGAAGAGGATATACCAAAGACAGCTTTCAGAACACGATACGGTCATTATGAGTTCCAAGTCATGCCATTTGGACTGACCAATGCACCATCCATATTCATGGATCTCATGAATCGAGTATGCAGACCCTATCTGGATAAGTTCGTGATAGTGTTTATTGATGACATCCTCATCTATTCCAAGAATGAGCAAGAACACGGAGAACATCTGGCTCAAGTACTAAAACTGCTTAAGGAAGAAAAGCTATACGCAAAATTCTCAAAGTGTGATTTTTGGATCCCTAAAGTACACTTTCTCTGTCATGTGATTGACGACAAGGGAATCCAAGTTGACCCCGCGAAAGTCAAATCCGTGAAAGATTGGGCATCTCCCACGTCACCGAAGGAAATTCGTCAATTCTTAGGTCTTGCCGGTTACTACCGACGATTTATCGAAGGTTTCTCTAAGGTTGCTAAACCAATGACCAAGCTCACCCAGAAAGGTATAAATTTTGTGTGGGAGGAAAAAGAAGAAGCTGCATTCCAGACCATCAAACAAAAATTGTGCAGTGCACCTATTTTAGCCCTACCAGAAGGTAACGAAGACTTCGTTGTCTACTGTGACGCCTTGCACAAAGGTTTGGGAGCTGTGTTGATGCAGAGACAGAAGGTGATTGCTTATGCTTCAAGACAACTGAAGAAGCACGAGCAGAATTACTCCACTCATGATCTAGAACTTGGATCCGTAGTTTTCGCCTTAAAAATCTGGCGGCACTACCTGTACGGGACCAAGTGCACAGTTCACACTGATCACAAGAGCTTGCAACATATCCTAGATCAGAAGGAATTAAACATGAGGCAACGTCGTTGGATAGAATTACTCAGCGACTACGATTGTGACATCAAATACCACCCAGGAAAAGCAAACGTAGTTGCAGATGCACTAAGCCGAAAGGGAACTGATCCTCCCATGAGAGTTCGAGCCTTAGTCATGACCATTAACTTGGACCTACCCAAACAAATATTAGAGGCCCAACTCCAGGCACAGAAGCCCGAGAATATCGGAAAGGAAGACATAGGAGGAATGCTTAGGACGGACCTAAGCAAGGAAAAGTTAGAAGCTAGAACGGACGGAACGTTGTGTCTACACGGAAGAAGCTGGCTACCATGTTACGGAGACTTAAGGAACGTGATCATGCACGAATCTCATAAGTCCAAGTACTCCATACATCCCGGATCCAAAAAGATGTATCAAGACGTGAAGAAATTATACTGGTGGCCGAACATGAAAGCAGACATTGCCACCTACGTGAAAAAATGTTTGACTTGTGCTAGAGTTAAAACAGAACATCAGCGACCATCAGGTTTGTTAGTCCAACCCGAAATACCAAAATGGAAGTGGGACAATATCACCATGGATTTCATTACCAAACTTCCTACCTCGTCCCACGGTTACGATACAATTTGGGTAATCGTTGACCGCCTCACAAAATCAGCTCACTTCTTACCTATCAAGGAAAATGATTCTCTGAGCAAATTAGCCAAAACATACTTGAAGGAAGTTGTGACGAGACACGGGATACCAGTCTCAATCATCTGCGATAGAGATGGTAGATTTACATCTAACTTCTGGAAAGCTTTTCAAAGAGCTTTAGGAACAAACCTGGATATGAGTACCGCATACCATCCACAGACAGACGGTCAGAGTGAACGGACAATCCAAACACTAGAAGACATGCTGAGAGCATGTGTGATCGACTTTGGAAAAGGATGGGTCGAACACATTCCATTAGTGGAATTCTCCTACAATAACAGCTACCATGCCAGTATTAAGGCGGCACCATTTGAGGCCCTCTATGGCCGCAAATGTCGATCACCAGTATGCTGGGCAGAGGTGGGAGAATTTCAACTGACAGGACCCGAACTGATCCAAGAGACTACTGAGAAGATCACCCTCATCAAGCAACGAATTCAGGCTGCCCAGGATAGACAAAAGAGTTATGCCGACAGGAAACGTAAACCTATGGAGTTTGTTGTAGGTGATCGTGTAATGCTGAAGGTATCACCTTGGAAGGGTGTTGTACGGTTTGGGAAACGGGGGAAGTTAAATCCATGTTACATAGGACCTTTCAAGGTAATTGCCAGAATTGGAGAGGTCGCCTATCGCTTAGAGTTGCCCCAGCAGTTGAGCCGAGTACACCCTACATTCCACGTCTCAAACTTGAAGAAGTGCTACGCAGATGAACCATTAGCAATGCCATTAGAGGGAGTCCATTTTGACGACAAACTTCAATTTGTAGAAGAACCAGTGGAAGTCGTGGAGAGAGAAGATAAGAAGTTTAAACGAAGCCAAATACCGTTAGTTAAAATACGATGGAACTCTAGGAAAGGTCCCGGGTTTACTTGGGAGCACGAAGACTCGTTTAGAGCTAAGTACCCGCACCTTTTCACCTGAGCAGTGACGTCATCTTAAGCTTTGAGGACAAAGCTAAAATAACGGGTTTATGCTGTAAAACCTGTAAATTTCAGGTTTTGACTATGTCAACATTTTGTACGTCACCTCATGATATCTATATATTTATTCTATCACCTTTGCATGAAATACTTTGAACAATCATATGCATCACATGAGCATACATCATTCTAATCATCTGAACAGGGAAAACAACTATATCACAACTTTTTATTGTGACTATGAGTATTTTAATCATAAAAGCATGACCACATTTGTATGACTACATTTCAATAGCATACTGGACAACAAACGATCTATTGTAAAGGACTTTAAGTCATCTGAACATATGATCACTTGCATACATCCCATTGATTTTCTAAAAATCCAACGTCATGATCATAATTAATAACTGGATATTTTATATATATATATATATATATATATATATATATATATATATATATATATATATATATATATTTTTAAGTTTGGATAGTTATATATGATTCTCACACTATAATTGACTTTAAACTACGATGACAATTACTTTTACACATGAACACTACATTAAATCATTTTATATTTCTTTTTTATATACTTTTGTCATAATAAAAATCACCTAAGGACCATACTTTCACCAAAGGCCCTAAACGTAACCAAAATTACTTAAACTCAAACGCGCTCACATATTATTATAACCCTAACTCACTTAACACTCACCTAGACATGAAAATTAAACACAAGCATACCCTAGACTTTTATTAAGCCGTATATATTCATATAAATACTTACCCATAACCTTTTTATACCAAAACTCTTACCCTTCTTACCAAGCATCTAGACTATACACAAATTATAACACATATGTATACACATTATATAAATTTTGCTTTCCTTTGACTAGAAACTATGAAACCGCTGGTTTCACTAACAAACTATGGGGACTTGTACAATTTTTGGCAATTAAGGTTAGTACTAGTTACACTATTTGAGAACTATGTCACACATCTCTTTCTTGTCACCCCCTAGACGTGTGAAGGGCATGAGCCACACACCAAAACCTTGTACAACATACCGTTTAATGAAAACACTCAAAACTTACCTTTTGTCCCTTTTGAAGCCTTACATGCGACGGCTAAACAAGACACAACTAGGAACTTGTACATTTTGGGCATTAATGAAGTGTCCTTGCTAAGTACCATGGCAAAATTCTCACAATCTCCTTTCCCTCTCTCTTGCCGTGTCCTACCCCAAGCCACAATTCACATTTTTCTCTTAGATATTTAGGAACCTAACAACACTCATCCACCCTCACACCATTTATATTCGGATCAATAACACTCCCACATAGCACCTTGAGCTAACAAAAAAATCCTCCATCTCATTTACTACCCATATCTTTGTACTCCAAGCATTGAAGTCTAGCATTCAAGACTCCTAGGACTCGTCTAGAAGCAAACCGACGCCAACACCATTCCATTCATCACCATTTTTATCACACAAGTAAGTAAGTCTACCTTGGACCTATTTCCATCATTATTTTACTTTCCATCTCATGACATGCATGTAAAAACTTAGGAAATGAGCCTAGGTTGCCATGCATACGTAAAACCTCCATGAAATGCCATCCATATGACTTATAAGTCACGGCTTACATGATGGATAAACATTTCGTGCCCTAAAATCCTTAACCATGCCCTAACATGTTGGACACCTTGCTTAAAAATCCTAGAAATAAACTAGCTATAAGTGAGTACCTTAAAAATGTGTAAGTTGTAAAATAAGCCGAGCCATTAAGCATATATAAGCCCATATTGTTATATAAGCCACGTCATTTAAGCTTTAAAATCTATATAAGCCGAAGTTAGTACTAGAAATAAGCTAGCTTTAACAATAAACTTAATATAAGCCGAGACTTAGTTGACTTATTTAAGCCTTTAGGAACCTAAGCCTAAATAAATAAGCCATGCAAATATAAGCCGAATCTTATAAGCGTTAGAATAAGCCCATGAGCCCTCAAAACATAAGCTTAGGATTAACTAGTAAGAAAATATAAACTTTAGTCTAAAACAATAAGCTTATATAAAGCCATAAAAATAAGCCGAAAATATATAAGCTTACACTAAACTAGTTTTGAAATAAAACATAATATAAGCCCACATAATAAAACTAGTAAAGGCCCAATAGTAAGTATTTAACATTTACTAATTTAGCTTAAGTTTTTACTAAGCCCAATTAAACCCATTAACCCCTTTTTACCCCAACCGGACCCTAATGGGCCGTATAGCCCAACACTAGAATTATATATATACTTTTCGTGCCTAAAATGACAAGTGGTGAAAGTTAGGTCCGAAACTGTAAACTAGTAGAAGTATGTAAACATTTTCGTGACTATTATATAGTCCAAGGATCGTTTGTGTCATTTTTGAAACTATAAGGTATATTAAAATCCAACCGTGAGCTATAAATAAACTACAAGGACCATTTGTGCCACTTTCGAAACTCATAACAAGCCCTAATCCCACCTTATAAATATTACGTGGGATTGGAGGGGGGTATTTGGTCATTTCTTTAAAGTTTACCAAGCCCTAGGGGGCGTTTTCATAAAATGGAATAACCAACAAGGACTAACGATGTAAGAAACTTAACGGGTGAAAACCTAAAGTTACTCTTCTAAACGATTATATTTATAAAGATTTATCATAGTTTTATTTACTTAAAAGAAGTCATGAAACTTGTCAGTTGTAAAATAAATCATTTTAGTTACTTACAAACTCTACGAAATTGACAAACCCCGTTAACCATTTTCCTTTGAAACTCTAAAACTTAATAAATTGTAATTTATTCCCTTATGATAAATTAAATAAGATGATAGTTACTTATTTAATTTACGACCCTTCTTTCCTTAAACAAATTTGTATATATTTTTATATATATTTTTCTTGAACAAAAACATATATATATACTTTCATTTTACTATAAGAACAAACACTTAGACCAACGTAACAACTCATAAATTGTGATCATGCATTTTTATATGTACCATTCATCATGCATATTTATTGTTGCATCCACTGAGACATTTAAATTACTTAGGTAATTTCTCCAGTCCGTGACTATACTGTGACATCATCCTCACTACCTCATTATCACTAAGGTGAGTTCATGGCCCCATCTTTACTGTTTTATAACTGGGGGAGAATACATACAAAAACTATTTATATGCAAGCATGCACAGACAACAACAATTTATTTGCCTACTGTTTGCTCCATTCCCGTAGACTGTATTAGTTAATAGTGTAGCGCGAAATGTATGGATAGATCTATTCGGGTATTGACAACACCCGGCCTGTCGTGATCAGCTGTCACGTATTGCTTAGGCCGAGCAGCAGGTTTATGTCATTGTCGGATTTAGGGAGACCTCAATCAGGATAGACCCAAATGGACTTACTGAGAATCATGTCTAGCTTCTATTACAGGGCAGTAGGAACTACTATAGCGTTGGGCTGTGATGTCCTGCTACCTTCGTGGTGCTTTGCATATTGATACTTTATTTAATTAATTAAACCTTTGAATTCACCAACCTCGTGTTGACCCCCACATTTTACTTTTATGTTTTCTCAGGAAAGTAAGCAGGTTCATGCATTGGATTCCAGCATTTTAGGAAGCATTATGTTGACCATCGGGCTAGGATATTCATTTCTGTTTTATAATAAATGTGGTTTTAATTCAGACAAGATACTAACTGTGTACGATTAATTCATGTAATATGTTTCAAAATGATATTATGATCATTGCTCTATATGCTATGTGCTATCGATCCACCCAAGTAACACCCCAATTACTATTCCGCTACATTTGACCAACTTGGGGGTGTTACAAAGGATGGTAATGATGATGATGAGAGTTCTGGTTCAAGTGTCATGATAATTGAAGAACCAGAAAGGTTGGAGTATGGAGAGGATGAGTTAGCTAGGGAGAAGTTGAGAGAGTTGTAGATGAAGGTAGATTTTGATATGCCTGAAGTGATGGACATGTATTTTGCATGGGAATCTACTATTGAAGAGAATCCAAACATGTCAATTACTGGGCAAATTTAGGGTTTGGAGATTCTACTCAAAGTTCAAGAAGATTGTAAGGTGATCTTGAAGCACAAGGCTAATAAGGTGCTTTCTGAGCTCAAAAGGGATAGGAGAGAGCTCTATTATATGCTGCTTAGGTGTCATCAAGGTGGACGGACCTATGAGAGACTAAGGAGGCTATCCTTTGGAGTTTGAGTTCCATGGTTATCCTATTTGGGAAAGAATTTGTGAGGCAAACACTATGAGACTTCTTTCAGATGAAAGGAAAGAAGAAATAGAAGAGAATATGCAGATCAAGAGGGCTTCTATTGTACCAAGGCCAGTGAAGAAAGAAATTCCCATTGAATTTCCAGTCCTTGATAAGTTGAATCCTAGTGAAGCAGTGATCAGAAAAAGTATAAAGCTTTCACCTTTGGAGGCGTCAGATGTTGCAGAGGTATTGCCTTTGGATTTCAGAAACCTAATAATCAATTATGAAGAAGATGCAAGTGGTTTCTGGGCAGTCACCAGATATGGTAAAAATGTACATATTTTTACTTCCTTGATCTCATTGTTTGCAAGCATGGATAGAGAAGACTTGGTAGATCTGTGGAATTTCATGAAGACCAAGTATGATGCTGAAGAGCCTACTTCAGCAAATGGAATAAAGATCTGGACAACATTCAAGAGGGAATGATTACACCAGATGAAGCTGATCCAATATGGTTGGATCAGGATGATATCAGTGGTTTAAAGTGGCGTCTACATTCAGCTGCTGGTGTATACCATCTAAGCACCTCAAAGTTTTCAGAGTATCTTTTGGTTGATGCTCAATATCCTATGTCTAAGGATGTTTTGAAGAAGATGGTGTCTACACAGTTAGAAGTTGATTATACTAGTGATGTTAGCAAGGATTTAATTAGATTTGTTTATTTTCTAATTAACAAGTAGTTTGTATTTGTAAGAATCCTCCTTGTACTTAGTTTTTATTCAGAAACTTAATTGCTAGAGTAGATATCAAGTTTAGGGGAGGATTGTTGGGAAGAAAATGAGCTAAGTCACTGAGACGCTGACAAGAGTAATTTAGACGCTGACAAGAGTAAATGAAGCGCTGACAGATCAAGCACTGATAAGAAATATTCAATCACTGACAAGAAGAAGTCCAACCACTGATAGGAATACTTAGTCAACATGTTTTATATTTGAAGTAAAGATATGATCAATATTGTATTTTCTATAATTATCTTTACCTAGAATAGTTGATAGGTAAACCTTTGTACACGACTCCTTGTGTTATAAAAGGAGGTCGTAGGGTTCATAGTTTATATACATTATTCAGTTTTACAACTTTCATTGTAAGCAAGTTCGTTTATCAATCTAAAGTGAAAGTTTGGTTTACTTTGTTTGTTTGTTCTTTAGTCTAAGTGTTAATCCCGCATAACACTTGGATTGTTAAATTGTGACAACCCTGGTTTTGAGGTTCGTCACTTAATTTTATTTTGTGCTAGTTACGTGTCTTTACGTGTTTATGTGCTAATTGGTGTGTATAGATTGTGGTTTGGATATCGTTTCCGGTACGGGGTACCTTGTGAGTGAAAGGATGTGTGATGATTTCATGTTCATGAGCTCACATGGTAGTGACTATGTAAAACCCGCTTAAAAGTACTATTAAATTTAAAACTTTTAATATTTAAATAATTCACGACAAGTAATTGGGTATATTAAATACGACACGACAAAATAAACACGACATTAAAAATCAGGAATTCACGACACGCACGAGAACACAAATTATGACATGAAATAAGTAAACGGGCTTTGTAGTTCCATACGTTTTTACTCATGACTATTCCTATGTCCACATTTATACAATATCTATCACATCTCATTTTCATCCTTATAATAAAACAAGGCGACTGATCATCCAAATATGAATTCATTTATGGTGCGGTTCACTTGGGGTTGTTTCGTCATTGGAGTTCTTGCAAGATTTGATCCGATCGGTTGACGTTTGGTTCGAGCGATTCACGATTGGTATTTTAGTTGTTCCGGTACGTCGCATCGTTGGTTCGATCGTGTCTCAGTATATTCTAACGTCGGTGTTGCGTTTTGCTTGGGTTTCGACATAGTTCGTTTAGTCGCGAGGTAAATTCTTGAACCACCTATTAATACATAATCATACATGGCACTAGCATGTTAATTTTAAATTGTATGTATGTGCTAATATGAGATAGTTACACTAGTACTTAAATAAGAACCATATATAACCAATGATGAATCAGTAAGAGTTAGGCTAAACACATTGATAATAGTTATGGTTTATACAAAGGCTTAAAATCTAAAATGGAAACATGAATCTTCATTTTACGTCAACTGTTAATATTTATAATAAGTGATTTCAAATAAATGGGTTTAATTAAAGATTCGGCTTAATTAATATTTGTTTATTAATTTATGACTTATAATTTGTGACTAATAAGCACTAGCTTATATTTTTAGACTTATTAATTTAGCTTATTTTTATTTTTGGAAACGACCATTTTAGGAAACCTGCTATTTTTTTAGAAAGTTACTTATTATTACACAACAAATATAATAATATAAGAAATACAAGTAATGTTTAATCAGAATTTTCAGAATACCTGATAAACACAGCATAACGTTAAAATCAGTAAAACAAGACATGAACATATAAAACAAGTTAAGACATGATATAAAATCAGTCATGTACTCAGTAATCAGAATACTTATACACGTATACTATTTATGTAGCATTAGTGAGATCGAAGTAGGACTCTCTTCCGTTCGTCTTCTTCGCTCACTGGACTTAAGGTACGGATTTTTGTTCTTTTCAGTAAGGACTTCCTTTCTATGCATGATTAGGATTCCCCATTTTCAGCCAAATGTTTTCCCCAGTATATGTTTAAGCTTATCAGTAATCATGTTAATAATAAAATAAATTGCCTGAGCATTATATACAAGCACGACCAGTTTATGTACTAGTTACGGAGGTACCGTAACCACGGCACTAGAGGCACCGGTGTCGTGACTCACATGCAGGAGAGTGATATCCTGCATCGTCCCACTCAGCTCAGCTTGGCCATTTTATCAGTATTATTAGTGGGGCGTATGGATGCATCCTAGGCTTATATGTGTTACAAGTTATCAGGGTGAATGTGGTGTGTGCTCTACATCCTTCACATTGGAGCTGATCCCTCCACCCAGCACAGTTATTTAGAGGTCACCCCTCTACAGCATGACGAGGTCACCCCTCCAGTTATTCATGCACGGTTGTTACAGCACGTGACGTATATAAGCTCTGGCAAATAAAATATAGTAAATGCATGTTTTCAGAATTAATAGTTATGTTTCAGTATCAGTATATAAACCAGGTTGCTCAGATTTTATGCAGAGTTCTACCACATGTTACATATCAGTCTTACAGCTTCTGTATTCTATCGCCTGTTTCATTCAGTATATTCGTATCATGCTTTATATCCGTTCACTGAGCGTTATGCTCAGCCGTAGTTCCTTTCATGTTCTAACGGCAGGTACACCGGGACGCTCTTAGGTTTCTGAGAGCACGTGCATCTGGGATGGAAGCTGTCCAGACTTCTTATTTTATGCACTTACATTATTCTGCTTATTTGGACATTGTTTAGTCCTTTCTTTCAGTATTTTATTTTCCATGTTTTGAGCTTAGGTTGGATTACCGATGTTTGATTCCGGTATTTCCGTTATGGTCATTTAATGTTTTAGTACATTTACCTTATGCTTTGATGACACGCCATAAATACACGTAACGGTCCAATTATCCAAGTGGGGTGTTACAATTATGGTATCAGAGAGCAAGGTTCGACCTGTAGGCTCTAAAACTTGACCTGTGACTAGTGGGTAGTCACTAGGAACTTCCCAGTTTTTGGCGTTGTTATCATTCATGTTTCTCATGGATTATTCAGTCAGTTTTCTTCAATTAATCAGTCAGTTTCTTAAAGTTTTGACTAAGAAAAAGGTTGGTTCATAACTAGCCATACTTAGTCGCATGTGCTTTTTAGCGAGTTATCGTTTTGGTGAACTGACCATAGGCGTTCACCCTTGCCGTTCGGATTTTTGTATAGACGAACTGATCATGGGCGCTTATCCTTACTCATGTCAGATTCATGTTTTCAGACCAATATTACGTGGTGAACCAGCCCATATACGTTCACCAATGTTCAGATCAAATTTCATGATTTTCAGTCAAAGGTTGTTTTGTGAACCGATCCATAGTTGTTCACATTTGTCATATCATGACATTCTATAAATTTTGACAAGTATGGATTGGACTACAGCCATCCATATTTAATACCAGATTATAAATTTCTATACATGACAGTTCTCAGAAAATTTTGACCAGTATGGATCGAACCAGAATAGCCCATACTCAGTCTCATGTTTCCTTCCTTGAAGTACGTGGATTGAACCATAGCCGTCCACATCAGTTAATATTACACCTCAGTTGATTTAACTTTTTGTGTTCCTTATAACAGTCAAATTTTCATACCCTCACGTTGATGTCATCTACATGATGATTCAGTTTCATGTCTCCTTACGAGGATTATGTTTTCAGCAAGGTGATGATGCCTTCAGGCTAAAATATAGAAGGATTACAGTAAAATCCTATTTCATGATAAATCATGTTCTGGTCTTTATCAATCATGTCTTCTGTCTTCATACTGAACATTGATGAAACTCTGTTTAATCATACTTTCAGCCTCTATACAACCATCATTAAGTCTACACAGGAATTACCAGGCTATCACGTTACCCATTTCAGTTCAGTTTACTACCGTTTAAATCAATTTATTTCTTTGATAATGTCAGACAAGCGGCACCAGTATCGATCATCCCATAAAATTTCCACCAGCTCCATGTACAGTTTTCCATATGTACCCCATGTACAGTGTCTCAGTTATACTCCATGTATAATATTTCACGTGTACTCCAGGCGTTTCCACTTGTCGATATTCTACCAGGTGCTGATGCTGCTCGTGAGTTGAAGATTTTACCAGATGCTGATGCTGCTAACACTCTGAAGACCACACAGATGCTGATGCTGCTGAACTTTGGAGATTTCTCAAGATGCTGATGCCGCGGAACGAGGACGAAATCTATAAATTTGAAATTTCTGACAAGAATAAATTCAACCATCAGATACTACCATTCCATTCCATACTTTTACCTTCTCAGTTAGATGTCACACTTCACTCAGCTAACCGTTTATTCAGAAGAGTGGGAACCGGAACTCAGCCGGTCACTCAACAGAATAGTTACATGAATCACGGTCATGATAACGACCGTCAGGAAATTGACAGACAAAGCAGTAGTGACAACCATCGTACTTATAATTAACCAGTCAGTAACCATCGGAACTCCGGCACGGACGTGACCAGAAATACAGAGGTCAGCAGTCTAACCGGTCCACCAATCCTAGCAGTTACCAAAATTTTTCAGCCTTGTTCATATTCATCTATTAAAATACATGTCAAGACATCAGTCAAGACACGGGTCTCAAGTATCATTTCGGAAAACACATATCAGGACACCAGTCATGGTACACGTCATACGAATCTTTTCTCAAAATACGAGTCAGAACCCATAACTCCAGTATGTTTCTAAATCAGGCCCTCAGAAATTCAGAGTACCCTTCAGAAAGGAGTATACCCGTTCTATTATGCCACGCATGAATTAGACCATTAAAATTCAGTCACCATCACTATATTATTATTCAGATTAAACACACGGTAATCATTATGTGAGGTTACAGATGAACCCACTCAGTGGAAGTCGCCATGTTTACTTCACGTATTCCTATGTCAGCTTTATCTTAAATCATGTAGTACCTACCTCCCAGCCAGAAAGACTCCACCATACCACCCAGATTTATTAAGTTTTCCTTTCAGTTAACGATGACATCTGTCTTACTAGATCCCAAATATTGTCATTTTAGTTCTGCCAGAAAATCAGTACAAGTTATACTTTACAGCAAGTGAATTATTATTCTGAAGCTACGAAGACCTTTCAGCTACCAGTTATAAATTCACTTTTGAAATTCCTTAAATTCATGATCAGCAGATCATTCCAGAATTCCAGATATAATTTCAGAAAGTTTTTCAGAAATTCATTCCTGACTACAAGACATAATTTAACATCGAGCTTGTCTCATGAACGGAACCTGTCTTCAAAAATCTTATTTGCAGGGCTTTAGCTACGTTAAAAGAGTTGCAGCAATTGCTGCAAGAGTTACCAAAACTAGGCTTTATTCGCCCTAGCGCACCATCGAAAAATTTATCAGATCACCATTCCAAATCGATATTTCATTCCACGAATAGAAAGGTTAATTGACCTACTACGAGGTGTCTTAAACATTCTTCCAGAAAAATTCAAGATCATGCTACCATCAAGTGGTGAGGGAAGAACATGATGTTCTTCAGACCGTTGTTGCACATATTATAGCCACTCTAAAAAAAAAAATTTAATTTTACTCCTGAGCTCCCTAATACTCCAGCTATATTATGAAATTATGAATATTTTTTTTTCATGACTCTCAGGCAATATCATTAGTATATTCATTGATCACATTCTGATCTGCCTAATGCTAGAGAAGAACACGAGACTCATCTTCTCACAGTTGTACAGAATCTTCAATAGGAGTTATTTTATACACAACTTTCCAGATATAAATCTCACTTGAACAAAGTGGCATTTCTGAGCCATCATATTTTAGCAGAAAGAAACTTCAGACAATCCTGCGTAGGTGAAGTCCATAACCTGATGGTCCCGACCGACGCCTGTGAACGAAGTACAAACATTTCTAGAACTCAATTAACTGCTACCGCAGAAATTGCTGACAGTTCTCACTAAAAATTCTTCCATGACTATCCAATCAGATTTTCACCAGAATATTCCATGATCTCAAGTAGAATTTTGATGGAAGCAGTATCACACATTGATGTAGCTATGTTCATATCTAGATGCCTGACATACCTCAGGTTCAAGATAGGACATCGACATGCTAATTAGTTATTACCACCATTAGAAATTTCTGAACAAAAATGAGATAAGATTCCATGACGGTTATTGTCAGTTACCACATACTCAGACGAAGCATGATGCTATCTAAGTCGTTGTTAACCAGTTAACCCAGCCTACACATCTTCTTTTAACCGAAATGATTACGCAGTAACAAATCTGCAAGAAATTCAGCAATAGATCGTGTGATTCCAAAGTATTCCATCAACAATCTTGTCAGATAGAATTAGCATTTGCGAACCACGCTAAGGTTCATGTTCACGATCACGTGTACGTTCACGATCATGTTCACGTTTATTTCCACTATCACGTTTACGTCTCATTCGCAGTAAGATGCTGTTTCAGTTCATGTCTTGTGCCGTTGGGCATTCCTTTCTCAGTCAGCATACATCCATGATATGTCTATTATCACATTCACAGTATGTTTCACGTATCACGTTCACAATATATTCCATGCCCAGTGTTCCTCATATAATCGTGAACCACGTTCACAATTGCTCACGTAACACGTTCACAATTATTCACGTAGTCCGTCCCTATATGTTTTCAGCAGTTTGCTTAGAGATATAAATGTTATCGTTTCAGGATATTTGTATGTACCGTTTCATGTATCATACATGCGATAGCTTATTCAGTCTATCAGATTCAGAAAATCCATCTTAAATATGGAACCAGCAACTATTCAGCATCGTCAGGTTAGGGTCATCAGGACCAATATTTCCATTATGTTTAGACTCTTGAAGGAATCGTTTGAGCGGGAAGCTACTCGAAATGGAGGAGTCCATCCGGACCTCTCATCACTTTTCCTTCAATAAACCACTAAAGTTCTTTCAGTCAGGTTACGTTCCATGTCCTGTTTCAGTCATGTTACGTCCATGTCCTTCCCAGATTATCGTATCTCTAATTCGAGGACGAATTATTATTTTTTTTAGAGGGGAAGAGTTGTAAAACCCGCTTAAAAGTACTATTAAATTTAAAACTTTTAATATTTAAATAATTCACGACAAGTAATTGGGTATATTAAATACGACACGACAAAATAAACACGACATTAAAAATCAGGAATTCACGACACGCACGAGAACACAAATTATGACATGAAATAAGTAAACGGGCTTTGTAGTTAACATAAGCCTTACAAGACTAATAAGGGCCCAAGGCCCGACCCATTTGGAAAACACACAAAACTACCAAAATCATCTCATTTGAACAAGTTTACAAAAAATAAGAAAACCCTAGGAGAGGGATATAGCCGCCGGCCACCAAGGAGAAAAGGAAGGAGAAAATTTGGTTTTGATCTTTGATTTCATGTATGTGTTCGTGTTTAATCATTCCTAGGTTATACCCCATTTGGTAATCCTCAAAACTTAATCTTTTATTTACTTTTCAATAATTATTTTCGTGATCTATATAAAAGAGGTAAAAATAAATAAATGAAACACTAGTCTTGCGACTCTAACGTTTAATATTAGTAACCACGCCAAGTTATATTATAGGCAATCAAATCATGTCATTAAAAGTTCAAATAACGCACGCATT
Organism: Glebionis coronaria; assembly: GCA_025667525.1. Taxonomy (NCBI): domain Eukaryota; kingdom Viridiplantae; phylum Streptophyta; class Magnoliopsida; order Asterales; family Asteraceae; genus Glebionis; species Glebionis coronaria. The sequence goes on along the minus strand of CM046882.1, from coordinate 96,622,789 downwards.
TACATTGGAATTTTGTTACTGGCGTATTAGTAGGTGTATAGTATCGCTCCAAATCCCATACTTTTCGAAGTCATAGTTTCTATAAAGAAATGTTTGAAAGTAATTTTAGAATGTTTTCATTATGTTCCATACGTTTTTACTCATGACTATTCCTATGTCCACATTTATACAATATCTATCACATCTCATTTTCATCCTTATAATAAAACAAGGCGACTGATCATCCAAATATGAATTCATTTATGGTGCGGTTCACTTGGGGTTGTTTCGTCATTGGAGTTCTTGCAAGATTTGATCCGATCGGTTGACGTTTGGTTCGAGCGATTCACGATTGGTATTTTAGTTGTTCCGGTACGTCGCATCGTTGGTTCGATCGTGTCTCAGTATATTCTAACGTCGGTGTTGCGTTTTGCTTGGGTTTCGACATAGTTCGTTTAGCCGCGAGGTAAATTCTTGAACCACCTATTAATACATAATCATACATGGCACTAGCATGTTAATTTTAAATTGTATGTATGTGCTAATATGAGATAGTTACACTAGTACTTAAATAAGAACCATATATAACCAATGATGAATCAGTAAGAGTTAGGCTAAACACATTGATAATAGTTATGGTTTATACAAAGGCTTAAAATCTAAAATGGAAACATGAATCTTCATTTTACGTCAACTGTTAATATTTATAATAAGTGATTTCAAATAAATGGGTTTAATTAAAGATTCGGCTTAATTAATATTTGTTTATTAATTTATGACTTATAATTTGTGACTAATAAGCACTAGCTTATATTTTTAGACTTATTAATTTAGCTTATTTTTATTTTTGGAAACGACCATTTTAGGAAACCTGCTATTTTTTTAGAAAGTTACTTATTATTACACAACAAATATAATAATATAAGAAATACAAGTAATGTTTAATCAGAATTTTCAGAATACCTGATAAACACAGCATAACGTTAAAATCAGTAAAACAAGACATGAACATATAAAACAAGTTAAGACATGATATAAAATCAGTCATGTACTCAGTAATCAGAATACTTATACACGTATACTATTTATGTAGCATTAGTGAGATCGAAGTAGGACTCTCTTCCGTTCGTCTTCTTCGCTCACTGGACTTAAGGTACGGATTTCTGTTCTTTTCAGTAAGGACTTCCTTTCTATGCATGATTAGGATTCCCCATTTTCAGCCAAATGTTTTCCCCAGTATATGTTTAAGCTTATCAGTAATCATGTTAATAATAAAATAAATTGCCTGAGCATTATATACAAGCACGACCAGTTTATGTACTAGTTACGGAGGTACCGTAACCACGGCACTAGAGGCACCGGTGTCGTGACTCACATGCAGGAGAGTGATATCCTGCATCGTCCCACTCAGCTCAGCTTGGCCATTTTATCAGTATTATTAGTGGGGCGTATGGATGCATCCTAGGCTTATATGTGTTACAAGTTATCAGGGTGAATGTGGTGTGTGCTCTACATCCTTCACATTGGAGCTGATCCCTCCACCCAGCACAGTTATTTAGAGGTCACCCCTCTACAGCATGACGAGGTCACCCCTTCAGTTATTCATGCACGGTTGTTACAGCACGTGACCTATATAAGCTCTGGCAAATAAAATACAGTAAATGCATGTTTTCAGAATTAATAGTTATGTTTCAGTATCAGTATATAAACCAGGTTGCTTAGATTTTATGCAGAGTTCTACCACATGTTACATATCAGTCTTACAGCTTCTGTATTCTATCGCCTGTTTCATTCAGTATATTCGTATCATGCTTTATATCCGTTCACTGAGCGTTATGCTCAGCCGTAGTTCCTTTCATGTTCTAACGGCAGGTACACCGGGACGCTCTTAGGTTTCTGAGAGCACGTGCATCTGGGATGGAAGCTGTCCAGACTTCTTATTTTATGCACTTACATTATTCTGCTTATTTGGACATTGTTTAGTCCTTTCTTTCAGTATTTTATTTTCCATGTTTTGAGCTTAGGTTGGATTACCGATGTTTGATTCCGGTATTTCCGTTATGGTCATTTAATGTTTTAGTACATTTACCTTATGCTTTGATGACACGCCATAAATACACGTAACGGTCCACTTATCCAAGTGGGGTGTTACAGACTATGAAGTGAAATGGTGTTATTTAGTGGTTTTACGTATACGTATAAGTATTATTGAAAATCGTATTTTTACGATTTACGGTTTAGCAATTAGAGGTCTCGGAAGAGGTAATTAGTCATATGGATATTTTTCGGGATGGTTTTAAGTCATTTAGGACTTAGTTATAAAGTTTATTTCAAAATTTGAGAATTTTTATAAAAGTGTATATTTTACGTCTTTTACGGTAAAACGCGTAAATTTGACTAGTTTTACGGTTTTGAGGTTTTGGAGGCTTTAGGAGCTGAAATAAATTAAGATAAATTAAGGTAATATTATTAATACATATATTAATAATAAAAAAGAAAAAAAAACGAAAATTATGGGTGTTGGGTCGGTTATGTGACGCAAGGAAAAAAAAAGGGAAAAGAAAATTAATTATGGTAAGTTGTATTGGGCTAGGACTTGTTTAGTTATCTATATAAGATTTTTATTTATTTATCAAACACAAAAAAAAACATCATTCCCTGGAGATCAATCATAAACTCACGGCATTCAAGTATTTTTTAGGGTTCTTCATCAAAATTTGGGTTTTCACAAATTTAAGGTAAAACATGTAAACCCTTTTCATTTAATTTGTTTTAATCATGTGTACATCATCTTATGATGGATTTAGGTTAGGGTTTAATATAAAAACAGTAAATTAATGTTGTATTAATCATAATATGATGATTCATAAATTAGGGCTTGTAATTAGAGGGATTAGGGTTAATTAATGAGGTTGATTTTGTTAAACCCGTTTTTAAAAACTAGGCAGAATTTTGAGTCAATTGTTTTGATCATATTGGGAGTTCTACCAACTCTTATTTTGCGATCCAAGTATCCCAGAAAAGGTAATTGAAGTGGCTTTACAATGCAAGAAACGAGAACTAAATTGGAGGTAGGGAAGTGGGTCAAAAACAGGTTACAACAGTCGGAGGTCAAAACAGTTTTGAATTCAGCCTGTTTTCTTTTTAAGTTTTGGGTTGTTTGGGGTACTTAGGGTTGCATTGGGATCTTTTAACGAACATGAGAGATGGTTTATATATTTTAGTAAGTATCTGCACTTGGGCTAAGGTTGTGGTTTAGGGTAAGACCCCCTAATCCTAACAAACTTTGTGTAAGTTTAAAATCAGTAAATTTGGAGTGACAAAAGTATATATATATATATATATATATATATATATATATATATATATATATATATATATATATATATATATATATATATATATATATATATATATATATATATATATATATATATATATATATATATATATATATATATATATATATATATCGGGGCCTTAACAGTAGCTTTAAGGTTAGGGCAAGTGGGAGATGTTAGCTAACATATGTAAGAGAATAAATATTCCCTTTACAGAGATCATGGGTGTGTTTAGGTGGGTGTTTGGCTTATAGTTTGGAGACCTAAAACTGGGACTGTTTTTGATAAAATGTTAACGGGATGTGTTATGAAGTAAAACGAGTTAAGGGCTTTATAGAGGGGTGTAATGAGATTCTTAGAGCATATATATGAGGTATATATATGGGAGAAGGTTAGATGTCCATCATAGGTTGATGAGCCGTTTTAGTGTTTGGTTCATGTTTTGATTATGTGTTTTTGGTTGTTAGCTTTTTGCTAGTGCGCGGATGTTTGGGGAAGCTCAATCAGGTGAGTTTCATAGTCCCATCTTTACTATTGATTTTGACTTCCAGATGGGATGGAAGAGACACTGGGTTGAGTTATTTATAAATTGATGCTGTGAATGTTTTTAAGGTTTGTGATGGACTTGTGTGTACATTATGTGATTAACTACTATGTGATTCTTGATTGTGTATGATTTGGTTTGGAGAGGTACATAGTGTGATCATCTATGGGACCATGGAATATGACAAGGCGGGGCCTTGGGATAGGTACATAGTGTGATCATCTATGGTACCATGGTGTTTGGTAAGGCTGGGAGCCTTGGATTTGGTTTGGAATGATTGATCTTGAATGTTAGTTGTTAATGCATACTTGTAGCACACTGTCCATATGTTTAGTGGTTTATGGTTGTTCACAGCTTATAATAATCTATTTTCGGTAGGAGTCTAAACCTATGACTCTCACCAACTTTATGTTGACGTGTTTTAGTGTCTCTTTCAGGTGAGAATGTGGTTAAGCTTGAGGATAGAAGAGGCTAGATTTGGATGCCTTAGGATTGCATATAGAAGGAGATCCCCGTTCCTTCTTAGTTACCTATATGTTTGTTTCGTTTATGTTTATTGTTTGTCTTGGGTAAGTGGTAGGACTGTTACCTACTTACCTAGACTCCTGCTATGTTGAGATATTGTCATGACCTTTGTGTCGCCATTTATGACATTATAGTTGCATTTTAGTTTTCTCTATAGAGACACCGTTTGTTGTGATGATATCCATACGTCGCGCCCCATGTTCCGCCATGGTGGGGTGTGACAGAATGGTATCAGAGCCAATGGTTATAGAGAATTAGGTTGCCTAGTCGCGTAGCCTAGTCTATAGCTTAAGGGTCCCTACATATAGGCGTCATAGGAGTATATGTGCATTTTACATAAATTGATGTGTTAGGATGTTATTTATTGCGATGTTTTGACTAGTATGAATTGAACCATAGTAAGTTCATACTTAGCCACATGTTATTTTCTTTTCGGGTTGTGACAAGTGCGGGTTAAACCATAATCGTCCACGCTAGTCATTGTCGTATTTTGCTTAAATTTTACATTATAGTACATAATTTTGTACATGGTAGTTTCTATCTTTTGTCGAGTTATTTTACATACCTGAGGTATGTTATTTTTCTTTTGATGTTTAAGTCATGTTCCCTAAGAATCGTGTGGTGGTTCGAGTTACTAGGAGTACATGGGTAGGAAGGATTTTAAGATGTTTCCACTCTTATGGGCGACATGACTTATATCTGATTATGTTTTCGTTTTAGATTTAGTCTATGTTGTTTTAGCTAGACTATGGATTTCGGTATTCCAAGAGTTTTACTATGTTATTTTAATAGATGGGGTTTTGGACCTATTTGGTTATGTGGTTATGAGCTTATGTGAGTAGATGGATTTATGTGTTATATGTTGTATTGATTCTTATAAGTGTCATCATAGGAGGGAGTGCATTGGGGAAAGGGTAATTGTATAAGTATGGTGGCCAACATAGTTATACAAGTACCACAACTTCAATGGGTTCTCAAGTATGATTGCATGAAAGAGGGTTAGTACATGCTTGTATATGATGAGATGTGGATTATTGGTATATTTATAATATATGGGTCTATGTAACGGTTGCCTACGATATGGATATTTTTAGTGTGTTATTGTTTTGGGTTATAGTCATGTTGTGTGATTATGGGATCACACGATATGGACTGGTTTTAGTGATGGGTTTTGCACCTTGTTGTGACATGGTGAGATGGTGAGATGGGGATTACTCGTATGGAAAAACGAGTGTATGATGCGATTGGTTGATCTGATATGTATAGTAACGAGTATGTTTTGGGTGATTTAATAGGTATATATATGCGGATGTATATATACTACTATGTGTTAAGTTATGGTATATGGTCGTTCACTAGTTATTATAACTTGAACGTACCTTCTGTTTGCTCGTGTTTTATGGTGCTGGAGATTAATGGAGTTCCAACGACGTTTTGAATCTTTTGAAGTGTGTCTGGTAGCGTATTCTTTGAGTTTCGTATTTCACGTGTACGTTTTAAAATGGTGTTTTTGGTTTCAAGTCTATTGAAATAACTTGGGATTTCTTTTGAGATAATGAAATCTTTTGTGTTGGGTATTGCATTTCTTTTGGTCGGTATATATTGAGTTAGATGGTTGGTTGTATTCGGTAAAATAAGGGTAAGGTGTTGGAGTCGTGTTTGAAACAAGATGTAACATAAGATTTCTTTTTAATCAACACTTATATATTTCAAATTCTAAAAGACTTTCTTTGAAATAAAGCGAAGTAAAAATTTCTTTCTACCTACATAGTTTATATAATTGAGTTCGACCGATTTATGTCATTTATAATTATTTATACAAGGTTAAATTGAGTTTATGAAGATTTCACATACAATTATATCTGTCATTTAAAAGGGTTACATTAATCACTAAGTTTATTCTTTAGTTTTTTTTAAAAACAACTAGTATAAAACTGTTTTGGTCATAACTTGTTCGTTTTTAGAGCTTTTTGAGTGATTCAAAAGCCAAAAATTATGTACTCGGAACGTAATTTTCAAATATTCAGAAAGTATAGTCATGGGAGGTCAGTGGACTGGTCGGAATTGTTGTACAAGTGTCGGGTTCAAGGTTGAGTTTTGAATAGTAGTTTATTTTTATTTGGGGTGCACGGGATACCTAGTCTTTGGGTTGAGTTTTGAGATCGCTTAGAAGGTTGTTGGTATATTGTTTGAGTCACATAGTTGTGGGAGGTAATAATAAAAAAAAGATATATATTCTTTTGGAAAAGTCGATCTTTTGCACGGTTTAAATAATATGTCGCGGGGCGTAATATGTTTGGTTGCCATTGGGTGTTTCTTGGATTATTTTCTGTTGTCATGAGTCATTTTGAATTGATACACGTTTTGGGTTTGAGTTTTCTTTCGAGTCTCATGGTTTTGACTTGTTTTAATTGGTGCACGTGAAATGTCGTTAGTTATCCGTTGGTTTGATTTGTTGATCGTATCTGATGGATTCAGGATGTAGTTTTGGTTTCGTATTGTTCGGGAGCGTTGAGGTAGTCATATGAAAGACTTGGCCGCGCCTACACGCTTAGGTAGGTGACCATGGGAGAACGGTCGGAATACCCTTAGTGGGGAGGAAAGAAGTTCGTAGACGAACTAATGTGGTCATGAGGTCTCTTAGGAGTACCAAGGAGATGAATAGGGATTTGTGGGATACTAGCACAAGTAACGCGCCATAGAGAGTGTTGGAAGGGGATACAATACCTCAAAGGTATTTATGATTGTTCGTAGGGCATGTAAGTTTTCCGAAAATTTCCTGAAATTTAGTAGGTTTGCCTATTACCATGAGGTGGAACCATAAATATAGCAAGTAGGAGAAGTGAGAGGAGTTGTAGTTAATGCCTTTCCAAGGCAAATCGTTGATGGAGTGATTTAAAAACAAGAGCTGTTAGAAATTGCAAGGAATGCCGGATAGAAGTTGAGTTGCTTAGTAGTAGATTGGATGAGGAAAGAGGTTGAGTGGTCCGATGAGAGGAAGTACCGATCTTAAAAATGCGTGTAGAATTTTGCAAGTAGAACGAGGTAGGAATTTATTCGTATTGCCGCTAAGAGAGGGTGCAAAGAGGACATAGTTGAAACTGCTAAGGATGTTGTATGAACGTTTTGGGTTTACGGTTATCCATTTGGTTTCGCCAAAGCACTAGCGGTTTTCATGGAGTCAATGAACCGATTGTGCATGAACGTGTATAAACGAGTTGTCATCGGGAGCATCGACGACATCTTGATCTACTCAAAGTCTAAGAAGGAGAGTGAGGCGAAGTATGTGTTGGTTTTGGAGTGGAATTATACGTGAGATTTTCAAGTGTGAGTTTTAGTATTAAGTCTACCATGATGAGTAGTTAGAGATGATGACATATCATGGAACCAGCAAGGGGCGAAGTGAAGAAGGATGAGGAAGCATTTTGGAGGCTGAAGAGGTGGATTGGATAGTGAGCCGATCTTGGCATTATCGGAAGGACTGGATGAATTCACGAAGCATGACGATACGTGGAGCAAGGACTTGGACGCGTACGAGGACGACAAAGAAAGGCGATCGCTTATACGTTGCAGGAACTGAAGATTTGGAAGAACTGGATAGACTTAGTTAGTGGAGTTGGACTGTTATATCTGCCTAGAATGCTAGAGGCATTTGGTGTACGAGACGTGGAGAATGATCTATACGGATCATGAACGTCTCCAACACGTATTCAATCATCTTGATTGAACATTTGGCAAAGGTGAGGGGTGGAGTTAAGTGATGAAAGAAAAATATGTAAGGCCAAGTACCATCTGGGAAAGGCAAGCATGGTTGACAAGACATGGAATAAGAAGAATGAAGTGAAGCTGAGAAGAATTTGAACTATATGGATGACGTATTAGGGTGGTTTGGATGAAGGATGTAGGTTGCACGAGTTGAGTTGTCTAAAGCAGAGAACGCGTCAACGTGTATGTTGCGTGGCTTGGACAATCGAATGGAGAAAAGGGACGTAGACTATACTTTCTACGTAGATAGGAGTAACTTAGAAAGAGCGATGTAAGGACGAAGTTGGTGAAAGGGATACATAATGGGGTGGAGGAATAAGTACGACGAGAATTGGGTGATAGTCGATAGACTGACTAATTCATCTCATATTTCAAGAGGAATGAGAAGTCACGTGGTTGAGAAGTTGGAAGGATTGCGTACGGATGTGATGGAATAGAGGGTTTTGCGTAAAGGTTAGCCTAATATGTATGGAGTGCCTTATGAAGGATTATGGCAAGGGAAGAAACGAAGGGAAGCATCACATCGTGATGTATGGTAGGAGTTGAGGAAGAAGAAGGAAGTGTGTATAGAAGCGAAGCATGAATGAAATAGGTCGAGATAGGAACCGGAGGTAAAACTTTGGTAGAGCTTAATGAGTAGAATGAAGCACAACGCAGGCTAATACGGTCGTAGTGTGGAAAAGGAAATGGCACTGACTTATACTGATTGTTTGGGAGGCTTAGTATCGATAATCGAATGGATGAGGAGTTATAGGTGTGATGTGCCATAGGAATGAAGGGCTTGGTCTAACTGAGATAACCGTCCTTTTGATGATGTGTATAGAACATAAGTTGATTTGGATTGGAAGAACTAATGAATATGTGAAAGACCGTCATAGGTCACTTTGTAAGGAAATTAGAATTTTTAAGTAGTTTGGGGAACAGACTGAAGGGAGTTGATGGACGTGATTGGATATGAGTATATCCAGATAAATGGGAAAAGGATAGGCAAGTGAGATATTTATACAACCTTAGGAGTTACAGTGAGGGCATGGGTGATTGATTTAGAGGGAGTTAGAAAACTCTTTAGCGATGGCTGAGTTTTCATATAACGATAGTTATCATACTAGAAGTCGATAAATGCCATTTAAGGCACTATATGAAAGGATAGGGTGAGATGTCCCCATTGTCGACTAGAATTGGTAAACGAGGCTACTAATGTGGTAGTGATGTTTGTGGAAAGGATGAGAGCAACAAGGGATGCTATATAGAAAAGGAGGAAACCACTAGAGTTAGTGACAGAGTTATGTATGAAGTTTCACCCATAGTAACGGGTGGTATGATTTGGTAAAATGGAAGAGTTGATGTAGAGTTTTGCAGGTCCATTTATGATCTTTGGAAAGATCGGACCAATAGCTTATGAGCATAGAATTACCTGGGGAAATTTAGTGGTATACATGATACATTTCATGTATTGAGATTGGTAAAGGTTGTTTGAGAATGCATTTTGCATGTACGGTTATTCGGGAACTGTGTTAATAAGAGTCTTTGTTTTATCAAAGAGTCATTTGTGAGATTTATTGACTGTGAGGTCAAGAGTTTGGCAATGAGTTTAATTATTTTTGGTTTGTATATGTGGTATTTTGAAACTTGAACTAAAGTTCATGTGGAAATAAGAGGAGTTCATTTAGAACAAGTATCCTCAGTTGTTTGCTTATGGTACGTTTGATCCTAAGGAGTAAATCTCGGGACGAGATTTCTATTAGGAGGGAGTGATGTGACAACCCTGGTTTTGAGGTTCGTCACTTAATTTTATTTTGTGCTAGTTACGTGTCTTTACGTGTTTATGTGCTAATTGGTGTGTATAGATTGTGGTTTGGATATCGTTTCCGGTACGGGGTACCTTGTGAGTGAAACGATGTGTGAAGATTTCATGTTCATGAGCTCACATGGTAGTGACTATGAAGTGAAATGGTGTTATTTAGTGGTTTTACGTATACGTATATGTATTATTGAAAATCGTATTTTTACGATTTACGGTTTAGAATTTAGAGGTCTCGGATGAGGTAATTAGTCATATGGATATTTTTCAGGATGGTTTTAAGTCATTTAAGACTTAGTTATAAAGTTTATTTCAAAATTTGAGAATTTTATAAAAGTGTATATTTTACGTCTTTTACGGTAAAACGCGTAAATTTGACTAGTTTTACGATTTTGAGGTTTTGGAGGCTTTAGGAGCTGAAATAAATTAAGACAAATTAAGGTAATATTATTGATACATATATTAATAATAAAAAAGAAAAAAAAAGAAAATTATGGGTGTTGGGTCGGTTATGTGACGCAAGGAAAAAAAAGGGAAAAGAAAATTAATTATGGTAAGTTGTATTGGGCTAGGACTTGTTTAGTTATCTATATAAGATTTTTATTTATTTATCAAACACAAAAAAAAACATCATTCCCTGGAGATCAATCATAAACTCACGGCATTCAAGTATTTTTTAGGGTTCTTCATCAAAATTTGGGTTTTCACAAATTTAAGGTAAAACATGTAAACCCTTTTTATTTAATTTGTTTTAATCATGTGTACATCATCTTATGATGGATTTAGGTTAGGGTTTAATATAAAAACAGTAAATTAATGTTGTACTAATCATAATATGATGATTACATAAATTAGGGCTTGTAATTAGAGGGATTAGGGTTAATTAATGAGGTTGATTTTGTTAAACACGTTTTTAAAAACTGGGCAGAATTTTGAGTCAATTGTTTTGATCATATTGGGAGTTCTACAAACTCTTATTTTGCGATCCAAGTATCCCTGAAAAGGTAATTGAAGTGGCTTTCCAATGCAAGAAACGAGAACTAAATTGGAGGTCGGGAAGTGGGTCAAAAACAGGTTACAACCTATGACTCTCACCAACTCTATGGTACCATGGTGTTTGGTAAGGCTGGGAGCCTTGGATTTGGTTTGGAATGATTGATCTTGAATGTTAGTTGTTAATGCATACTTGTAGCACATTGTCCATATGTTTAGTGGTTTATGGTTGTTCACAGCTTATAATAATCTATTTTCGGTTGGAGTCTAAACCTATGACTCTCACCAACTTTATGTTGACGTGTTTTAGTGTCTCTTTCAGGTGAGAATGTGGTTAAGCTTGAGGATAGAAGAGGCTAGATTTGGATGCCTTAGGATTCCATATAGAAGGAGATCCCCGTTCCTTCTTAGTTACCTATATGTTTGTTTCGTTTATGTTTATTGTTTGTTTTGGGTAAGTGGTAGGACTGTTACCTACTTACCTAGACTCCTGCTATGTTGAGATATTGTCATGACCTTCGTGTCGCCATTTATGACATTATAGTTGCATTTTAGTTTTCTCTATGGAGACACCGTTTGTTGTGATGATATCCATACGTCGCGCCCCATGTTCCGCCATGGTGGGGTGTGACATAAATACAACAAAGTTTCTCTAAGTATTAATCTTGATTCAATCTCGTTTAATGTAATAACCCGAACTTGACGTCATTATTATATCCTAACTATGTAACATATTTTTAGTTTCTAAGTAATGATGAGTATTATTATATTTGACGGTTTTAGTTGAAACCGATAATGTGTGACTATTCTAATTGTTGTGATGATTGAAGAGTACTAATACTGATCGCGATGCCAATGGATGCCCAAATATTATATTTTGATATTTAATATTTCTGAAATTTTTATTTCATTACGTATTAAGTCGAGTCGAACTTTATTATTTCGTTTTGTGCGCGTTTAATTATTAAAAAGATCGATTTAACAAACAAAATTTATATTTTTATGAACTCGGGACAAAACCCGACTCTCGTAAATATTTATAAAATTGACTAATAGTCATTTCCCGCTTTTTAAATAATATTTACATTTTTACCCAAAACTATCCACTAGTTACATAAACTACCCTCACCCACCATATAAATACTCATTTTTAACACACACATGCATGTTCAACCCACCAAACTCTCTCTCTTTCTTTTTCCTCTCTTGCCGTCACCTTTAACCAACAAACACCCTTTTGATCACAAATTTGAGCTTGAATCCTTGAAAACAAATTGAAGACCGATGTTTAGAATTCAAAGATGATCATTATGGTATGATTTTTAACAACATGCATTCACTTTTACTTTTCAAAGATTTTTAGCCAAGAACAATGGTGTTTGATCCATTTTATTGTTGTAGTAATGTGTTATTATTATTATAATTGATTTTAAAAGTGTTGCATGTTATATTTTTGATATGGGTTTTGAAAGGATGGATCATGCAAGTGATTTAGGGATGTTATTAGATGTTAGGAATGATGGGTATAGCATATTTTAGGTGTTGATGATGCTAAAAATGGGTCAAAATGGTTGTTGGTATGATTTTTAAAGAGTCATTTTAGATTAGTAGGTTTAAGGCCATTTTTCGTAAAGTGGCTGTTGATTAATGTTTGATATTATTAGATATTGTTGTAGTAGTCGTCGAGATGCTCGTTTCGATATAAGTAGAGCTTTTAACTCCAAACGAGTCAAGAGTTATGCTAGTCTGATTATTCGTGTACCGGGAGACGCGTATTGACACAATACGAAATTGTTGTCAATATTTGGATCGAATCTCGGGGACTATAAGTTGAGTTTTAAAACTAATCAAAGGCTGTTGTTGGGTTCTAAACTTAGCATTTTGAGTCTATTTTCAAAGTCAAGTGGCGATTTTGTAAATGGAAATGTTTAACAAGGTCAAAATGGTTTTACGATACAAGTGTGCAAAACTGTCCGGTTTTTAAAGTCTAAAGATGTGTCGAGCAGGTGGTTCTAAAATGTGAATCATTGAATGAAATTTAAACTGAGTCTTATACAGATTATAAGTAAGGTCTTCACCAAGTTTAGTCGAAAACGGAGTTGTTTAGGTATGGGAAATCAGCGTGTACTTTTGGTAGGTACCGGTTGAGTACTTTTTGGGAGGTACTTAACCTCGCGTCATAGTTTGAGGCGAGAGGCTAAGCTATTAGCTTCTCAAAGTTCTAAAAGGATATAAGTCATATGTGTAGGTGTATATTCTGATATTGAAGACCCATTTAGGGTACTTGAACCGTATTGATTTGGCATCTTGAGATGGATCAATATCCAAGGTGCTAGTCTTGGAAAGCTAGTACATGTTGTGGGGTTTAGAAGGGAATCACTTGCATTGATTGGTCATGTCTATGTACATACTATTTTGAGTCATGGATTTTATTATACTAAGTATGATTTGAAATACTTAAGTATGTTGCTAAGCACGCACCTTATTTGTTAGGTGGCGGCTTTTGATGTGTATATATTTGGGAGGCATCTTCACTTCGGCGATCACTACTACTACCGGCTTTGTGTATTATTTAAGGTAAGTCTATAGCATCGCTTTTACACTATTTTGTAAATGGTTTTTAAACCCGCGAGGGGGAATACATGTTTTTCATAAACTTGGAACACAAGTCTTTTATGGTATGCTTGTCCCTCTATGACTGGACCCGTGGTTGCCTTTAAGTTGCATTAAGTGATTGCCTTTGTTAAAGCCTCAATTATGGACCGTTAATTAACCTACGATGGGTTAACCGCTAGTACAATTAATAGATCTATGGGGGAAGCCGCCCTGGTTCAGTTTGTGTGGACTTGTCACAGAAGCTTAGGCCCGACCTCCACACTGTTTGAACATATTGTATTGAGAAGTCAGGTATACGGCAATGTACCACTATTCTGGAGGTAACGACAATTAATAAATCTCTTGTCTTATTAGACCTAACAGAGTGTCTAAGGGCTCGGTTCCATGAGCTTAATGCAATTTATGATATATACAATTATTATTGTTGATGCAAATTCGATGTTTGTTGCCTTCAAGTATGCCACAAACTTATAATCTTTGCTTGTGTTCAAATGATTTGTAAAACCTATAGACTTGCTCAACCTATGTGTTGATGATTTTACACATGTATTTCAGGTAATCAAGATGGATAGCAGCGGAGCATGTGAGGAGGAAGTTGGTGCTTACTTGTCTAAATCTTTGTTTACTTTTCCATCCTTTGAAATGAATAAACTACTTTTAAGCATTTAATGTATTGTGATTGGTAACGGTTTTTGGGACTAACGCTACTCTGATTTTATATGAACTGGGATGGGAAATTTTTAGACAAGGTTTGTATATTATTTTAACGTCTCATTTGAGGTCGTTGTCTATGATTGTGTGCTATGTGCTATGAGTAGCGCCCCAATGTGGTATTCCGCTGCGTGGTAATTTGGGGGTGTTACATTTAATATAAAGCTAATTGATCTAAGTTTGGGATCAACAACTCCCCCTTGGTGCTTACTCCCCTTTCTTGGGGCACCAAGTGAAAGAGCTAAGGTGACATGCTACACAAAGGTTAGAAGAGAGAAAAGAAACACCAATGTATATATGTGAACTACCTACTAAATAACTTAAGAGGGAGGAAGAAAAGAAATCTTAAATTAGAAGTAAGTATTTGCTAAGTATGTCCAAGGAGAGTGAGTTGACAACATCGAAGGTCAATTGGTGGAATAAAGGAAGAAAAGAAACATCCAAACCAATTGAAATGATTAAAATGTCAAGGGGTTAACGATTTAGAATTTATGAAATCACCCATAAGCAATTTTAAATTTTAACCATGATCAACTCTTTAACAAATGTGTGAAAAAGAATTAGCGGGAACTAGATAACACACATAACATTCATATTACACAAATATGAAAGAACATACAAGAGAAATATTCATACACACAATATGAATATTTAAAGCAAAAAATATGGAAAATAAACCACAAAGCATAAACTACTATAGTAGTGATAATCTTTCAAGATTGCTTAAGTTTTATTGACTCAAACAACTAAAGTACAAAATGTGCCTTAGTTGGAAAAGAAAGACGACGAGGCATCCTTCGAAGTTTTGTTCACGAGAACGAAAACTTTGAGAGGAGGTCGAGTGAGAAGGAATTCAAGGAAATTTAGCTTGTCATAAACATGAGCTAGTTCAATTTGTTTAAATCAACAACAAGCACACGAGGATCCATGATGCAAAACAAATTCGTTAGATGGGGGAGGACCATCAAGATGAGAGTTTGGTGGAGAGGGAGATAATGGATAAGATATGTTTTCACAATGCCTAGTGAGGTTTGGGAAATAAGATAGGTCATTTAGTTGTGGAGTGTTGAAAGGGTTTGGTGGTGGTGGAAGAATTTCCTTTTCTCCGGTAATTGGATTTATAGAGTAAGTCTCATTCCAATATTTGATCGGAGAGAAAGAAGAATTCTTAGAGGGTTTGGGAGAAGAGGAATCATGAGGATTCTTGTTTTTCTTTATCTAAACGGGTTAAACCGAGATTTTTGGTTTCTTTGAAAGCTTAGAAGAAGAAGCTTTAGGTTGAGAAGATTGTGACAAAGATATGTCAAGGTTAAGAATGGAAGAGTTAGACATTGTGAGAGATGAACAAGAGAACTCCCAAAAGAGAAGAATTTAAAGAAAGTAGACAAGGCAAATATTTGAAATGAAAACAAAAGGTTTTAAGGAATGTTTAGCCAAATTGGGTAAACAAAAAATCTTGACAAAAAACAGTGGTCAAAGAAGAAAGACAAAATAAGCCAAAAATAGGCTTGTTGTCCGCGGTTCCTTAAAAGGACCAACGGTTCCTTATTGACAGGGAACCGCGCGACTGCTATGGAGCCGCACACAGTGGACTTAAAACCATGATTTTTCAAGGTTTTGAAAAAAATAACTCTTTCAAAAATTTGCAAATCTTAGATTTTTACCTCTTTTAGCACTAGAATATGCTAGGGTTGCATAAAAGCAACACACTCACAAAGAATGTCTTGACAAAGGGTGACAAAATATTTAGATAACATTTTGAACCAATTTTTAGTCAAGTTTTAGAGGTTGTGATAGATTTAGGTTCAATTTTAAATAAATTGAAGTTGATTAATATGAGCACATAGGTTGAAACACACAAAAACTATATCTATAGAACATCTTCATGAAAAACTCATGAAGGAAAGGAAATACAAGAAAAGAAATAACAACTAACTAATACAAAGTTAGCTTAAACTAGTTCTTGATAGCATATTCTTCCTTGGCTTGACTTTCTTTAAAAACATTTATTTTTGAAAATCATCATTCATCTCTTAGGAGGAGGAGGATTAGCAAATAGGTTCAACAAGAAGCTTTGCAACTTGATGTGAGCCCCAAGCATCTCCAACCTAAGGATATCAATGAGGTGGAAGTTGTTCAAGCAAAAAGGACAATTGGTTCCATTGTGCATGAAAAAGTCAAACAAGTGTGGATCACCCAAGAAGCGAGAAATTGGAACACCCAAAAGTGGAGTGTTTGAGGGAGGAGGAGGTGGTGAAGGCATAGTGTCTGATGACGAATAGTCCCTAGTTTGGTTGGATAGTCCGACTCACGAGTACTACCCATAGCCATCAGGAATGGATTAATACTTATACGATGTGCGCACAGCCCAGGAGGCTAGGTAATTCGCTGTCGCACATACGGTTTATTGCTTAACTATGTCTTCGTCACACTGCGACAGGATCAGACCAGAATATAATATATCATGTAGATATATTCGCCTAAAAGGAAGAGATATACACTTACCTTGGTTATGCGATAAGGATCAAACTATTCTAGGTCATTATCTCTTCCTTTGGCCATAAGAGTAGGAGAGCCCAGCCAGAACTCTCTCGAGTATAAAAGGAACCCCATAGGTTCCACAAAGGTACGATACACACAATACCCTAAACCTTAACATACTCAAATCCATTACTTACTCTCACACCGGAGTCTAATCGTGGGTGACAAACCCACGGTAAGCCTAACGGTGTCTGTTTTTAGTGCGTAGGGTCCTTAAACAAGTTTCACTTGGTGCAAGAGCCAGAGTCCACAAGACCCTGAATTAAGCCTAATTCGGATCAAGCTCGGTCCATCTAACTTTTGTATCAACAATGTCCAAAGGTGATATGGGTGAATTTGGTGGAGTAAAAGGAAAGGTGATCAAAGGCTCAACAACAAAGGGAATGCTTTGAAGAGATTGAGTTTGAGTATTCACATCCAAGGGAGGACTAGGAGTGAAGGGTGATGACAACTCATTCATTCTTGATTGGAATGAGGAAGAGGTAGAACCATGTGAATGGTTGGTACCATGAGTTGAGTTGGTCTTGCATGGAGCAAGAGGCGGTGAAGTTGATGAAAAAATGAGAATAGGAGAAGTCTCATTCTTAGGAGTATGGAAAGATGAAGAATCAAGTTTGGGTAACTTAATCTTGATCTTAAGGTTTGTTGGAAATATGTTTTACGTATTAGAAAGGATCGGTCACTCCAACAATAGTCTAAGTAATAGCTCGTAGTTTAGTTTTACTAATATTAAACAACTAAGGCCATGCCAAGCCTACAACATGTGTAGGCCGGCCCAACTTGTAAGCCCAAGCCCATCTCATGGGCTTGGGTATATAAACCCTCTCCTTAGATGGAGAGGGTGGTGGTTTCATTCATTTTTACACATAGTTATTCACTTTCTCTCTCTAGAAGTGTGTGTGAAATCATCTATCTTTCTATCTCTTTCTCTCTCTAAACATAAGCTAGATTTACAATATCTTACAAATGGTATCAAGAGCCATGGGATGATTGCATTGTTTATGTGTTTGTGTTCTTGATTTTAGTAGCTTTTGATCTATTAAACTCACGTCTAATTTTTTTTGTGTTTTTTATGGTTTTTTCTTGATACAAATCTTCTACATAGTTGTGGTAGAGATTTGGTATATTTACTTTGGCTAAAACACAAATTTTTTGGGTGTTTGGATCATTTTTTGGCTTAAAGTCTCGAATTTGGTGTGTTTTGTCAGAGAAAAGTGGGAATATTGTACACTGTTGTACTATTACGGCAGAAGTGCCTGATTTTCCATCGCAAAGCTTAAGGGTTTTCACATTGCAATTCATATTGCGATTCACATTGCTATTGGAGTTCTTTTGTGATATTGTGATCCACATTGCGATTGGAGCTCTTCTGTGATATTGCGATCCATATGGCGAGCCACATTGCGATTGGAGTTCATTTGTGATATTGCGATCCATATTGCGATTCACATTGCGACAGGATTGTTTTTTGTGATATTGCGACAGGGTATTGCGACAGGTTATTGCGATTAGAATTATTGTGATAGGACTTATTGCGATACGTGATATTGCGACAGATTTTGCAACATGCGATAGAAAGTTTATGCAACATTGCGATAGAACTTATTTGAGGCATTGCGACAGAATTCATATTAGGCATTGCGATAGAGTGACAAATATTCCAAGATTTTTCAAAAACGTGTTTTTGAAAATCTTTAACAAACTTGTAGGTTGTGGAATCGTGTGATATTTTGTCTTGGAATTTTTGGTTTATCGAGAACATAATTTAGGTGATTTTAACATTAATTCTCGACTTCAACACACAACAACAAACACATTTACTTTCTCTCATTGTTCGATCAACATTTGTAAATCTTAACTTATCGAAATGGAGTACACATCTCTTACGGATAAGTCCATCCTCTCGGGTACGGATAATCGTCCACCAATGTTGGTGAAGACTATGTACGAGGATTGGGCTTCCCGAATGGAACTTTATATGTTGAACAAAGAAAATGGACATCTCATTTGGGCATCGGTGCTCAATGGACCATTGGTATATGGTACTGTGACGGAAGGTGCTGTTACTCGTCCTCGTACAACGGGTGAATTGACCGGAGATATGACGATTCAAGACAAATGTGATAAGTATGCTACAAACATCATTCTCCAAGAACTTCCTCCAGATGTCTACAAACTCGTCAGCAAACATAAAGTTGCCAAAGAGTTATGGGATAGAATTTGTGTTCTAATGCAAGGCACCTCGTTAACTAAACAAGAGCGAGAGTGTAAGCTTTATGATACTTTTGATAAGTTTGCCTATGTTCCCGGGGAGACTCTTAATGATTACTATTTAAGATTCACTCTTTTAATGAATGAGCTCAACATCTATGGCCTGGCAATTCCTACGTTTCAATTAAACACCAAGTATTTGAACACTCTCCCTTCTGAATGGAGCAAGTACGTGACGGATGTTAAATTGGCTAAGGATTTGCATCAAACAAACGTGGATCAACTTCAAGATTTTCTTCAACAATATGAATGCCACGTGATCGAGGCTCGGTTGTCAACACCACAAATTCGTGATCCACTTGCCATGTATGCTTCTCAACAAATGACCCCCCCAATAAAACATGGCTTACACTTATCAACAACCATCATACTTGCAGCAGCCACAACAATACACATATCAACAACCACAACAACCATCTTATCGACCACTAATGATGCCACAACAAGCATTTCAACAAAGTGTTCATCAACAGTCTTTTCCACAGCAACAAACACATCAGGCATCTCCATCACAAGCTATCATTTCTCCTATTGGCTATACTCCTCAGCAAGGATATTTTCCAATTGAAGCACCACAAGCACAAGCCCTCTACTCTAATGAACTTCCACCAATTGAAGCACCAGTCTTTACTCCAAATGATACGCCAACTGATGTTCTAAACTATCTCACTGCCTACTTGTCAAAACTTGTTGCAACTAGAGGATTTCCACCAACAAACAATCAGCTCCGCACCTCTTCAAATCCTCGACAACAGGCCACTATTCAAGATGGTCAAGTGACGGTGCAATCCATTCAGGGTAGGCAAAATTCATATGGACCTCCTACAAGGACCGTGAACGCTCAAGCCGTGACTTCTCATGCTACTGGTAATGGAAGCCCTATTGGTCCTCAAAAGGTTGTGACTTGCTACAATTGCCGAGGACAAGGTCATATGGCTAGAGAATGCACTCAGCCGAAAAGGAGAAGGGATGCAACATGGTTTCGTGAGAAGATGTATTTGGTCGATGCTCAGTCTAAGGGGAAGATTTTGGATTCAGATGAATTAGCATTTCTTGCAGACCCAGGGGCAGCAGATAATGAAGGCATTACAGTCGTCTCTACTTCTAATGCAGCATATCAAGCAGATGATCTTGATGCATATGACTCAGATTGTGATGACATTCACTCAGCCTAGGCTACACTTGTTGCTAATCTCTCTCACTACGGTTCTGATGTCGTCAGTGAGGTACCAACCACATCTAATAATGTTCATCATAATCCACATCATGTTGAGCATGAAAATGACAACCTCGAACAACATTCGGGAACTAGTAACTCAAATGATGTGGTATCCAACCCAACACATTTGAGTGAACCTCAACCAAATGCTACGACGGGTATGGAATCTTATGATCAACGTGATTTGGTAATGGTGCCTAAACATATTATTGATAACATGAATGTGGCTGTTAGACAAACCATAGATATGAATGCCAACCTAACCGCTGAGCTTGAGCTGTATAAGGAAAAGGTCAAAACTTTTGAAATGGTCCCTCAAGCAGAGAAAATAACGTGTTCTGAATTTGACCAATTTCGTTTTGAAAAGATTGAACACTTAAAAGAAATAGAGTCATTAAAAGCTAATCTTTCCAATGAATTAAAAGAAAAAGAGTCGGTTGTACATAATTTTCAGAAACTTAAAATGGATTTCGAAACTCTCGAGTCTAAAAAGTTTGAATCAGAAGTTAATGCTACAAAACTTCTTAAATTCAAGGAACAACAACTTTTAAAACAATACGCTTCCACATAAAAGGTTCATCTTTTAACTAAATCATTTAAAGAACTCGAACTTAAGCGTCTTCAAGATATACCACCTAATCCCAGTTATGCAAAACAAGCTCAGGAATATATTTCTTGTCTTTATGATGTGACCCTAATTGGAAAATCGAAAGAAGCACCTTATGTTCGTAGTACTGAGGAGACACAATAACTTGCGGAAGAAACTCAATCTAAAATGCTTTCAAAATTCCATAAGCTTGATTATGATAAGCATAATAAAGATCAGTTTTCAAAAAAGGCCCGCATTCGCTTACAAAAGGAATTAGCTCAATTATCATATTTTGTGCCCCAAAGTTTGTCAACGGAAAACCTACCTAGTACATCTCCTACAATTGTCAAAAAGGATTTAACTAAGTTAACTCCACCGGTAAGTAAGGTGTCAGATAGATTAAATGCGATGCACCAACACTTAGCCGATTTTGACAAGGTCATTGTGGAACGTACGACGGCTTCGGCCATAACGGAAGGTGAATGGAATTTTGAGCACACTAGAGCTGCGTTCCGAGATGAAATTGTTCCATTTGTAAACAATGTTAAAGCTTGTCTTAGTAATATTGATCAAGATTTGCTTTTGGAAATAGAAGAAGTTAGACGTGTTTTCAATGAAATGGATGATGCTTATGAAAACAGTTTTCTTGAAATAGAACGTGTTTCACGCCAAAATGATCAGCTTCTGAAGCAAGTGATGTCTTATGATATAGTGTCCATATGTGTGAATAAAAGTGTTGATAATGTATCTATTGTGCATAATGTTGAATATGTGGATAATGTGGTAGATAGTACTTGTCACGAATCTGACGCTGAATTTTTAAAGCTTCAAGATTCATGTTCTTCGCTTTCAAAACGTTTTGATGAGATTCAAACACATTGTATTTAGCTTGAATGCAAGCAACAATTTATTCAAGAAATCTTTGAAACGTCATTCGAAGGTGTTAATATTGATGATGAAAATTTTCAAAAGAATTTTCGATTAAATTTACAATCAAAACAGCTTCAGCCAAGTGACAAGGTTGCTAAACCTTTGCCGATAGACAAAGAGAAATCTAGGGAGATTAACTGTGTGAACGTACTTGAGGCCGTTGAGAATTTTAAACATGATCTAGATAATCGAGTTTCCAAGATTTTGTCCAAAGTTGATAACTTAAAACAGAAAAATACACGACTCTTCGATTCAGTAAAGCCCGCACGTACTAATACCACTGCACAGAATCAATCATTGATTGAACAATTGAATCGAAAGTCGGTGGAAATATCTGATTTGAGGGAACAAATTTGTGGCAAAAATATGGCTTTGACTGAGTTAAAGGAAACACTTCGTACCCTAAAAGGTAAGAATGTTGTTGATAACGCAGCCACTGTCTCAGCATCGTCCTCTAGTGCCATCAAAACGAACCTCATCGCCGTCACACCATTTAACAATGGCCCTAGGACTAAACCATCTCAAACATTGGTCACTAAAGATAAGGCAAAATCAAAACCAACTTCTAATATTCCCATGTTACCTTCTACAGGAGTAAGAACCACTACTAAGGCTCAAAGATCTAAGCTTAAAAGAAACAAGAAGAATGATAGGATCTTGCCCCCATCTAGTAATCAAGTGTAGAAGAAAGTATAAGCCCACCCTAGGAATGTTATTTTCGTTTTGAATAAAAAGAATCATGTAGCTAAACCTAAAGGCTCGGCGGTTGTGCATCGTTCTAAGCCTATTGTGAATTCTGATTTGAAATTTTGGAATTGCAATGAATGTATGTTTTCTAGTCGTCATGATTATTGCCTTATTGACCATGTGAATGAGATGAATGCCCGTAAAAATGGTTTAGAATGGAAACCGACTGGGAAAGTGTTACCCCAAGTTGGCTGGATGTGGTGTCCCACTGGTAGAACTTTCACTATAGTAGGAAATGCGTGCCCTTTAACTAGGATCACTCCCACTAAAGCGAAGAAAGCGTGCCCTTTAATTAGGATTACGAAGGCTACCAAAACACAAGCGTGTCCTTTAACTAGGAACACCGACACTACTGTAGGAACAAAGTGCCCTTTCAATAGGTCTACTCCCACTGTAGTGCCCGATAATATTCCAAAACCTTAGAAAGTTGGAACAATAAAACCTGTTAGTGGTAAAACTCACATTAGAAAACACAGGAAATCTATGGGTCACATAAATGTTAGCAATTCTGATAATATTATATTTGTATCTGCTAACACTCCAGAACCAATAGTTTTCAATGCATTGTCTACTGTTGTTGTTGAAAACAGGTGGTCCAAATTGTTCTCTGGTATTTGGACTCTGGTTGCTCTAAACATATGACCGGAGATCGCTCTCAGCTCAGAAATGTCGTCAGCAAGTTTCTTGGTACGGTTCGATTTGGAAATGATCATATTGCAAAGATAATGGGTTACGGTGAATATCATATTGGGAATGTTATAATTTCAAGAGTGTATTATGTGGAAGGTCTCGGTCACAACTTATTTTATGTGGGACAATTTTGTGATGCAAACCTAGAATTTGCTTTTCGAGAGTGCTTCATTCGTAATTTGGAAGGGGTTGATTTATTGAAAGGTACTCGAGGGAATAATTTGTACACTTTTTCTCTACAAGATATGATGGCCGCTTCTCCCGTATGCCTTCTCTCCAAAGCATCGAAGACTAAGTATTGGTTACGGCATCGACGGTTATCTCATCTTAACTTTGACGCTATTAATCATTTGGCGAAAAACGAACTTGTTCGTGGTCTTCCTAAACTTACATTTCACAAGGATCATTTGTGTTCCGCGTGTACAATGGGGAAAAGCACTAAGAAATCATACAAACCCAAGACTGAAAACACCAACCAAGAGAAACTTTATTTGTTGCATATGGATCTTTGTGGGCCAATGCGTGTTGAAAGTCTTGGTGGTAAAAAGTACATCCTCGTCATAGTGGATGATTACTCTCGGTTTACATGGGTGAAATTTCTTGCAACAAAATACGAGGCACCTAAAGTCATTGTCTATTTTCTCAAGATGATTCAAGTGCGTCTCAACACTACTGTTCGACGCATTCGTACAGATAATGGAACCGAATTTGTGAATCAAACTTTGTGTAAGTATTATGAAGAGGTTGGCATATCTCATGAAACATCCGTTGCTCGCACTCCATAAGACCACAACAAAACGGTGTCGTTGAAAGGATAAATCACACAATAATGGAAGCAGCTCGAACGATGTTAATTTACGCAAAGGCTCCATTATTTTTATGGGCAGAAGCAGTAACTACAGCAGTGTACACCCAAAACCGGTCACTAATTCGTAAACGCCATGGTAAAACACCCTATGAGCTTCTCCATGGAAAAGTACCAGATTTATCATATCTTGATGTATTTGGTTCTCTTTGCTATCCAAATAATGATGGTGACAATTTGGGAAAGCTTCAACCAAAGGCTGATATTGGTATTTTCATTGGTACGTACCCACAAAGAAAGCATACCGAATCTACAACCGTAACTCTCGCAAGATCCTCGAAACTATGAATGTTGATTTTGATGAGCTGACAACAATGGATTCTAAGCAAAGCAGCTCTGAACCCGCAC
The DNA here is from genome assembly GCA_025667525.1 of Glebionis coronaria. Lineage (NCBI taxonomy): Eukaryota > Viridiplantae > Streptophyta > Magnoliopsida > Asterales > Asteraceae > Glebionis > Glebionis coronaria. The sequence goes on along the minus strand of CM046882.1, from coordinate 96,598,314 downwards.
TTCATGAAATGGGACCCAGTAACATTAGCTCTGGTCTTGTCCCGAACAACCCTACTTCATCATCATTTACACCACCTTCTAGGACTGAATGGGATACGTTGCTTCAACCATTCTTTGATGAATTATTTACTCCCCCAAGTATTGTTGCTCCAGAACCTGAGGTAATAGCTCCGTTACCGAAGTTGTCGCTCTAGCAACCGAAGCACAATCAGATACGTCTGCACCTATAATCGGTCAAGATATACCTTCAACTAGTAATTCTCAACCAACACCCGAATCAACTACCCATGTCACACCTATTGATGATGATCACGATTTGTAATCCGCTCAAATGCGTGAACTTCTATTCTTTGGTGTACCAATTCCCGACTCTAATCATGCCGGTTCGTCCACCTCAGAGGAAGCTCCTACTACGGTTTACTCAATTCACGGACTCGTGAACATGATAGCTGTTGGGCCAATGAAAGTTATAACTATGGCCATGTCTAGATTTTTTTAAATTAGACTAAGTGTTGAAAGGTCGCTGAGAAGACCAGCGACAGAGACTAGACCAGTGGAAGGCAAAGCCTCAGCTGGCACACCAGGATCATTCAAGTCAAAGACAACGTCAGAGAAGTCGAAGACAATCTAAAGTCAGACTCACCAGCGATTATGGATAGCTGGGATGTCAAAGGAATGCACTGGTGTTCAAGGATCTCTGAGTTGACAACACTCAGAGATCACTTAAGAACCCTAGAGACTTGGATTAAGCAAAGCTTATCCAACCCTTTATAGTTTAGGCGGGAGAATCTTACAAGTGTTTTGAGCGGGACAAAACAAGAGATTCAAGTCAATGCCTAGTACGACCTAGTGGGACAAAGGTGAACTGTTGGCAGAACTGTTCACCTAAAGTAGTTAAAGGCATGTCTCGATTTGGACATGCATTTAATACGTTGTACTCTTCCACTCGGAAGATGACACGTATCAACTACTCCCACTAAGGATACAACCTCGTACCACTATAAATAGGGATGAGAAAGAAGTTAAGATTTAACCCTTGTGCTTGGAATCTTAATCTAAGTTCTTTCTCCCACTGGAACCACTGAGCCCTCAGCTGTCCATCAGCGACTCATTGGTTCTCTTGTAAACTTGAGTCTCGAATCAAGTTTACTTGTTCTAGGGTTCATTTCTTATTGTTATTCAACAGGTGTATTCATAACACTTTGTAATACTTTGTTGATAATAGTTAATAAAGCATTACTCGTTTGAAAAGTATATCCTTTGTGTGTTATTGTTTTTCGTGACTTAGTTTCAACAATAGTTGTATTTTGGGACTTTCAATAGGTATCAGAGCGGTTTGATTTATAAAACTTTTCTAAAAAACCGTTCTAGTTTTTAAAATCAAGATCCAAATATGACTGAAACTATGCCACCCATCCCACCACCGTTTGGTCAATCTAACCAAGCAAATACTTCAACAAACGCTCTAGCCACCACATCTACTACCATGCCTACACCTGTTGTAAGCACTGGTGTAAATGAGGATGATCTTCCACAACTTCTTGATAATCGTGGAGGGTCACATGTGTCTAATGTTCCAGCGTTTGATGAAGAAGATTTCTCAAGTTGGAAAAGTGAATTTCTTATATACTTAGATGGTCTAGAACCCTTCTTGTTTGAAATCTTAGAAAATGGTCCTTATGTACCACTGGCCATTTCCTCTACACCAGAGAGACCCATTAAGAAACCTGTTAAGCAATGGTCTCCCGCTGATAGACGTCTGGCTAACCAGGATAAGAGACTTAAAAGTATAATAGTCTCTTGCCTACCCAAGAACATTATGAAGTCCATCATCAAGTGCAACACCGCACAAGAAATGTGGACTGAGTTGGTTCTAGGGTATGAAGGACCAGAAGAGACTAAAGAGACCAAAATCCAAGCATTAAGACTTAAGTTTAACGCTTTCAAAGCCTTGGAAACTGAAACTGTTTCTCAAACGTACACTAGACTCAAGATCTTGCTGAATGATTTAGGTAACAATGGTGTTGTACTACCCAAGGCTGAGGTTAATGCCACGTTTGTAAACAGCTTGCCTAGGAAATGGCTTAGTCTTAACCAAACCCTGAGAGCAAATAATGCCATAAAAAATGATACTCTTGCTCAACTGTTTGGTAGATACAATTATGAAGAAGGACTGATTGACTCTATTTACAAATCAAAGACTGACAGGTTTACCTCTCCTATATCTGGGTCAAAAGCTCTTGTTGCTAACCACTCTTTTCAGGATAGTGACTCTGACGTGGAAGAAGACACAAGAAGCAGTCAAGAATTCCTTGATGAATTACATGCTGAATTCCATGACAGAGCCCTTTTAGCTGACCAGAAGAGATACTACAAAAGATCTGGTAGAGTTGGTGCTGCCAAGATTGACAAATCCAAAGTGTCATCTTACACTTGTGGAAAGACTGGTCATTTCCAAAAAGACTGCTGGTCAAACAAGACATCTTCTCCCAGCTTTCCATCATCCAGCAAAACCCTCAGCAAAAAGAAGTTTTCTTCCTCACCTTTCAAGCAATCCTCTCTCAGTGACTCTGAGGGTAAAAAGGACTACAAGGTAAAATACAAGGCCTTGAAAGCTGAACTGATTAAACTCAATCAGAAAGCTGATGATGCAGCCAAGAAGAAGGATAACAAAAAGACTGAAAAAGGTCTAATAGCTGCTTCTTTTGACTGGGATGATGAACCCCTCACCTCTGAGGATGAAGGAACCACCACCGTCAGAGCCTTCATGGCTGTTGCTGATGAAGAACCAGCAGTTGGTAAAAGTGAAGCTAGATCAGGTCAATGGGTTGACATCACTATGAAAAAGGTACAAAGATTACTTTCTATGCCTGAGGGTCCTGACAGAGACCATGTCAGCGATTACACTTTAGTTGACCTCCATTTTGTAGAAGAACAAAGAAAATATCTGTTAAATAAGTTTCAAAATCTCAAAAACGAGTTGAGTCTTTGTCAATCTGAATTAGCTAATCTCAAACCTTTTGTGAACATCGCTAATCAACTTCAAAATGAGGTCAGCAAGTTGTCCATTGAAAATGAATCTTTAGCTGATGAAAACTCTGAGTTGAGAAAAACCATAGAAAAAATGGAACCTTGCCCAGTCCACTGTGGAAGAAATAGTTGCTGAAACCATTCCAGGGAATGTGGTTCAGGCAATAGGGGGTAAGGGTAGGTTCAAAAACCACATTCCAGTGCCCAGTGTTAAATTTGTCCCATCAGAAGTCTCTTCTCCTCTCTCCACCTCTGTGGTTGAGAAGGACTCTGACAAAGAATCTGACGCATCAGCTACTCCCAAACTTGCTGGTGCTAACCCATCAGATTCCTTGCTTGGCCCAAAACCAGTTCTCAAAACCTCTGGGAACCTCACTTCCAAAGTTGCTGATAAAGCACACAAGAAGGTTTATGTGGCCAAGAACACTGACATACCCTCTTCTTCCCCCGAAGAGTTATCACCCACCAAGAAACTTCTCCTCACCCTGATGGAAGAGGTAAAAGGGTTGAAAGAAAAAATCAACCCCAAGGATAACAGTCCTTCTGTTAACTCTCTTGGTGAAAGCTCCAGCAGCTCAAAGGGAAGAACGCTATTCAGGCCTTGCAAACACTGTGGGTTCAAAAATCATTCCTCAGATGATTGTTCCAAGAGACCCAAGTGTATCACATGTGAGTCCACTGAACACTCTTCTAGAGAGCATGAGGAGATCATCGCTGTTCAAAGAACTCGAACACATCTTAGATCTAAAACCCCTCACAGGCCCTCTAGAAGACCTGAGCAACCAAAATCCAGAGAAAATTCTCAGGGATACATGCCTAATCCTCCCTGCAAATATTGTGGCTTTTATGACCACCACTCTGATGAGTGTGAACATTACCCTGGTTGTGACATCTGTGGCAGCATGCGTCATGAAACCAGGGATTGCAACCAAAGAGGGGGAGAAAGGCCCAGAAGACCCAATGTCGCCAGTCAGCGAAGACGACTAAGATCCCTCTCCACGCTGATATCACTCAGGTATTAGTCTGTCCTTTATTTTTCCTCTCAGAGGTCCACATACATTCACTCTCAGTCAGCGACAGCATGGACCCACTGGAAAGTGGGTTCATCATAGAAACTAATCTGGTTTGTTATATCTATGCAGGCATACCTAAAGAAATCTGTTTGGTACTTGGATAGCGGGTGCTCCAGACACATGACAGGAATTAAACAATATCTGCATAGATATAAGAAGGAGCCTGGTCCAAAAGTAGTCTTTGGGGATGACTCCTCAGGGGCCACTGAAGGATATGGCTTAGTGGATTGCAATGGATTAACCTTCACAAGGGTCGCTTATGTAAATGGTTTGAAGCACAACCTAATCAGCATCAGTCAACTCTGCGATGCTGGGTTCAAGGTTCTGTTCTCTAAGACCCAAGGAACTATCTTCAGTCAGAACGATGATGTCGTTCTAATTGCACCCAGAAGAAGGGATGTTTATGTCATTGACATGACGTCATCCCCTGAAGGAGAGAACACCTGTCTCTTTGCCAAAGCATCTGATAGCGAAAATTGGCTCTGGCATAAGAGACTCTCCCATCTCAACTTCAAAAACATCAACAAACTGGCAAAGAATGACTTGGTAGCTGGACTTCCCTCTCTGACCTTCAGCAAGGACAGACCCTGCTCAGCCTGCGAGAAAGGGAAGCATCACATGGCTTCATTCAAAACAAAACAATCATTCTCCATTAACAAGTGCCTTCATCTTCTTCACATGGACTTGTTTGGACCAGTTAAACCTTAATCCCTCAATCACAACAAATATACCTTGGTCATTGTAGATGAATTCTCCAGATACACATGGGTATTCTTTCTTAAGAGAAAGAGTGATGCTGCTGAAAGAATCATGTCCTTCATCAGAGAAATAGAAAACCTCAATGATTGCAGGGTAAAGGCTATCAGAAGTGACAATGGCACAGAATTCAAAAACCATGCCATGGAAGCCTTTTGTGATGAAAAGGGTATATCACAGAACTTCTCAAACCCAGGAACCCCTGAACAAAACGGTGTCGCTGAAAGAAGAAACAAAACTCTCATTAAATCTGCCAGAACGATGCTCAACGAATATAGACTTCCTAAACAATTCTGGGGTGAAGCTGTGTACACAGCATGCTACACACAAAACAGATCCATTATTGTGAAGAGACATGGTAAGACCGCTTATGAAGTGTATAGGAAGAGAGCCCCTGATGTAAGCTACTTCCATGTCTTTGGTTGCCCTGTTTTCATTCACAATTACAAAGATCACCTGGGTAAATTTGATGAAAAATCAGATGATGGATTCTTCCTTGGATACTCTCCTACCTCCAGATGTTTCAGAGTATTCAATATGCGCAGGCAAGAATTAGAAGATTCCATTCATGTCACCTTTAATGAAGCTGACGCTGTCATCACACACACCAACTCAGAGGATTGTGACATTGACTTCAATGAAGTTAAATCTTATCCCAAAGATGATTTCTCAAATCCCAAGGAATCATCTCAAAGTCGTCACAAGGATCTTCCATATGTTCAAGCTTTTGATCCTCACTCCATCTCTGACATCATTCCAGAGACTGTTGGTGTTGAATCTCTTACTCAAATCTCTGAAGAAAATGCTGATCCAGTCACTTTAAATATTCAATCAGATGAAGAGATCATGGACGAAGAGATTACATGTGATGAACCTCCATCACTCCCTGAACTTGAAGTGACTCCTGATCCCACAGAGGCTCCTGCTCCACTATCCAAATGGAGTAGGAACCAAGATATTCTTCTAGTTAATATTCTTGGAGAACCCTCTGAGGGAGTCACCACCAGAGGAAAATTAAGAACTCTGGAAACCGCCTCTGCAAATGAATGCCTGTTTGCAAATTTTCTCTCTGAGGATGAACCTAAGAACGTGGCTGCTGCTCTGCTTGATGAAGGCTGGGTTGTTGCCATGCAAGATGAACTCAATCAGATCAAGAGAAACAAGGTGTGGACTCTGGTTAAAGCTCCAGCTGATAAGCAAGTGGTTGGAACAAAATGGGTATACAGAAATAAAAGGGATGAAGCTGGTATGATAGTAAAAAACAAGGCTAGGCTCGTGGTGCTGGGATATAACCAATCTGAAGGAATTGATTATGATGAAACCTTCGCACCAGTGGCCAGATTGGAAGCCATCAGAATCTTCCTAGCCTTTGCAGCTTATATGGGTTTCATGGTTTATCAGATGGATGTGAAGAGTGCCTTTCTTAATGGGAAACTTGCAGAGGAAGTATATGTCAGTCAACCCCCAGGGTTTGAAAACAGTGACTACCCCAATCATGTCTGCAGACTTCACAAAGCTCTCTATGGGCTGAAACAAGCGCCCAGAGCCTGGTATGAAACTCTCTCAAAATTCCTTCTTGAAAATAAATTTGTTAGAGGTACCATTGACCAAACCTTGTTCACCTATAGGTCCAAGGGTGACGTCATTTTAGTACAAATTTATGTGGATGACATAATTTTTGGTTCAACCAATGTTATCTTGAGCAAACAATTTGCCAAACTAATGACCAAAAAGTATGAAATGAGCATGATGGGGGAACTAACCTTTTTCTTGGGTTTTCAAATCAAACAAAATTCCAAAGGAATTTCTATTTGTCAAGAAAAATATGTTAGAGATTTGCTCAAGAAGTATGATATGTCTGATTGTGCATCAGTGAAATGCCCCATGCTTCCTCCCAACAACTTGGGAGCTGATGACTCAGGGGTCTCTGTTAATGAGACCTTATATAGAGGCATGATTGGGTCACTGATGTACCTCACAGCAAGCAGACCAGACATACAATTCTCCACTTGTCTCTGTGCTAGGTACCAAGCTAACCCCAAGGAATCCCACCTTGTAGCTGTCAAAAGAATTTTCAGGTACTTAAAAGGATCTCCCTCATTGGGTCTCTGGTACCCAAATGGTTCAGGCTTCGACCTTAAAGCCTACTCCGACTCAGATTACGCAGGGTGCTGCCTTGACAGAAAGAGCACCTCTGGTAGCTGTCAAATCCTTGGAGGAAAGTTGGTATGCTGGAGTGCTAAGAAGCAAAACTCTGTGGCCATGTCATCAGCTGAGGCTGAATATGTTGCGGCCGCTGGTTGCTGTGCACAAGTTCTCTGGATGAAAAGTCAGCTGGCTGACTATGGAATTAACTATGAGCAGGTTCCCATATTCTGTGACAACACCAGTGCCATAGCCATATCCAATAATCCAGTACTTCATTCCAGAACCAAGCATATTGACATCAGGTATCACTTTATCAGAGACCATATTCTAAAAGGTGATATTGAGCTACATTTCATACCCACTGAGTACCAGCTCGCTGACATTTTCACCAAGCTGCTGGCTGAGCCAAGCTTTACTAGGCTGGTCGCTGAGCTGGGAATGCTCAATATTGGCAAATAAATCTGATGTTGACCGCTGTCTCTGGGCATTTAAGGGAATTGAATGTAACGAGGTAGTTACATTTTAATGGGAATGTGTATATTCTGATATTAAATTCAAATGATTGTCTCTTAATGCTACCAACTTTCCCGCTTTCCAAGGGGACAAGTATCCCATGAAAGGTCAAGGGGACCCACGTTTTTCTGAAAAGCTTAACTTTTGCATTTAATGCTCAAATTTTGGAAAACAGCTCAACCTTTCAAAACCCTTGACCCAAAATCTGTTTGCTATTTTAAAATTTACTAACACACACATTCCCTTTCATCTTCTTCAATCCTCTCACCACCTTCAATCTCTCAACAATGGCGTCTACTTCACCAAACCAAACCTTCGTTGTACAAGCCGCCACAAACGTTGATTTCGAGATCTCTGATGGAAAGATTGCACTCAATAACTGTGTAGCCCTTCTTGAACACAACAATCCCCTCTACCATCCACTTTTCAACTTCCTCAAGAACTCCACCATCTACGAAGCTATCACCAAGGAACCCTCCACCTGCTACTCCCAATACCTTCGCGAGTTCTGGTATAGCGCTGAAGTTGACCAAACCTCTTCACACATTACCTTCAACCTTTCCACCCATCCTCAACCTCTCACCTTTGATTTCCCAACCTTTGCTAAAGCCATTGGACTCCCTTACAACAATAACATGTCAGCTTTGCCCACCAGTGCCACTGTGAGAAAAGCTCTGGCCACCCTTCAACCTCATGATGATCATGAACAACCTTTCACCGCTGCTGGCTTCCAAAGCAAATCTCTCATCAAGGTGAATTACTTCTCTCCCACATGGAGAACGCTGATGCTGTACATCGCAAAGTGTCTAGGAGGAAACACTGGATCACGTGACCAACTCAATGGCTCCCAGCTAGCCATTGCATACAGCTTAATCCGGGGTTTGGATATTGGAATCGCTCACATACTGTACACCGATCTCATCGCTAAGTTGGAAAACAAAGGAAAGAATAATCGTGGGGCCACCATCTGCTACACCAGATATCTCTCTCTTGTCTTAGAAGATATTCTTGGTGAATCCTACACCAATGATGCTTTACACTCCTTTCCCTCTCATCACATCACCGCAGCTTCTCTGAAGACTCCCACAGATAATGAAGTGCCCCTTACCAGGCATATGATGAGAATTGCTGGGCTACTAGCTGAGGATGATGAGCCCTTGATCCCTCAACTTGAGGTGAATGCTGAAAGCACGGTTGATAAGTCTCTGTCCAAGACCTCTGTGCAATCTACTTCTCAGCCCAAGGTGCTTAAGGAAAAGAAGAAGAAGAGGAAAGGTGAAACCCCTTCTGTTAATCCTTCAAAGAAGACAAAGACAAAGAAGAACCCATCCCCTTCTCTGGTGGATGTGTTAGAAGAGCCCATTGCTGACAAACAACCAGTGTCTAGTGTCTCCATGTCAGCGAAGACGACTAAGATCCCTCTCCACGCTGATATCACTCAGGTATTAGTCTGTCCTTTATTTTTCCTCTTAGAGGTCCACATACATTCACTCTCATTGTCTTTAGGAGAGAGTGATGTAATTTAGAGTTTGCCTCAACTCTTAGCGTGTCTGTGTCAGCACCTAGATCTTTTAGGACTCTCTGTACACTCTGTCTTCACTAGGAAATGATTCACTTGTGCTCCTAACGCACCCCGATGATCCTTCAACCTCTGGACTGTGCTCTTGGCAAACAACAACCTGAGCACATATAAGTCCCGACCCAGAGTCTCTGCACTTCTCACTGACTCTGGGTCCCCCTCATTATTAAAAGAGTCCCAAAGAATTTATTCTTTTGGAAAGACTGAATCATCACCCTCAGTCTTTCTAGGGGCAGCGATAAAAGGCGACCATCACCCTCATATTAATTCACAATCAAAAGAGTCCCAGGGAGTAATCCCTCAGGGGGAGCTGGATAATCACACCCAGCTATCCCAGGGGCAGAGAAAGGCGACCATTCCCATATCATGTTTCACAATAAAAGAGTCCCAAGGAGAAATCCTTCAGGGGGAGCTGGATAATCACACCCAGCTATCCTAGGGATAGCGAACGGCGACCATTCACCTCATAACTTTCACATAAAAAGAGTCCCAAGGAGTAATCCTTACGGGGGAGCTGGATAATCACACCCAGCTATCCTAGGGGCAGCGAATGGCGATCCTTCAACATATCTTTTTCACATTAAAAGAGTCCCAAGGAGAAATCCTTAGGGGGGGCTGGATAATCACACCCAGCTTTCCTAGGGGCAGCGAATGGCGATCCTTCAACACATCTATCTCACATTAAAAGAGTCCTAAGGAGAAATCCTTAGGGGGGGCTGGATAATCACACCCAGCTTTCCTAGGGGCAGCGACTGGCGATCTATAACTGCATTATTATTTCACAACTGGTCAACTAATAACTCTTATCACAGGCTCACAATCTTCATCAGGAACAACTTAACAATGATGACTACTCGATTGCTGATGACGAAACCGCTGAAGTTGCCACCATTGATATTGATGCCCTCTCAGACATTGAATCATTGCCTGATGATGAAGTTTTTGTTGTAGAGGAAGGCACCTTCACCTCTGACTTTGAGGAGATGAGCACTGATGATTACAATCTATCTTCCATTAAGCTGAAGATTGCCTCTGTTCCATCACTTCCAAATGTTCAGGAATTGGCTGCCAGAAAGCTATGGGAATAGAGACCTTGCTCACCTACACCCATTCCATTCCCCACCTTGCCAAACGTTTTGGAACTAGGGGCCAAGCAACACTTGGAGTACTTACAATCCCACAAGTCAGCACAAGTTCCCAGAATGAAAAATGTACAGGAATTGGCTGCTAAGGCTTTATGGCAAAAGAGAGGGGATATCAGCACCACAAAGCACAAAACCACCAATGATGATCTCCTCTCTGAAATCCAAACCCTCACTCATGCTGCTAAGGAGCTCACCACCAATCTAGAGACTTCACTAACTTCATCAATGGAATGTTCTATGACAGCCATGCTTCCACAACTGCTGAACGATGCTCTGAAGGCACAACTACCTACTCTACTCAACCAAAGTCTTCAGCAGTATATACCCTCTGTTCTCACCTCAGCGGTGCAGGCAAATGTTGCAGCTATAGCTCAAGCTGCTGAACCCTCAAGGCGTCTTCTTCAGGAACTTCTCCAAGGTGAACTTAAAGAAATTTTCATATTTGTTCACAACGAGTTCCTTCGTTTCAATAAGGCAGGTTCAGGCACAGCACCTGTTGGGGCTATGCCTGAGGGGGAGAATTCTGCCTCCTCCTCTGAAGAAGATGAATCCACAGCTGAAATTCCAACACCCAAACCACTGAGATCTTTCAAATCCGCTGCTGAATCTGCGAAAGATAAGGGAAAAGGAATTGTTGTTGAGCAACCTGAGATAACCTTACACTCCCTTCAAGCTGAAGGTGGATCCACAGCTAAACACTCCAAAAACTCTGAACTCAACAAATTCAAGAGCGCTGATGAACCACCACTCACCCCAGAGCAAGCAAAAGCCCAAATCATTGAACATCAAAGATTGGAAAACATCAGGGCTGCTGAACTAAGAAGCAAAGAAGCCCTGGACAAGCTCTCTCCCACTGCTAAGAAAGCTCAGCTTGTCAAGCTCAAGGAACTGGAGGACAAGAGGAACAACCTCTTGAAGGAATATCAAAGACTTGTCAACCAGAGAGCTGAACCTGGTCGTATCACCAAGTATACTTGTTTCACTGACAAAGACAAAAGGGTGGTAATAAGTGTGAAAACACTTATCCTTTTGCCACTAAAATCAAGGAAAAACAAGACCAAATCATGTGTTTTATATCATAAAAATCAGAATTACGCGTGGTTTTGTGTTTTTGTGTTAAAATAGGTACAAATGATCAAAAGAAGAGAAAACACGGGATTTCACGGTCAAATGTTGAAGAAAAGCCCAAAAAGAGACGAAGACAAAGTCGAAAGGTCAAAAGTGTGCCGACGAATACGAAACCCGACAAAACCGACACGAGTTTGAAGAAATGAACAAGAAAGCCGAAATCGAGTTTATTTTAGTGGATTTAATCATTTACGAAAATTTCGAGCTTGTGGGTCCCACATTGGATAAATGGGCTCAAAAGCCTATTTAAGGATTTAAGTTATCTATAATTCTCTAATAAGCCCATTATGGCCCAAAAGCAAAATATGGATTAATTTGGGCCTAGCCCAATATTTGTGGAACAAATGTTATGAAACGGTTTGAAAGAGTTTTCATCTTGGGCCCAAGCCCAAGTTATTTACACAAAAAAAAGAAACGAAAGTTTGTATTTAAACTCAGTCAACATCACATTCCACTCTCTCACCCTACGGTGCACCTCCCTACACTTGATACCATCCCCACAAATGTACACTTTACCCCACTCGATTTTTACTCTCAGTCAACCCTTAAACTGACAACCCCACTTCACGTTTTTTATTAAATGTTTTTCCCATTTACCCCCCACTCTCTCTCTCTCATATTTCGATAGAAACAAGAAAGAAAACACCCACCTTCTTCTCCATGAATTTTTTTTACACAGCCATGCCATACCAAAAACCTAATTACCCTAATCTTTAAACCAAAAAAAATTACCAAGTAAAAACTGGGGCTTTTTACATCTTTAATTAATTCCCCCAAATCCACTTAAAACCCCCAAAGTTTTCGGACCAAGAACCCACAAAGTGGTCCTCATATCCCTCCAACGTGGCAATCCGTGGGCATAAGTGATTTGAACCGTTGATTTGAAGAATGAAGAAAGAGAAAAGGAAGAACGGTCCTGATTAGAAGCCGTAGGCACCAAGGAAAAGGTTTCCTAGGGTTTGCCTATAAAAACCCTTAATCTATAATGTTAGGATATAGCTTTTCTTTAATTTTTATTTTCAGAAAATTAGTTTAGATTTAATTTTGTAATCTTTTAATTTTCCAGCTCTTGTAATTTTAATTTTAATTAATGAAAAAAGTTATTTAAATTTAATTCCATCTCAATTTTTTTACTGTTCTATTTTATTTCCAGTAGTGTTTTATTCACAAAGTTTAATTCAGTCCATTTTTTATTCACAAAGTTCAAATGGCGCCGCTGCCGCTTCGCTCGTACGATTGACGATTTTTCGTGAAGACGTTTGGATTTTGGGATCCGTTCTTTTTGAACGTTACGTTTCTTGCAACAAAATCAAAAAAATACAAAAAAATCAAAAACATAAAATTACAAAAAAATTAAAAAATCACAAAAGCAATTTCTTTCCTAAGATTTGCACCAAAAAAATTAAAAAAAATCAAAAGTAATACTTTTTCTTAAAAGTATTACACCAAAAATATTACGTATTAGTGTTAATTTTTAGTTCCATTTCTTTTGTTTTTCTTGTGATTATATATATTTTTCTAAAAAATACAAAAATATTTTTCTTTTATTAATATATATTACGTAGCATAATAATTATTGTTATTTTCGATTTCTTTCGACACTACCATGGATAATCGTCCGATTTGGGAAATCTTGCAAGAAGAGCGTTATAAGATTATGTCCGAGGAGTGTTCGACTTGTGGTGGGCCTCATGCTTATTTTAATTGTGACAAAACTTATGAGGAGGTTTATAATAATGAGGAAAGTATGTGTTATGATACTAATACTTATTTTGGCTCCCCTAGTTTTCCTACAACTAGTGACCCACCACAATATGATCAACGGTTTTATGGGGAATTTCAAAATCAAAGGTTTTCAAATAATGAAGGTTTTCCAAATAACGGCAATTTTCAAAACTTTAATCAAATGGACATGCACAACCCTCAAATGGACTTGATTCTACAAAAATTGACCGAACATGAGAAAATCATGGAAGAAATGCTAGAATCTACTAGACAAATGCAAGCGTCCACCGATAGGAAATTCATGCTCATTTTAGAAACCTATCAAGATCAATTTGATATTGAGCCATCTTTGAGTGATGATATTGAGGCTAACACCACTACTAGTAGTGATGTTCCCACTGTGGATCCTTCCATCTCTCCGCCAATAAAGGAGAGACAAGGCCCGGAGATTATCATGAGTTTTACTCACCCTCCGGTGTTGACACCCACGGATATAATTAGCTCACCTATTGAGGAAATTCCCGAGATTATTCTTGAGCCTCCATTACACATTGAAGACCCCACAAGTTGTCCTACACCTAAGGAGTTTGTAGATAGGGACGAGTTATCTTGTGATTCCGACTACATTTTTAATTATTCCTCGGGATCGGATGAGGATGATTCGCCTATTTTACCAAGACCGACTTTTGAAAACCATGATACTAATGATTTATCGGATTCTTTACTCCTTAGTGATGACTTTTATACCCCGAGTATCGAGAAATTCCATCACGAGGATGCTTTTTATGATCCCGTGTTATTGGATTTCTCGTTTGAGTTTAATTATGATCATGATATTGATGAGAAGGCAAATGGTGTTTTAAAACTTGATATTGATATTGATTTTGAGAACTCGGATTTTGACAAATTCACATTTGCCTCTTCGCCAATTACTTTTGATTCTACCATCGATTCTCATCCAATTCTCGAGGAGTTACCTAATAAACACTCCTCTAATGAGAATTACGTTTACCACATTCGTGAGGATTTAACTTATCAACAAATCCCACAAATGAATGATGGTTTCGTACTTGATCGTGATCTCTTCGAGAGAATTTCTAAAATCCTCAATGAGGGGAACGACAAACCTTTGTTTGACGAGCCTATCTATGATGAAGAAATCGAAGAGATTCACGTTCATGAGGATGAATGCTTTGAACCGGGAGGTGACATTGACCATTCTTTGATTGATACCTTTACGGCTTTACCAAATTATGACCATCCATTGTCTTTAGGGGATGACAATTTGTCTCCTTTACCCATCCCACCTCCCGTGGATCATGACCTCACATACTTTTCGTATGTTGAGAGGACCTTTTTACCTTCTATGACTTATCCTCCTGCCTCCCATTTATTATGTTCATCCGGGACCGAGGACAAGATCTTTGATCCCGGTATCACATTCGAGGCTTCCCCATGGACCATTTAATTCGGGGTCGAGTCAGGCTCGTGACTCGGTTAACAAAAACAAGCGCTTCTCGGGAGGCAACCCGATTATCTATCTTTTTATTTATTTTCTACAATAAGTGTAGGGGGGAGCCGTGTAGGTTGTTTGTTTTGTGTGTTGTGATTGTGTAGGTACATGTGCTTTGATGATCCACTTTTGGTGCTTTTGACGAGACCCGTGTTCCCGTGTTACCCGTGTACCCGGTTCCTTCGATAAGTTTTTGCTATTGTGATTCAATCTTGTATATAAATAAAACAAATGAATGTAATCACTTTAGTTGTCCTTTCCTTAGCTCGATTTTAAACAACGTACTCAATGTCCTAAGTGTAGGGGAGTTTATTCTCCCACATGCTTAAACATTGAGGACAATGTTTATATTAAGTGTAGGGGGGATTTCTATCGAAATTTTAGTGGCCTTTTCCATGAATTTGACTTCATTTTAACCGGAAAATTTAAAAAATTTTCAACGTTTTTCAAATTTTTGATCTATTTTGGCCTTGTAATATTTTTCTTTTATTTTTCTTTTCTTTTGTCATTGCATCATATTTATACTTTCAAGAATAAAGTCAAAAATAAATAAATAAATAAAATGGTTTTAACAAGTTTAGTATCTTTGATTTATTAGGCCCGTCGTGAATATTTTGACTCAACCCGAGTTTACTTATCCAAGTTTACTCTAGCTAGTATCCTTAACCATATGGACCTTAATTGGTTTATTAGGCTAAGCATCCACGAGTCTCATTCCTTGAGATTTTAAATTGTGGAGAACGAGAGATGATAGAGTTAATTATAAGTTCGGTATTCTTTCATTAACTTATGTGAGTTAGTTATGAGCTTTTTCTCCCATCACTTGTTAATAATTATATTTGCAATAAATAAGGTTGTACGATTTAAAAGGTTACTTAGCTTCTAGCACAAGATCGTTTAAAAGTTGCTCGGTATTAATTAGAGTTCATAGCCAAGGCATAACTTATTGAAGCGGGACGCGAATATTGGTTTATCCAAAAAGGCCCTAACAAGGCATGAGGATACCCGAGTCCAAAAAGGCCCTCACAAGGCATGAGGATTCACTTTTTTTTTGCTAAAGATCCTAAGATGACGTGAAGATCATTAATCCAAATCAATATGATGGATCAAGACACACGACGAGAAGCAATTACTCCCCTAAAGATCATGGAGAATTCTATCCAAAAAGACCCTAACAAGGTATGAGGATAAATAGATCCAAGTCCGAAAAGGAGGCGGATCGTTGTATATCAAAATCCTAAATAAAGAAGAGGATAAATGAAGAAGTCGTGGTCAACGTTTGAAGCATCTTTCACTCCTTATGAAGATGTATACCAAAATGAAGAGAAGACCATAATTTCAAGATCGTCTCTCAAGATTTGAAGTTTGAAGTACAAGCCAAATATCGGTCCGAGAAAGGTCTCAAATCGTGAAACGAGTTATGCCAAGATATGAACTTTTTAAGGTTTCGAGAAGCAGTTTTAAAAGATTTTGTCCTTTTGTCCTTTTGCTAACTATTGATTAAATCATCCCACTTTATTTTCGGCCTTAATAAAATATCGAAATAAGTCAAAAATGCATCCTCGTGATCATTCAAGACAAAAATAAAATACAAGAGATACACCGTAGGAATAAGGGGGTCTAAGTGATTAACTAAACCACATGAGCAAGTGTTTGTTGTGCTAACTTGTAATAACAATGATCTCGTTTTTAAGCTTGGTATGGGGAACGTGAAACTTGAGGGTGATTAATATTCATGACACCAAAGCCCTAATCTAAGTCTTAGATTTCTTTACGAGTTTCTTCCATCTAATAATTTCCAAGTTAAATAAATTATTATAACTTTTTTCTCTTTCTTAAGTTTTATCTTTTCGTCGTAGTATTAGTAGTAATAAGTAAAATGGGCCATTATGGATTGATTATGAGGAAAATGTAACTTTATGCTTTGAAATAATGCATTGCATGGGGTCATTGCAATGGTCAAGTATAGG
This sequence comes from Glebionis coronaria, assembly GCA_025667525.1. Classification (NCBI taxonomy): domain Eukaryota; kingdom Viridiplantae; phylum Streptophyta; class Magnoliopsida; order Asterales; family Asteraceae; genus Glebionis; species Glebionis coronaria. Next base: position 96,581,734 of record CM046882.1, on the reverse strand, counting down.
GGATTTAATAAGTGTGAAAACACTTATCCTTTTGCCACTAAAATCAAGGAAAAACAAGACCAAATCATGTGTTTTATATCATAAAAATCGGAATTACGCGTGGTTTTGTGTTTTTGTGTTAAAATAGGTACAAATGATCAAAAGAAGAGAAAACACGGGATTTCACGGTCAAATGTTGAAGAAAAGCCCAAAAAGAGACGAAGACAAAGTCGAAAGGTCAAAAGTGTGCCGACGATTACGAAACCCGACAAAACCGACACGAGTTTGAAGAAATGAACAAGAAAGCCGAAATCGAGTTTATTTTAGTGGATTTAATCATTTACGAAAATTTCGAGCTTGTGGGTCCCACATTGGATAAATGGGCTCAAAATCCTATTTAAGGATTTAAGTTATCTATAATTCTCTAATAAGCCCATTATGGCCCAAAAGCAAAATATGGATTAATTTGGGCCTAGCCCAATATTTGTGGAACAAATGTTATGAAACGGTTTGAAAGAGTTTTCATCTTGGGCCCAAGCCCAAGTTATTTACACAAAAAAAAAGAAACGAAAGTTTGTATTTAAACTCAGTCAACATCACATTCCACTCTCTCACCCTACGGTGCACCTCCCTACACTTGATACCATCCCCACAAATGTACACTTTACCCCACTCGATTTTTACTCTCAGTCAACCCTTAAACTGACAACCCCACTTCACGTTTTTTATTAAACGTTTTTCCCATTTACCCCCCACTCTCTCTCTCATATTTCGATAGAAACAAGAAAGAAAACACCCACCTTCTTCTCCATGAATTTTTTTTACACAGCCATGCCATACCTAAAACCTAATTACCCTAATCTTTAAACCAAAAAAAATTACCAAGTAAAAACTGGGGCTTTTTACATCTTTAATTAATTCCCCCAAATCCACTTAAAACCCCCAAAGTTTTCGGACCAAGAACCCACAAAGTGGTCCTCATATCCCTCCAACGTGGCAATCCGTGGGCATAAGTGATTTGAACCGTTGATTTGAAGAATGAAGAAAGAGAAAAGGAAGAACGGTCCTGATTAGAAGCCGTAGGCACCAAGGAAAAGGTTTCCTAGGGTTTGCCTATAAAAACCCTTAATCTTTAATGTTAGGATATAGCTTTTCTTTAATTTTTATTTTCAGAAAATTAGTTTAGATTTAATTTTGTAATCTTTTAATTTTCCAGCTCTTGTAATTTTAATTTTAATTAATGAAAAAAGTTATTTAAATTTAATTCCATCTCATTTTTTTTACTGTTCTATTTTATTTCCAGTAGTGTTTTATTCACAAAGTTTAATTCAGTCCATTTTTTATATTTATATTTACTATTCGGATATATATAAAAAAAAATAAAAAAAAAGAGTAAAAAAATCTGTTCGAGAGTGTATAATCGGTTCGAGAGCAGAGGCTTGATGTTTGGATCCTCGGTTCGAGATGTTGATGATTTGAGGTGTGTCGATTCGGTTTCGATAAAGACAGCTCAGCGCTGCATCTTCGGCTCAACGGTTCCTTCAATCGGTTCGAATCTTTTATTTTAGTTGTTTATTATTAGTTTGGATATTAGATTGCTTGAATCTGTTATTTGTTTGCTTTCATAGTACCTGTTTGAATTCTTTTTCTTATGACTTATTATTTTGGTTTTAATTATCTGCTAGGTTTGGGGCTTTTTGAATCTGCTTAGGATTTGTAGTATTTGTAGGGTTAAGATTTGCTATCTAGTTTTGGTATTGGATATCTGCTTATTATTTTTGTAATATTTTTAATAGTTTTTTTTTTGGTATTAGTTTTACATTGATACTGATATATGCTTATTTAGCTTTTAATTAAACTGCTATTTTGATTTCGTGTTGATTATTGCTATTTTAGTTCGGTTTCCATTGCGTTTATTTGAAGTAGTTATTTTACAGTCTCGGTTTAGGCTTATATGCTTATTCGTTTTTTTATTTATTTATCAGCTTATCTGATTCAATTCAGTAGGGATTTACAGCTTAATTGGCGTATGCTTATGTCTATATGCTTATTTGGTTTAGCCAGCTTATTAGATTCAGGTTTATTTTTGTTGTTTAGATATTGCTTTTTGACTGTTTTGCTTATTTGGGCTTTTCAGCTTATCTGCTTGTTTGCTTTTAATTGGCTTGCTTATTTGTAGTATTGATATTACTGTACTGCTCTCAAGCTCATTTGGCTTGAGAGTTATTTGTCCAAAAAAAAAAATATATAGCAAAATTTTTCATCTGGCCTGGGGATCGAACCCCAGACCTCTCGCTTAACACCCAGACGCCCAACCATTGTGCTATCAACCTTCTTTGTGTATTACTTTGCAACAACAAATCCATATAGGGTAGTTAAATTTGTGGCAGATTTTATTTAATCAAATTAGTTTAATTAATATTAGGTTTAATTGAATATTTTATTTAAATTTCGTTTTAAATTCAGTTTTTATAAAAAAAAAAAAAAGTTTAAAAAAATATCTTATTAACTTTTAAATTTGTTTTGGTTATTTAAAAATAGATTTTTTTACATTATTTTAAAATTAGTTAAATTAATTTAGTTTTTTTTTATAAAATTAAGTTTTTAAATAAAATTCTTTTTACATTAAATTTTCAAAATAGATTAATTAGATATAATTAGATTTATTTTTAGGAATAGTTTTATTTACATTCGTTTAAGTTTTATTTAAAAATAGATTTTATTTAAAAGTTTTATACTTTTAGTTTTATTTAAACTAGTTTAAAATAGATTTTTAAATTAGATTAAATAGCTTTTATTTTAAATAGTTTTTAAATTAGTTTTGAAATATCAAATAGATATCGTCACCAAAAACAATTAAGTCTTACGTAAAACCGGAAATCAATTCGGGTGAGTCGAGGAGAAAACGATTAAAAGAATTTGCCTAGCAAAATCATAGTTTCAGGTGGTAATGACTATTTATAGGGAAAATGACATACAGAACTACAAAGTCTCCAGTGACTTTAAACTCAGAGATCTGAGCCCCTCTGAGTGGTTGGAGTTGCTGGCTCTTGCCCAAAAGAAGACTGGGCCTGGTGCTGCCCAAATGATGAAAAACATCCAAGCAAAACTTAATTGGGTAAGAGACACAACAAAGAAACTGAAGGCACCCTTGCCTCCTCAGCTTTCTTCTTAACCACCTCCTCAGGTGCAAAGGAAAAGGAAAACCCCAATGGGGCCTCTGATAGAAAGGCTGGTCACTGAAGACGTAGTGGTCGATGGGATGCAAAGGAACTTGGTCCTTCCCAAAGAAATCACCAAACCCATAGAAGGCCAAGTATACACAGAACCTGAGGCAGGTATGGTCTTCATAAATGGCAATTGTGATTATGCTTTTCAGCGGTTGAATGAGCTACCTCTGGCTTCAACCATTCAGCTAATCAGACTCAAGCAGGGCATCCTAAGGAATTGCAAAGAAGCTGATGAGTTTGATTTTGAAATTGAACTTGTCATTAACTCTAGGAGTGACAAAGTCGAAGCCCAGAGACTCTGTAATCAAGGCCTTGATCGATGAAGAACCTATTTACTTGTGTTTATGTTTACACCCCAGGGTGTTCTTGTAATAGACTAGGTTTCATTTTGTTTAATAAAACTTTGAGGTATGTTTGTTAAATTATGTGTAAGAAGAAGCTGTGTACTCACTTACAATAATTTTAGACTTAGTATAATTTATAAACAAATAGGGGGAGATTGTTGGGCCAATGAAAGTTATAACTATGGCCCTGTCTAGATTTGTTTAAATTAGACTAAATGTTGAATGGTCGCTGAGAAGACCAGCGACAGAGACTAGACCAGTGGAAGGCAAAGCCTCAGCTGGCACACCAGGATCATTCAAGTCAAAGACAACGTCAGAGAAGTCGAAGACAATCTGAAGTCAGACTCACCAGCGATTATGGATAGCTGGGATGTCAAAGGAATGCACTGGTGTTCAAGGATCTCTGAGTTGACAACACTCAAAGATCACTTAAGAACCCTAGAGACTTGGATTAAGCAAAGCTTATCCAACCCTTTATAGTTTAGGCGGGAGAATCTTACAAGTGTTTTGAGCGGGACAAAACAAGAGATTCAAGTCAATGCCTAGTACGACCTAGTGGGACAAAGGTGAACAGTTGGCAGAACTGTTCACCTAAAGTAGTTAAAGGCATGTCTCGATTTGGACATGCATTTAATACGTTGTACTCTTCCACTCAAAAGATGACACGTATCAACTACTCCCACTAAGGATACAACCTCGTACCACTATAAATAGGGATGAGAAAGAAGTTAAGATTTAACCCTTGTGCTTGGAATCTTAATCTAAGTTCTTTCTCCCACTGGAACCACTGAGCCCTCAGCTGTCCATCAGCGACTCATTGGTTCTCTTGTAAACTTAAGTCTCGAATCAAGTTTACTTGTTCTAGGGTTCATTTCTTGTTGTTATTCAACAGGTGTATTCATAACACTTTGTAATACTTTGTTGATAATAGTTAATAAAGCATTACTCGTTTGAAAAGTATATCCTTTGTGTGTTATTGTTTTTCGTGACTTAGTTTCAACAATAGTTGTATTTTGGGACTTTCAATAGCAAGTGGACAAAGGATCATCCTATAGATTCTATTATTGGTGACCCTAATCGTGCGGTATCCACACGAAGTCAGTTACAAGAAAATGCAATGTTTTGTCATTTTGATGCTTTTCTCACTGAAGTTGAACCTAAGACATGGCAAGAAGCTTTTACTCAATCCTGTTGGATAGAAGCTATGTAAGAAGAACTTAATAAATTTATACGTCTTGAAGTATGGGAACTTGTCCCATGCCCGGATCAAGTGCAGTTACTCACTTTGAAATGGGTTTACAAGGTGAAATTCAAAGAGTTAGGCGGAATATTGAAGAACAAAGCTCGACTAGTAGCTCGTGGATACAAGCAATTATTGGGCATCCACTGTATGGAATCTTTTGCACCGGTTGCCCGTTTGGAAGCTATTAGACTATTCCTCGCTTATGCAGCCCACATGAATATGATCGTATATCAGATGGATGTGAAGACGACATTTCTAAATGGTGAAATCAAGGAAGAGGTCTATGCTCAACAACCAGATGGTTTTGTGAATCCTAAATATCCTAATCATGTGTACAAGCTTAAGAAGGCTCTTTATGGGTTGAAGCAAGCTCCACGCGCATGGTATGATCTTTTGTCACAATTCCTCATTACGCAAGGCTTCACTAATGGCAAGGTGGATCCCACGCCGTTCATTTGATAAACGAGGTAAAGATATGATTATGGTACAAATATATGTTGATGATATTATATTTGCTGCCTCGACCCAAACCTTATCGGATGAGTTTGGGACACTCATGTCTTCCAAGTTTAAGATGTCAATGATGGGCAAGGTATCATTCTTCTTAGGACTTCAAATATCTCAGAGTCCTAGAGGCATCTTTATCAATCGATCCAAGTATGCCATTGAATCGCTTAAGAAATATAAGATGGAGTCTTGCGACCCCGTGGATACTCCAATGGTGGAACGAACTAAGCTAGATGCAGATCCACATGGGATTGTCGTTGATCCGACACGTTATCGTATAATGATAGATACACTTCTGTATATCACAGCTAGTCGACCTGATCTTCAGTTTGCTATATGTATGTGTGCTCGGTATCAAACTCGGCCTACTGAGTTACACTTAGCTACTGTCAAACGAATCTTTCGGTATCTTAAAGGAACCATTAATCGAGGACTTTGGTATTCGAAGGACTCTTCGATTTCACTTATGGCATATGCCGATGCAGATCACGCGAGTTGTCAAGAAGCAAGGCGTAGCACGAGTGGAACTTTGCAACTACTAGGAGATCGACTAATCAATTGGGCATCGAAAAGGCAGAAAAGCGCTGCAATTTCAAGTACAGAAGCAGAATACAAGCTATGTCCGGTTGCTGTGCTCAAATTCTTTGGATGAGATCACAATTAACCGACTATGGTCTAGGTTTCAACAAAATTCCGATGTACTGCGACAACAAGAGTGCGATGCCTTATGTTGCAACAATGTTCAAATCTCCCGGTCGAAGCATATTGACATTCGCTACCACTTTATCAAGGAGCAAGTGGAAAATGGAGTAATAGAGCTTTACTTTGTCCGATCTGAGTATCAATTGGCGGATATTTCACGAAGTCTTTAGATCACGCTCGAATGGAATTTTTGGCCGACAAGCTAGGATTGAGAACTTTCTCGCCCGAGACTCTAAAGGAATTGGCAGATGAAGCGAAAGAATAGTGGTAAACTATTCTCCGTATCCTTGGTGATCATCTGTATATATTGTTTATATTTTTATCCACAAAAGCAAAATACAAAAATATAAAACCATATAAAAACCATAAAAATTGAAAAATTCACAAAACTTCAAAAATATTTTTTACTTTATTTTTCAAAGGCATGTCTTTTGGTACGATAATATTTACGGCCTTAGAAATGTCGATTAATATTGACACGGCGCCATAAATAGAGTTCGTACAAAAGTTGTATATATTTCATAAAACATGCTTATATGGCTTGTAGTTATTTCAGACTGCAACCCGGTTTTCATATTAAAGTCAAGTATTTCTTATGAAAGCTTTGGCTCTCAACGAGAATTAATTTTCTCGGACAAGGTTTACTTTAAAACCTTGTAAAGGATCAAGTTTACTTTATAAATTGGTCTAACACAAATATATGTACGCGTCAGTGCATTTATTTGTTAAAACAAGATAAGTCTTGTTTTTATGAAGCTATCATCTCTACAAACATAGCACTCTACAATTGGTATCTACATACTAGACGATGCGACTACTCAAACGACGACTACAACTCTTTCAATAGAACACGGGTCAACAATTAAGGGGGAGCAAATGTCCAGCATTCAGAATCTTCGATGCCGAAAGTGCCAAGCTCACTAATTGGTGTCAAGCAACAATACCAATCGTACATGTGGTGTCAAGAGATGACTTCAGACGTGACGAGGGGACCAACATTTGCCGACAAGAATCATTTGATCTTATCATATGATGTTCTCATCAATCAGGTCCAACCTTGTCAATTTATTCTAATATGGTGAATATGTGATCATGTTACAAATCGGTATCATTTCTCACAAATTGGTCTCATGAAGATTAAACGGACTTGCATGTTTCTTCCCAAAACCTTTGTTAAAACTTCATTAAATCAATTGATATTAAAAACATCGATTGGGTTAATATTTTTAATATGGCGGAGAAAATGTGATTTAATATGGGAAATTATCACACATGGTTTGACTTAACGTGATGGCTCATCCCGACATGTGCGAAATGTTTTCGAATATCGTGGCATATGTTAAGGGGGAGCAAAATGGATTTGCTATACCAAATGGATTTCATGGTGACATATACTTACCCTAAACCCATTTATTTCACGACGATAAAGATTGTGGTGATATAAGGATGGTAGGATAGGTTAAGTCCTATGATTCTTCCACAACCTGAGGAATCTTCCCAAGGACATTCCATAGCTAGAAATAGTAGTCCTTAGAAAATATGGGGAAAGATTGTGAATGTAGTTGAATGCCGACCAAGTACTTAAGTTAGTACTGGAACAATCACAACAAGGTGCTAGTTATGACGTATTGGTAAGCATTGAAGGGGTTGAAAAATGAAAAAGAATTGTAAATAAAGGGTGTAAAGAAAGAAGCCCTCCTTACAACCTTAGGCAGAAACCGGGTCAACACATATGCTGTTGAGATCATTTTAATGATGCTCGATATTGAAGATAGACATCATGGACCCAGTGATGCAATGCACAACCCATCCCAGCTAACTCAGATATCTCTCAAAAGATATTTTTTTTATTCTCACGGAGACAACACATTATCTATCGATTTATTCACTTCGAATATATTGATATTGAAAAGGTGATACTCCTCTCCCGCCTCCGATCACTAAAATCCAAAATGCACGATCGAGTCTAGAGTCATTTGAGATCATCAAATATCTCATTGGGACACACTTCCATATTTCCTTGCTTCTTCATACTCTATGAAAAGTAAGAAGATATTAAGAGTCCTACGCAAAATCTTCATGATCTTGCCTGAACATCTGAGTAATACGCAAGTATTCACAATGAAGATGGAAATCCTTATTGAGAGAACATTAAAAAGCTCATGGTAGGTGACTTGTGCGATTCTTAATGAATCAAACTTGTGATAACTGGAAAGCAACAATGGTTTAATTCTTAACTGAGCTTAAACACGTTCCAGGCCTCTACGCAATATCTTAGTGATCTTGCTAGAACACTCAGAGTGACACTCCATAGTGTTCACAGTGATAAGTGGAAATCCTTCTAGTGTTAACCTCAAACAACACTTGGTAGGTAACTTGCAAGATTCTATACGAATCAAGCTCGTGACAACTAGAAAGCAACGATGGTGCGATTCTTTAATGAATCAAACTTGTTCCTGGAATCAGAATTGATGGCTTTAATCATGTGGATAATTTTATCCAAATGATTCACTCTTTACGTTCGTAGTCAGCTTTGGACGGTCGAGTAAAGAGAACGGGTTTACCCGCGAAATCTTGTCAATGAGATTTTTAGGTAAATCTACCTGCCACAAGTACGATATTTTATATCGTCCAACGGTCTTCACCGACCGGAGGTAAAATGCTACCGAATTAGAATGAAATGTTCAAATCCATTTCGTTCGTGTCTACTTATGTTGCGACATTTGAAGACGGTGGCGTTGCGGAATCCGAGAAGAAGTCGTCCCCGCATGCTTATACTTTATGCACTCAATACTTCATTTAGTTCTAGAAAGCCTAAAAGTCAAGTCTTCCGATGTATCAAACTCTAAAGCTTTCAAGAATTACGAAGGTATAAGTATGTGGGACGTAAAGTCACGAAGAGGCGAAGATCACAAGTGAAGGATGCACAAGATCAAGGCAAGAGATTAATGCTAAAGATTGATATCAAAGATCACATCAGCATGTTCACCAGAAAAGAAAAAGAAAAGAAAGACGAAGACTACGAGCTCAAGACAAGCATAGTATGCTAGGTTTATTTTATTATTGTAACTTGGGTAACGCCCTTGTTTGGAGTGATCTCCCTTAGGGGGAGATTGTTGGAAATACGTTTTACGTATTAGAAAGGATCGGTCACTCCAACAATAGTCTAAGTAATAGCTCGTAGTTTAGTTTAACTAGTATTAAACAACTAAGGCCATGCCAAGCCTACAACATGCGTAGGCCGGTCCAACTTGTAAGCCCAAGCCCATCTCTTGGGCTTGGATATATAAACCCTCTCCTTAGATGGAGAGGGTGGTGGTTTCATTCATTTTTACACATAGTTATGAAGAAATGTAAATCTATGCTTATGGTTTTAGAGAGAGAAAGAGATAGAAAGATGGTGGATTTCACACTTTAGAGAGAGAAAGTTAATAAGAACTATGTGTAAATTATGAAACCACACCACCCTCTCCATCAAAGGAGAGGGTTTATATACCCAAGCCCAAGTGATGGGCTTGGGTTTATATTAGGCCGCCGGCCCATACAATCCATGGGCTCGGTTTTGGGCTTTGTTTGATAAACTTAAATAACTAAACTACGAGCTATAACATAGACTATTGTTGGAGTGACCGATCCTTTCTAATACGTAAAACGTATTTCCAACAATCTCCCCCTAAAAGAGGTCACTCCAAACAAGGGCGTTACCCAAGTTACAATAATAAAATAAACCTAGCATACTATGCTTGTCTTGAGCTCGTAGTCTTCGTCTTTCTTTTTTCTTTTTCTTTTCTGGTGAACATGCTGATGTGATCTTTGATATCAATCTTTGAGCATCAATCTCTTGCCTTGATCTCGTGCATCCATCACTTGTGATCTTCTCCTCTTCGTGACACCATGTCCCACATACTTATACCTTCGTAATTCTTGAAAGCTTCAGAGTTTGATACAGCGGAAGACTTAACTTTTAGGCTTTCTTGAATTAAATGAGATATTAAGTGCATAAAGTATAAGCATGCGGGGACGACTTCTTCTTGGATCCCGCAACGCCACCGTCTTCAAATGCCGCAACATAAGTAGACACGAACGAAATGGCTTTGAACATTTCATTCTAAATCGGTAGCATTTTACCTCCGGTCGGTGAAGACCGTTGGACGATATTAGATATCGTACCCGTGACGGATAGTTTCAATTAAGTAACTTCCTGACAGGATTTCGCGGGTAAACCCGTTCTCTTTATTCGACCGTCCAAAGCTGACTGCGAACATAAAGAGTGAATCATTTGGATAAAATTATCCGCATGATTTGAAGCCGTCAATTCATGTTCTTGGAACAAGTGAAATTCAATTAAGAACCGCACCATCGTTGCTTTCCAGTTATCACGAGCTTGATTCGTATAGAATCTTGCAAGTTACCTACCAAGTGCTGTTTGAGGTTAACACTAGAAGGATTTCCACTCATCACTGTGAACACTAAGGTATCACTCTGAGTGTTCTGGCAAGATCACTAAGATATTGCGTAGAGGCCTGGAACGTGTTTAAATTCAGTTAAGAATTAAACAGCTGTTGCTTTCCAGTTATCACAAGTTTGATTCATAAAGAATCGCACAAGTCACCTACCATGAAATTTTTGATGTTCGCTCAAGAAGGATTTCCATCTTCATTGTAAATACTTTCGTATTACTCGGATGTTCAGGCAAGATCATGAAGATTTTGCGTAGGACTCTTAAGATCTTTCTTACTTTTCACATTGTGTGAGGAAGCAAGGAAATATGAAAGTGTGTCCTAATGAGATATTTGATGATCTCAACTGGCTCTAGACTCGATCGTGCATTTTGGATTTTAGTGATCGGAGGCTGGAGAGGAGTGCCACCATTTCAATACCAATTTATTCGGAGTGAATAAATCAATAGATAACGTGTTGTCTCCGTGTGATTAAAACAAATACCTTTTGAGAGATATCTGAGTTAGCTGGGATGGGTTGTGCATTGCATCACTGGGTCCATGATGTCTTATCTTCAATATCAAGCATCATTAAAAATGATCTCAATAGCATATGTATTGACCCGGTTTCTGCCTAAAGTTGTAAGGAGGGCTTCTTTCTTTACACCCTTTATCTTTACAATTCTTTTTCATTCTTCAACCCCTTCAATGCTTACCAATACGTCATAACTAGCACCTTGTTGTGATTGTTCCAGTGCTAACTTAAGTACTTGGTCGGCATTCAGCTACGTTCACAATCTTTCTCCATCTTTCCTAAGGACTACTATTTCTAGCTATGGAATGTCCTTGGGAAGATTCCTCCGGTTCTGGAAGAATCATTGGACTTAACCTGTCCTACCATCCTTATGTCACCACAATCTTCATTGTCGTGAAATAAATGGGTTTTGGGTAAGTATTTGTCACCATGAAAATCCATTTTGATATGCAAATCCAATTTTGCTCCCCCTTAACATATGCCACGATATTCGAAAACATATCGCACATGTCGGGATGCGCCAGCACATTAAGTCAAACCGTTTGTGATAATATCCCATATTAAATCACATTTTCTCCCCCATATTAAAAATATTAACCCAATCGATGTTTTTAATATCAATTGATTTAATGAAGTTTTAACAAAGGTTTTGGGAAGAAAAATGCAAGTCCATTTTATCTTCATGATATCAAACGTATGAGATATGATACCGATTTGTAACATGATCACATATTCACCATATTTAAAAAAATTGACAAGGTTGGACCTGATAGATGAGAACATCATATGATAAGATCAAATGGTTCTTGTCAGCATATGTTGGTCGCCTCGTCACGTCTGAAGTCATCTCTTGACACCACGTGTACGATTGGTATTGTAGTCTTGACACCAACTTGTGAACTTGGCACTTTCGGCATCGAAGATTCTGAATGCTTGACAATTGCTCCCCCTCAATTGTTGACCCGTGTTCTATTGAAAGAGCTGTATTCGTCGGTTGAGTAATCGCATCGTCGAGTATGTAGATACCAATTGTAGATTGCTATGGTTGTAGAGATGATAGCTTCATGAAAATAAGACTTCTCTTGTTTTAACAAATAAATGCACTGAGGCGTACATTGATTTGTGTTAGACCAAGTTATAAAGTAAACTTGATCCGTTACAAGGTTTTAAGGTAAACCTTGCCCGAGAAAATTAATTCCCGTTGTGAGCCAAAGCTTTCATAAGAAATACTTGACTTTAATATGAAAACCGGGTTGCAGTCAGAAATAACTACAAGCCATTTAGGCATGTTTTATGAAATATTTACAACTTTTGTACGAACTCTATTTATGGCGCCGTGTCGATATTAATCAACATTTCTAAGGCCGTAAATATTATCGTACCAAAAGACATGCCTTTGAAAAATAAAGTAAAAATATTTTTGGATTTTTCTGAATTTTTCAATTTTTATGGTTTTTATATGGTTTTATACTTTTGTATTTTGCTTTTGAGGATAAAAATATAAACAATATATACAAGTGATCACCAAGGATACGGAGAATAGTTTTACCACCACTATTCTTTCGCTTCATCTGCTAGTTCCTTAAGAGTCTCAGGCGAGAAGGTTCTCATTCCTAGCTTGTCGGCCAAAAATTCAATTCGAGCGCGATCTAAAGCCTTCGTGAAAATATCCGCCAATTGATACTCAGATCGGACAAAGTAAAGCTCGATTACTCCATTTTCCACTTGCTCCTTGATGAAATGGTAGCGAATGTCAATATGCTTCGACCGGGAGAATTGAACGTTGTTGCAGCATAAGGCAATTGCACTCTTGTTGTCACAGTACATCGGAATTTTGTTGAATCCTAGACCATAGTCGGTTAATTGCGATCTCATCCAAAGAATTTGAGCACAGCAACCGGACATAGCTATGTATTCTGCTTCCGTACTTGAAATTGCAGCGCTTTTCTGCCTTTTCGATGCCCAACTGATTAGTCGATCTCCTAATAGTTGCAAAGTTCCACTCGTGCTACGCCTTGTATCTTGACAACCCGCGTGATCCGCATCTGCATATGCCATTAGTGCAATAGAAGAGTCCTTCGAATACCAAAGTCCCCGATCAATGGTTCCTTTAAGATATCGAAAGATCCTTTTAACAGTAGCTAAGTGTAACTCAGTAGGCCTAGTTTGATACCTGGCACACATACATATAGCAAACTGAAGATCAGGTCGACTGGCTGTGATATACAGAAGAGTACCGATCATTCCACGATAAAGTGTTGGATCAACGGCAACTCCATGTGGATCTGCATCAAGCTTAGATTTCTCCACCATTGGAGTGTCCACGGGGTCGCAAGATTCCATCTTATATTTCTTAAGCGATTCAAGGGCATATTTGGATTGATTAATAAAGATGCCTCTGGGACTCTGAGATATCTGAAGACCTAAGAAGAATGATACCTTGCCCATCATTGACATCTTAAACTTGGAAGACATGAGTGTCCCAAACTCATCCGATAAGGTTTGGGTCGAGGCTGCAAATATAATATCATCAACATATATTTGTACCATAATCATATCTTTACCTCGTTTCTGAATGAACAGCGTGGGATCCACCTTGCCTTTTGCGAAGCCTTGAGTAATGAGGAATTGTGACAATAGATCATACCATGCGCGTGGAGCTTGCTTTAACCCATAGAGAGCCTTCTTAAGCTTGTACACATGATTAGGATAATTAGGATTCACAAAACCATCCGGCTGTTGAACATAGACTTCTTCCTTGATTTCACCATTAAGAAATGCCGTCTTCACATCCATCTGATAGACGATCATATTCATATGGGCTGCATAAGCGAGGAATAGTCTAATAGCTTCCAAACGGGCAACAGGTGCAAAGGATTCCATAAAGTCGACGCCCAATAATTGCTTGTATCCACGAGCTACTAGTCGAGCTTTGTTTTTCAATATTCCGCCTAACTCATCGAGTTTCACCTTGTAAACCCATTTCAAAGTGAGTAACTGCACTTGATCCGGGCATGGGACAAGTTCCCATACTTCAAGACGTATAAACTCATTAAGTTCTTCTTGCATAGCTTCTATCCAACATGATTGAGTAAAAGCTTCTTTCCATGTCTTAGGTTCAACTTCAGTGAGAAAAGCATCAAAGTGACAAAACATTGCACTTTCTTGTAACTGACTTCGTGTGGATACCGGACGATTAGGGTCACCAATAATAGAATCTATAGGATGATCCTTTGTCCACTTGCTGTCATGTTCATGAATCCGTGGATTGGAGTAAACTGTAGAAGGAGCTTCCTCTGAGGTGGACGACCCGACTTGATTAGGGTCGGGAATTGGTACACCAAAGAATGGAAGTTCACGCATTTGAGCGAATTCCAAATCGTGATCATCATCATCCTCTTCATCATCAATAGGCATGACATGGGTAGTTGGTTCGGGTGTTGGTTGAGAATTACTTGTTGATGGTATATCTTGACCAATTGTAGGTGTAGATGTGTTTGATTGTGCTTCGGTTGCTGGAGCGACAACTTCGGTTACCGGAGCTATTACCTCAGGTTCTGGAGCAGCAATAGTTGGAGGAGTAAAGAATTCATCAAAGAACGGTTGAAACAATGTATCCCATTCATTCCTAGTAGGTGGTGTAAATGATGATGAAGTAGGGTTGTTTGAGACAAGACCAGAACTAATGTTACTGGGTCCCATTTCATGAAGTGCGGGTTCAGAGCTGCTTTGCTCAGAAGCCATTGCTGTCAGCTCATCAAAATCAACATTCATAGTTTCGAGGATCTTGCGAGAGTTACGGTTGTAGATTCGGTATGCCTTCTTTGCGGGTGCGTAACCAATGAAAATACCAATATCAGCCTTTGGTTGAAGTTTTCCCAAATTGTCACCATCATTATTTGGATAGCAAAGAGAACCAAATACATGAAGATATGATAAGTCTGGTACTTTTCCATGGAGAAGCTCATAAGGTGTTTTACCATGGCGTTTACGAATTAGTGACCGGTTTTGGGTGTACACTGCGGTAGATACTGCTTCCGCCCATAAAAACAATGGAGCCTTTGCGTAAATTAACATCGTTCGAGCAGCTTCCATAAGTGTGCGATTTCGCCTTTCAACGACACCGTTTTGCTGTGGAGTGCGAGCAACAGATGTTTCATGAGAAATGCCAACTTCTTCATAATAATCACGCAAAATTTGATTCACAAATTCGGTTCCATTATCTGTACGAATGCGTCGGACAGTAGTGTTAAGACGCACTTGAATCATCTTGAGAAATCTGATGATGAATTTAGGTGCCTCATTTTTTGCTTTAAGAAATTTCACCCATGTAAACCGAGAGTAATCATCGACAATGACGAGGATGTACTTTTTGCCACCAAGACTTTCAATACGCATTGGCCCACAAAGATCCATATGCAACAGATAAAGTTTCTCTTGGTTGGTGTCTTCCGTCTTGGGTTTGTAAGATTTCTTAGTGCTTTTCCCTATTGTACACGCAGAACACAAATGATCCTTGTGAAATGATAGTTTAGGAAGACCACGAACAAGTTCGTTTTTCGCCAAGTGATTAATAGCATCAAAGTTAAGATGAGATAACCGTCGATGCCATAACCATGACTTAGTCTTCGATGCTTTGGAGAGAAGACATACGGGAGAAGCGGCCATCATGTCTTGTAGAGACAAAGTATACAAATTATTCCCTCGAGTACATTTCAACAAATCAACCCCTTCCAAATTACGAATGAAGCAGGTATGCTCTCGAAAAGCAACTTCTAGGTTTGCATCACAAAATTGTCCCACAGAAAATAAGTTATGACCGAGACCTTCCACATAGTACACTCTCGAAATTATAACATTCCCAATATGATATTCACCATAACCCATTATCTTTGCAATATGATCATTTCCAAATCGAACCGTACCAAGAAACTTGCTGACGAAATTTCTGAGCTGAGAGCGATCTCCGGTCATATGCTTGGAGCAACCAGAGTCCAAATACCAGAGAACAATTTGGACCACCTGTTTTCAATAACAACAGTAGACAATGCATTGGAAACTATTGGTTCTGGAGTGTTAGCAGATACAGATATAGAATTATCAGAATTGCTAACATTTTTGAGACCCTTAGATTTCCTGCGTTTTCTAATGTAAGTTTTACCACTAACAGGTTTTACTGTTCCAACTTTCTTAGGTTTTGGATTATTTGCGGGCACTTCAGTGGGAGTAGACCTAGTTAAAGGACACTTTGTTCCTACAGTAGTGTTGGTGTTCCTAGTTAAAGGACACGCTTGTGTTTTGGTAGCCTTGGTACTCCTAGTTAAAGGGCACACTTTCTTCACTTCAGTGGGAGTAATCCTAGTTAAAGGGCACATATTTCCTACTATAGTGAAAGTTCTACCAGTGGGACGTCACATCCAGCCAACTTGGGTTAACACTTTCCCAGTCGGTTTCCATTCTAATCCATTTTTCCGGGCATACATCTCATTCACATGGTCAATAAGGCAAGAATCATGACGACTAGAAAACATACATTCATTGCAATTCCAACATTTTAAATTAGAATTCACATTAGGCTTAGAATGCTGCACAACCGCAGAGCCTTTAGGTTTAGCTACATGATTCTTTTTATTCAAAACAGAAATAACATTCCTAGGATGGGCTTCTACTTTCTTCTTCACTTGACTACTAGATGGGGGCAAGATCCTATCATTCTTCTTGTTTCTTTTAAGCTTAGATCTTTGAGCCTTAGTAGTGGTGCTTACTCCTGTAGAAGGCAACACAGGAATATTAGAAGCTGGTTTTGATTCCGCCTTATCTTTAGTGACCAAAGTTTGAGATGGTTTAGTCCTAGGGCCCTTGTTAAGTGGTGTGACGGCTATAAGGGTTCTTTTGATTGCACTAGAGGACGATGCTGAGATAGTGGCTGCGTTATCCATAACATTCTTACCTTTTAGAGTACGAAGTGTTTCCTTTAACTCAGCCAATACCAGATTCTTATCACAAATTTGTTCCCTCAAATCAGATATTTCCATCGACTTTCGATTCAATTGTTCAATCAATGATTGATTCTGTGCAGTGGTATCAACACATGCGGGCTGTACTGAATCGAAGAGTCGTGTATTTTTCTGTTTTAAGTTATCAACTTTGGACAAAATCTTGGAAACTCGATTATCTAGATCAAGTTTAAAATTCTCAGCGGCCTCAAGTACGTTCACACAGTTAAGCTCCTTAGATTTCTCTATTTCTATCGGCAAAGATGTAGCAACTTTGTCACTTGGCTGACGCTGTTTTGATTGTCAATTCAATCGAAAATTCTTTTCAAAATTTGCATCATCGATATTAACACCTTCGAATGACGTTTCAAAGATTTCTTGAATAAATTGTTGCTTGCATTCAAGCGAAATACAATGTGTTTGAATCTCATCAAAACGTTTTGAAAGCGATGAATATGAATCTTGAAGCTTTAAAAATTCAGCGTCAGATTCGTGACAAGTACTATCTACCACAGTATCCACAGATTCAACATTATGCACAATAGAATCATTATCAACACTTGTATTCACACAGACAGAAACTATATCATGAGACATCACTTGATTCAGAAGCAGATCATTATGGCGTGAAACTCGTTCTATTTCAAGTAAACTGTTTTCATAAGCATTTTCCATTTCATTGAAAACACGTCTAACTTCTTCTATTTCCAAAAACAAATCTTGATCAATATTACGAAGACAAGCTTTAACATTGTTTACAAACGGAACAATTTCATCTCGAAACGCAGCTCTAGTGTGCTCAAAGTTCCATTCACCTTCCGTTATGGCCGTGGCCGTCGTACGTTCCAAAATGACCTTGTCAAAATCGGCTAAGTGTTGGTGAACCGTATTTAAGTTAACGGACGCCTTACTTACCGGTGGAATTAACTTCGTTAAATCCTTTTTGACGAGTGTAGGAGACGTACTAGGAAGGTTTTCATTTGACAAACTTTGGGGCACAAGAACTGTTAATTCTGCTAATTCCTTTTGTAAGCGAATGCGTGTTTTTTTCGAAAATTGATCTTTGTTATGTTGATCATAATCAATTGTATGGAATTTTGAAAGCATTTTAGAATGAGTTTCATCCTCCAGTGATTTTGTCTCCTCGGTACTACGAACATAAGGTGCTTCTTTCGATTTTCCAATTATAGTCATATCATAAAGACGGGGAATATATTCCTGAGCTTGTTTTGCATAACCGGGATTAGGTGGTAAATCTTGAAGACGCTTAAGTTCGAATTCTTTAAATGATTTAGTTAAAAGATGAACCTTTTCTGTGGAAGCGTATTGTTTTAAAAGCTGTTGTTCTTTGAATTTAAGAAGTTTGGTAGCATTAATTTCCGATTCAACCTTTTTAGATTCGAGAATTTCGAAATCCATTTTAAGTTTCTGAAAATCATTGACAACCGACTCTTTTTCTTTTAATTCATTGGAAAGATTAGCTTTTAATGATTCTATTTCTTTCAAGTGTTCAATCTTTTCAAAACGAAATTGGTCAAATTCAGAACATGTTATTTTCTCTGCTTGAGGGACCATTTCAAAAGCTTTGACCTTTTCTTTATGCAACGCAAGCTCAGCAGTTAGGGTGGAATTGGTATCTACGGATTGTCTGAGGGCCATATGCATTTGATCAATTATATGTTTAGGCATCATTACCAAATCATGTTGAGCATAAGATTCCATACCCGTCGTAGAATTTGGTTGAGGTTCACTCAAATGTGTAGAATTGGGTACCACATCATTTGAGTTACTAGTTCCCGAATGCTGTTCGAGGTTGTCATTTTCATGCCCAACTTGATGTTGGTTATCATCAATATTATTAGATGTGGTTGGTACCTCACTGATGACATCAGAACCGTAGTGAGAGAGATTAGCAACGAGAGCAGCTTGGGCAGAGTGAATGTCATCACAATCCGAATCGTATGCATCAAGATCGTCCGCTTGATAAGCTGCATTAGAAGTAGAAACGACTGCAATGCCTTCAGTATCTGCTGCCCCTGGGTATGCAAGAAATGCTAACTCCTCTGAATCCAAAATCTTCCCCTTAGACTGAGCATCAACCAAATACATCTTCTCACGAAACCATGCATCATCCCTTCTCCTTTTCGGCTGAGTGCATTCCCTAGCCATATGACCTTGTCCTCGACAATTGTAGCAAGTCACAACCTTCTTAGGACCAATAGGACTCCCATTTCCACTAGCTTGAGAATTCACAGCTTGATTGTTCCCAGTCCTTGTAGGAGGTTCATATGAATTTTGCCTTCCCTGAATAGGTTGCACCGTCACTTGACCATCTTGAACAGTGGCTTGTTGTCGAGGATTTGATGAGGTGCGGAGCTGATTGTTTGTTGGTGGAAATCCTCTAGTTGCCACAAGTTTTGACAAGTAGGCGGTGAGATGGTTTAGAACATCAGCTGGCGTATCATTTGGGGTAAAGACCGGTGCTTGGATTGGTGGAAGTTCATTTGAGTAGAAAGCTTGTGCTGGTTGTGCTTCTATTGGAAAATATCCTTGCTGAGGAGTATAGCCCAATGGAGAAGTGTTGGCTTGTGATGGTGATGTTTGATATGGTGGTTGCTGTTGAAAAGATTGTTGATGAACACTTTGTTGATATTTTTGCTGTGGCATCATTGGTGGTTGATAAGATGGTTGCTGTGGTTGCTGATAGATGTGTGGTGGTGGCTGCTGCAAGTATGATGGTTGTTGATAAGTATAAGCCATGTTTTGTTGAGAAGCATACATTGCAAGTGGATCATGAACTTGAGGTGTAGACAACCGAGCCTCGATCACATGGCATTCGTGTTGTTGAAGAAAAGCTTGAAGTTGATCCACATTGGTGTTATGCAAGTCCTTAGCCAATTTAACATCCGTCACGTATTTTTTCCATTCTGGAGGAAGAGTGTTCAAATACTTGGTGTTCAATTGAAAGGTAGGGATTGCCATGCCATAGATATTAAGCTCATTCAACAATAGGGTAAATCTCAGATAGTAATCATTGAGAGTCTCCCCTTGCACATAGGCAAACTTATCAAAAGTATCATAAAGCTTACACTCTCGTTCTTGTTTAGTTAACGAGGTGCCTTGCATGAGAACACGAATTCTATCCCATAACTCTTTGGCCACTTTATGTTTGCTGACGAGTTTGTAGACATCTGGAGGAAGGGCTTGGAGAATGATGTTTGTAGCATACTTATCACATTTATCTTGAATCTTCATATCTCCAGTCAACTCACCCGTTGTGCGAGGACGAGTAGTCGTACCTTCCGTCATAGTACCATAATCTAATGGTCCGTTGAGCACTGATGCCCAAATTAGATGTCCATTCTCCTTGTTCAACATATAAAGTTCCATTCAGGAAGCCCATTCCTCATACATAGTCTTCACCAACATTGGTGGACGATTATCCGTACCCGAGAGGATGGACTTATCCGTAAGAGATGTGTACTCCATTTCAATAAGTTAAGATTTACAAAGTTGATCGAACAATGAAATAAGGTTAAGTATTTTTGTGTTGAAGTCGAGAAACAATGTTAAAATCCCTTAAAATATGTTCTCGGTAAACTAAAAAATTCCAAGACAGAATTACACATGGTTTGTTCGAAATTTTTTATGGAATAATTTTTGGATTGTCGGAATGTCTTGATCGGAATGCCAGATCGCAAAGTCCAGATCGCAAAGCAAGGCTGTCGAAATGTTTAGATCGCGAAGTCCAGATCGTAATGTAACTTGGTCGGAATGATGGTGGTATCGGAATGCCTAGATCGAAATGCAATGCTGTCGAAATGTTCAGATCGCAAAGGCTGTCGGAATACTCAGATCGCAAAATCTATCGGAATACTCAGATCGCAATGCTCAGATCGCAAAGTAGCTGACAAAATTCAAGCAGAGTAACGACTTAAAATACTTCCTTATACCCGTCGGAATCCCAGATCGCAAAGTACGATCGGAATGTCCAGATCGGAATAAGTAATGAAATCAAACTATCGCAATGTAGAACCAAACCCTTTCCGATGGTAAGGTTATTGCGATGGAAGCCCACATACAACTTGTACTTTCCGATGAAGGTTTCTGCTAGAATTTCAGAATGAAGAACACCAACTTTTTTGCACTTTTGATCCAAGGAAGATGATGTTTTAACGAAAAACAAGATACCAAGAACAGTTTAACACGAATCCCTATGTTACACTACTTTAAACTTCGATCAAACACCAAAAAATTTTTTGAAGATTCGGCTAAAAACAAACCAACAATCTACGAAATGTTTATAAGAACATATGCAACACTAAAAACAAACCTTTATTTCATCCCAAGCTCTTGATACCATTTGAAGAAATGTAAATCTATGCTTATGGTTTTAGAGAGAGAAAGAGATAGAAAGATGGTGGATTTCACACTTTAGAGAGAGAAAGTTAATAAGAACTATGTGTAAATTATGAAACCACACCACCCTCTCCATCAAAGGAGAGGGTTTATATACCCAAGCCCAAGTGATGGGCTTGGGTTTACATTAGGCCGCCGGCCCATACAATCCATGGGCTCGGTTTTGGGCTTTGTTTGATAAACTTAAATAACTAAACTACGAGCTATAACATAGACTATTGTTGGAGTGACCGATCCTTTCTAATACGTAAAACGTATTTCCAACAAGTTATTCACTCTCTCTCTAGAAGTGTGTGTGAAATCATCTATCTTTCTATCTCTAAACATAAGCTAGATTTACAATATCTTATAAGGTTTCTTTTGGAAGAGGATATTTTGGGAGAGTTAGATGTTCTAGTGGACACCATGGTTGTGAAGAGGTTTAGAAAGAAGTTTAAGGGATGAAGAACAAGATCAACAAAGAAGGGTTTAAGAAGAGGAAGGGATGATCCAAACTAGTAATGGGTTAAAATCATTTTAGGTGAATAATGAAATTAGGTAGCCTAGTTTAGGAAAGTGCAAGTTTTTGCAAAAATTTCACCAATGCTTACACAGATTAAGGGAAAACAGTGTAAAGCAAAGATTCTCTCGGAACAGGAGACGGCGGTTCTTTATGTATGGGCGCGGTTCTTTATCACTAAGGAACCGCGGGGAAGGTAAAGAACCGCCACCAGTGGGTTCCAAAAAATACACTTCCAGAAACTTTTGCTAGCCCAGATTTCACACAAAGGTTTATCAAGCCAAAGTGAACTATTAATCAAAATCTAGGAAGCTAACTAACACATAAGATTAAAATAGTAAATAATCCAAATAGTGATCACATAGACACTTAGGATTAAAATAGTAAATAATCCAAACACATAGTATTAGTTAATACACATAAAGTCTTAAAAATAAAGAGAGAAAAAGGAAATTCTTCAACAATATAAAACATGTGCACAAACATGTTAACCATGAATTTCCAAAGCTTCACTTCTTCTTTTTGCCAAGTCCCTTGATCAATTTACCCAAGCCCTTGAAAGAACTCCTTGACTCCACTCGATGATCATACAACTCACGTTGAGTTTTAAGATTAGCACGATAGACATCCTCAAGTCCGAAGCTATCCGGAAGTCTACTAGTGGCATGGTGATGAGGAGGGATAATTTCATCTAACCCGTCCATGAAAGAATTCATGGATGGGTAGGAATCACTCGAAGAGCCAACATGAGCACTAGTGCCTATGACACCACCATCACTTGGTGACATATTAATGTCCTCATCATCGGACTCTTGTGGCTCGTACTTTCTTGAACCTCGATCACTTCTAGGCTTTCGTGGTTGTTCCTCTTGAATAGGTAGAATAACCCGATTAACCGGACGAAAGCGAGAAAGATTAAGGCCAGGATAGTCTTCGCCAACCTTCTTAAGACGGCGAGTAAGAATCATGGCATAGGGAAGATTTTTTTGGGTTTGGAGAGAGCATAACTGATCCGTCGAGCGATAAAATATGCAAGATTGTACTTGGTGTTGGTAGAGATGCAAAATAACATATGCGCCATACACGACGGAATATGATCCCAGTTTCCACCAAGACAAAACACATTTTCCCTAAGGATGTCGGCCCATCGGACCATACAATCATTAAGGTCGCTTAAGAGAACCTTAAAACGTTTCACCGAACGCTTGTTTGAGTGGAGGCTTCTTACAACGTTTACACACGCTCTTTAGAGATGACGTCAAGGTCAATCTCTTCGTTGTCATTTGGAGGACAATCGAAGGGATCAAGGAGAGCATCAAGCTTCCATTTATCCTGTAAAACCCGCATGCTTTTACCATGAATAGTACCCTTTAGATCGTACGTACTAGATTAAAACTTTCCTTTTATAGTATGATTACGTTCACATATAAGAATTGTAAGTATTACGTACGTGTTAGAACACGATAAGTATTTATTACGTATGAACACACAATAATTATTTTAAATAATAATTAATCACGAACATGCGATCATGAAATCATGAACGTAAATTAATCACGAGCTAATATTAATTACGTATATATATTTATTACGAACACGAATAAATATATTAAGTCACGGTTAATAATTAACGAGAACACATAAAACACGAACGAACACTAAAATAATTAGACTCGGGAAAAGGTACGGGTACCCCATGTGGGGCCCCCTACCTGCGGTTACACCAAAGGGATGGGCCAAGCCCATCAAACTTTTACTAACAAGGGGTTATGGTAAAAACCTTTAGTCATTTTTCACTTTACAGTAAATTAACAAAAACCCTAAAAAGATTTTTCTCCTTCTCCTTGCTCTCTCTTTGGCCGCCGCATATACAACACACAAGGGAGGTGTTCATTTGATTTTGATATTGAACTTTGTGCAAGTATTCGTGTGTGTTCATCCTCGTTTGATCCACGCATTCAATATACCTTTTTAATCCTTTTTCTTTTATGTTTTGATTTAATAAATTAAATAAGATCATGATGTTTTTAAAAAGCTAATTAAAAACATAAATTAAACATGTAAATGGTTATGGGGTAAATCAAAACAAGGGATTTAGGGGTGTTTGATGTGGCCGGCGCCTAAAGCGAACCCCCAAGGGGTCTCGGTTTGGCTTGTGAACCACCACCGAGACCTCATGGTCTCGGTTTGGTGGTGTGGGTCCCACAGTAGCAGCAAACAGGGGGAACCCCGAAGTGGTTCGGGGTATGGTGTTGATTACGGGTCCGGTTCATGGTGTCTAGTCACGATCCGGTTCATCGATTATGTTAAGATTATGATTTTAATAGTTATATGTTAAAAAATTAAATTAATAAAATATGACATGATTAATTTAATTAACATGACTTAGGTTATAATTTAATTATTAGATCATGGATTTTTAACCTAAGTATTTATATTTTCTAGACTATAATTAACTAATTATTAAAAACCATGGCTATAATTAATTAATTAACATGACTTAGGTTATATTATTAATAATTAATAATACATGTTTTAACCTAAGTATTTAACTTTATTTAATTAAAAACATGATATATTTAATTAAATACTTTTAACCTATAGTTTATTTAAATTACATGTAATAATTAATAAACTATACCTTATATCATTAGGACTTAGAAAAATAATCAGAAAACACTTAAGCTTATATAATTAGCTTATTTAACCAGCTTATATCTAATTATGGAAACTTTCTATTTTTAGAAACTTATTTAATTAAGGCAGCTAATCTATTTATGGAAACTTTCTGTTTTTAGAAACTTATCTATTTTAACCAGTAATTCTATTTTTGGAAACTTTCTATTTTTGGAAACTTTCTATTTTTGGTAACTTTCTATTTTTGGAAACTTTCTATTTTAGGAAACCTGCTCTTTTTAGAAAGTTACTTATTATTACACAGTAAGTATAATAATACATGAAATACAAGTAATACTGAATCAGGATAGACAGAATATAAGATAAACACAATTTAAAGCTTAAAACAATAAAACATGACATGAACGTATAAAATAAGCTAAGACATGACATAAAACCAGTTACGTATTTAGTAATCAGATACTTATACACGTATGTATTTATGTAGAATTAGTGATACCTAAGTAGGACTCTCTTCAATTCGTCTTCTCGTTCACTGGACATAAGGTACGGATTCCCGTCCTTTCAGTATGGACATTCTTTCCTTATTAGGATTCCCCGTATGCAGCCAACTGTTTTTCCCGTAGTATAAGTTTATATGTTTGATTGCTTATGTTTAATTCAGAATACCTATAGCCATATACATGCATGACCAGTTTCACCTAGTTATAGAGGTACCATAACCATAACATTAGAGGCACTGGTGTTATGACTTCTCCATGGCGGAGTGATTGCTCGTGGCGTCCCTTCAGCTTTTGACCATTTTATTATATTTATCATGTGGGGCGTATGGGTGCATCCTAGTTGCATGTTTTCAGCAGATTACTCAGTGTGAATGTGGTGTGTGCCTTGCATCCTTCACAAGGAGCTGATCCCTCCTACCCAAACCAATATATTAAATTAGAGGCAACCCCTCTAATTTGCATGATGAGGTCACCCCTCCAAGTATTCATGCACGGTGGATTTTCATGACCTATATTGGCTAATGGTAGAATATGTTAAACAGTTTTTATAAGATAAACATAAGGCTTTTCAAACTATAAAACTAGTTTTACCAAGACTTAATCGGGTTATTCGGGACTTAGTTTCTTTCGCTGTTGTATGCTTATATGCTTATATTATTCATGCTTTATTGTACATCCGTGCACTGTGCGTATTGCTCAGCCGTTTTCCTTTTCTATGTTCCCAAAACGGCAGGTACTCAGGGACGCTCGTAGACTTTAAGCGTACGTGCATATGGACTGGAAGCTTTCTAGCCTTTCTTTACTTTCTGCATCATCTTTACTTTGATACTCTTGCCATGGACATTGTTTAGTCCTTTCATTTACAGTACTTATCTTTGTGTGTGATGAGCTTTACTTTTGGACTACCGATGTTTGATTCCGGTATTTTCCTTTTATGGTCATGTAATGTTTAGACATTTATCCTTGTATGCTTTGATGACACGTCATAATTACGCGTGACATTCCATTATCAAAATGGGGCGTTACAATTATGGTATCAAAGCCAAGGCTTCGACCTGTAGGCTCTCAAAATATGACTTGTGATTAGTGGATAGTCAATATGGTCTTCCTAGAACTGACAGTCGTTTTTCATGCATTCATCATTTTTATGCATACATATATATGTCATTGTCGCAGTTTTATGACTAAGTAATGGTTAGTACAGGACTGGCCCTATTTAGTCGCATGTGTTTTATCGAAACTTTTAAATTGGGACCTACCCATAGGCGTCCCCTCGCCATGTCTTTTATTTTGGGTGAACTGACCATAGGCGTTCACTCTCGACCATACAAAAGTTTTCATAAAACTGCATCATGCATTCATACACAAATTTTCTTGCATAAAATTTTTCTCTGGATTTATTGGTATAATTTTTTTTTCATGTATATATATTTTATGTTTTGATCTGTTAATCATATGTTTTATGTTATACTGTCAGATGGTTCTCACACGCGAACAGGAACAACTCAATGCAGCAATCCAAGCTGCAATGCAAGCTTTGCTTCCTCAACTGAGGAACGACATCAGGGCTGAGGTTCAAGCTGCCAACAATCAACAGCATAACCAAGCACCTCCTTCTCCTCCTCCAGTGACATTGGCGGTATGGCTGGAGAGATTCAACAAGCTCCATCCTCGAGCTTTTGAGAAAACAGATAGCCCCAGTGATGCTGAAAGCTGGTTGGCTCACATCGAAAAGATTTTCAATGCTATGGGTTGTGACCCCGTGTTCAAGGCAAGGTTGGCATGCTACCGGTTCGAAGGCGATGTGTTAAATTGGTGGTTAGCGTTGATGCAGTCTGAGGGAGGTGACGATTGGATGGCTGGTTTGACATGGGCCCAGTTCAAAGATAGGGTGATGGAGTAGTTCTTTCCCAAGGTTGACCAAGACAAGCTCAAGAGGGAGTACCATGGGATCCAACAGAGAGCTGGGGAGAATAGAAATGAGTTTATGCAGCGCTTTCTTCGCTTAGCTAGTTTCCTTGGTGCAGCAGCAGGTACTCCTAAAGAGCAGGCACACCACTTTAGGTGGGCTCTTCGCACATCGGTCGCAAACAATCTAGTGTGTGCTACGTTCAACACTGTAGCACAAGTGGTTGATGCGGCACGTAAGATGGAGATGCTGCATGAGAGAGATGAGTTTGGGGAAGCTGAGAAACCCGACAAGAGGTAAACATTCGTATTCTAGCGGTGACTAATCCATATTCTCTCCATATATGTCATTTATTCATCTATTTAAATTGTATTTTCCAGGCAGAAAACTAGGGACCGGTCTCAGCCGGCTACTTAGCAACAGCCTCATCAGCCCAAGGGAAACAGTCAGACTAACGACCGTTCTGCTATGGATAGGTGTGGCGGTAATGATAATTACCGTAACAACGCTGGACACTCCAACGGCAGCAGGTCCTAATACTTACGCATTTTCTTATGATTTCATGTTATAACTCATATTCTGACACTTTAGCAAATCTGCTACCAGGAACCATGGAAACGGTAGGGACCAGAACCAGAGAGGTTCACAGCCTAGCCGTCCAGCTCTCACTGGTATTCAATCTTACGATTATCCGCATTGTCCTTTGTACGCTATTATCATGTCTTATGTAAAATGTTTTATCAGGTCCTCAGCCAGCCAGAGCACCTGCTGGAGGATATACTCATCCTCTTTGCTCTACTTGCCACCGTAGGCACCCAGGGCCATGTCGTCGTAACACTGACGCGTGCTTCAAGTGTGGTCTTCCTGGCTATATCATGAAGGATTGCCGTAAGGGCGAGTGATTGTAGTAAATTTAGATAACTTGCTTTAGGAAAAACAAGCAACTAAATATGAGCGGAAAGTATTAAGTACGACGGTTTAGGAAAACCGTGCACAAATGACCCTTAATCACATAAAATGATAGAAAGTTCGTTTCCCAAGGAGGTATATGTGTGTGAATTAACTTGTAGTTATTTGAGATTAATATTGAGAAGAATGGGGATGAGAAGATGAAAAGACGGTTACGTTAAAATTACACTACGACGTAAAAGACGTAAAGTCGTGAAAAACTACCCAAATTAAAAAAAATTTATACTAAGACCAAAAACAAAATCAATAATTAAGAAGACTAAAAAGAAGTCTAAAATAATATAAATAAAGATAAAAATCCAACAAAGATATTTTAAAACCTTTTATTAATTAAATATTTAATTTTAAATGCTAATTAAAGCCCTAAAATTAAATATAACTAATTCAAATGTCTAAAATATGATTTTATTGAATAATCACTTAACTTATATTATTATGAGACTAAAAAGTAATTTTCTAAAAATTAAAAGCTATTAAAACTATTTTTAAAACTCTAAAAATGATTAAAAATGATTAAAACCTAATTAAACTTAAAATAATTATAAAAATAAATCTAAAAGCTATAAAATTATTCTAAAAATGGGAAAAGTCCTAATTAATGATAAAGAACCTAGGAAAAATGGAAAAGAAATAAAAATAAAACTTTGATTTTTTAATAATAAAATAATATTAAAATAATACTAAAAATAAAAAGTTTCTAAAATTAATTCTAAAAAATTTCTAAAATCTTAAAATAATCTAACTAAGAGAAAAACACAAATTAGAGCTCCTAAAACCTTTTTAATAATTTTATAAAAATGTTTAAAGTTTATAAAAAACCTTAAAATAATATAAAATTAAAAATTAAAGTTTATAAAACCAAAACTTAATGTAAACCTCAAAATATTTATTAAAAAGCTAAAAACTATTTTTCCTAAAAATTAAAAATCTTTTTTCTATTTTTTAATGATTTTATAAAAACGGATATTAAATAAATTGTAGAAAATAAATAAATAAAGGGAAAATTATGAAACCTAACTAGAAAAATCAACAAACCTATAATGGTCCTAGGAAAAATAAGCTACACAAAATGTGCTTAATAAATAAGCTAGAAAAGTGGAAAAAAGCTACGGCTTTTTAATAAGCCAACAAACCAAAGACGTATTAAATAACTTATGAAAGCAAACTAAAACGTAAAAAGGAGTCTAGATCAATGGTAGTTCCCTTAACCCTCCAGCGAGAGGTCTAGGGTTCGAGTCCGTTGCGGGCTACCTTTTTGCTAATATTTTCTTTTTTTATTTTTTCTTTTTCAAATCAAAACTGACACTTAATAAGCTATAAACTCAAATCCAATCACTTATTTATGCAAGATTAAGTCGAATCAAAGATCAAAACTTGGACAGGTTGAACTTGAACACTAGCAGATTGAACTTTGTGTTTTGCTTGAGGATTTTAGCCAAGAGGAGCTTGGCAAGTGGCTTATTTGATGTAGATTTTGGAACAAGGGGGCACCCTTGTGCTTATTTAAGCACAAGGAGTCAATCAACAAGCAAAAATAAGCACCTTGCACACCAATGCTCAAACAAATCACTCTCACAAAGCAATACAAGTTGCTGTAACAAAGTATGCAGGACTGGTGACAGTTTAAGCTATTACTAGCACCCTAATGAGTTTTAAACTTCAAGCTTATGCATACACAAACTTCAACTAGCACAAAAGTAAATTCAATAATCCATATAACCTAATACTTAACAGGTTTAACAAGATTTAGCATCAAAATGAGAAAAAAAGCAAGCAGATTATACCCTTATGCAGATTTGAGCAACTCTTTACCTTTTTTAACACACAAACTAGCTAAAACTTTGTCCCAATCTACTCTCTAACTAACATACAACCTACCTCAATCCTTTTCAATGACTCTAACACCTTTTAAAATCACTCATCAAGGATTTTACCCTGCTAATCCACTTATCCAAACACCCTTTTATTTTTTTGAAAACCAAATTTTACAAAGTAAAACTCTTTCAAAAGCTACCAAACTGATTTAAATTGCATCTAACATGCAAATCAACATATAAGAACACAAAACAATCAGCTTTAACACACTTAAGCATCAAATCAAACAAGATCATATGAACAACTTTTTTCTGAAATTTTTCAAAAAGGTAAAAGGATTTTACCTCAAGGGCTTACATCCAAGCCCTTGGTGGATGAAAATCCACTTCCTTATGCACCCGGGTGCATGCAGATCCTTTAACAGCAACAGGTCTTTCACCTGTTTAAGATAAATCAAACAAAACAAAAACAAAATACAAGCAATAGGTATACTGTTTCTTTTTCTTTCTTCCTTAAACCTTTTCCAAAACTTTTCAAACCTTATCAAATACGTTTTGATAACACTATTTCACCAAATTCTTAAACCTCTTAACATCAAAACCTTCAACAGATTTTTTTACCAAGAAATTCAAGTCTTCAAAACCTTTAAATAATTTTGAAAATCAAAATTACTTAAACAAGTAAACAAATGGAACTCAGTTTCCTTCAGCAATTAATACCAACTTTAAACAATGATAAAAAGGAATTAGATTGTAAAAAAACAAACACCAACTTTTATATTATATTAAAAGGGATTACAAAATGTTTTTGAAGAAAACTGGAACAAGGGACATCCACAGACTGGAGTCTCCTTTTATACTACCTACAGAATGATCTAGAATGAAAAAAAATGCAAACCCTAATCATTACAAATCTCTAAAATGCCCTTAAAAGCTTCTAGACGATTTCAAGGTGTTGAGCTGTCCTTTTGATCTCCACCGTTTGTTTTTGCTTTGGGAGGAAGCAATACATCTCCAACCTTGATTTAGGACACGTAATAGTGCTTGGAGCCCAAGGCGTTTTCTTATTGGCTGAGAGGGAATTGGGGGTGGGGTCCACAAGGCGTGGGATTGGGGTTTTTAGGTATGGGTTTGGTTTCTGCGCGTGTGAATTACTCGTGGCCAAGTTTAATTGAAATTTACCCTTGTTTTAAGTTAGGTAAAATCTGGGTGGGGTGAAAGATGAATAGTAACTATTTCAATCCGATTTTGGGGGAACAGGTAGTGTTAGGCGCGTTTTTGAGTTTAAATCTTTCAAAATATGCACCTTTGGTCCTTATCTTTTGGTAATTCTGGCATATAAGGTTTTTAGCCCTAAAACTTGTTTTCCTTTGTAAATATCTTTCACCTTTTTACACTTTTGGCACCAAACTTCACACAAAGGTTATCAAGGAGTATTTTTGCCATTTTGAGTAATTTCAAGGGCTGATCTTGGACTATCTTGATCTTCAAAGGTCTTCTTTGCTTCTTAATCTTCATGAGGGACCATATTTGACAAATTGATTTTGTTGAGGGACCAATCTTGTCATTTCTTCAAAGTTGAAGGACCTTTTTGCAATTTTGACAAACTTAAGGGACCAAACTTGTAATTATGAATATACAAGGGTTTTAAGTGTCATTTCTTCATTAATGGAGGATCAATCTTGTTTGTCTTCAAGTCTTCAAGGGTATTTGTTGAAAATTCCATGATTAGGGCCCGGTTCATTGTACGGCTTCGTTTCTCGTGTTCGTTTTTCCTTGATTCTTATGATCTTTTGTCTTTTTCACGATATCCATACCTAAAATACACAAGTAAACAAACACAAGCATATATATGGTATTTTATGACATTTTTATGCATTTAAAGCCCGAAAAGAACGATGAGATCATGTATAAATGCCATCTCATCACTCCCCCATACTAAGCCATTGCCGTGCCCTCACGCAATGCTAGAATAAAGTATCTAAGCATCACCATAGTTCAATTTTATTAACCTTTATTGAAGAGTAAAAGACTTGCAACAAACTACAAGAATGTGTAAAGACATAATGTATGATTTTCATTACCAAAAGGTGACTTTTAGGGTCAAAGAATAGAAACAAATTAATGTCCCTTAGAGTAAACTTCGTCATCCTTGATTGTCATACATTCCATGCTAAGTGCAAAAACAAGATCATTGTTGGTACAAGTCACAATGCTAACACTACTCATACGTCCAAATTGTGTAATACTTTTTCTCCCCGCAATCCTAGTTATTATAAAAGGAAATGGGTTACTAGCATTTTTTTTATCTATTTGTCATGGATCACAAGTGATTCATATTGACTTATTTGAGTAGTTATTAGTCCGAAAGCAAAGTAGCACGATTTGATCAATAGTTAGCCGAAGGACAAAATCTTTTAAAACGGCTTCTCGTGTATCTCCTTAAGTTCATATCTTGGCATAACTCGTTTCACGATTTGAGACCTTTCTCGGACCGATATTTGGCATGTACTTCATACTTCAAATCTTGGGAAGACGTTCTTGAAATTATGGTCTTCTCTTCATATATTTGGAATTTCTTCACTTGACGTTTTTGAGAGATTCTTCATATAGGACCACGACTTCATCATTTTTCTTCAATCTTTACTTTGGATTTTGATATACAACGATCCGCCTCCTTTTCGGACTTGGATATATTTATCCTCATACCTTGTTAGGGTCTTTTTGGATAGATTTTCTCCATTCTTTAGGGGAGTAATTGCTTCTCGTCGTGTGTCTCGATCCTTCATATTGATTTTGGAATAATGATACTTCACATCTTGGGATCTTTAGCAAAAATAGAGCTCCTCATGCCTTGTTAGGGCCTTTTTGGATGATCGCCAATCTTCGCGTCCCGCTTCAATAAGTTATGCCTTGGCTATGAACTCTATTCAACCCCGAGCAACTTTTAAACGATCTTGCGCTAGAGGCTAAGTAACCTTTCAAATCGTACGACCTTACTTATTGCAATTATGTTTTATTCCTAATGCAATGATCTTATGGGAAGAAAAAGCCACAATTAAAAACATATGAGTTTTTGAAAGAACACTTTCATGTTCTACGTTTAGCATGATCACTTGTCTAACTCTATCATTTCTCGTTCTTCACTATATAAAGACCTCTAATTAAAGAGACTCGTGAATACTTAGCCATGCAAGTCAAAATTAAGCTAAATTTGGATTAGCTTTCATTAAGACTATATCAAATCAAAGTTTTGGGTTTTCAAGCCACCTATAGGATCTTGCACTTTCTTGGACTTTTTCAAGTTTAGAGAATGCGTTTTAAAGTTCCCTTGATAAGTGACTTTCTAGAATCAATTATAGGAACTTGCGAAAAGTTCTTGTTCTTAACCCGAATGAATTAAGACTTTCGCGTTTTAAAGCTCCCTATATAAAAGTCTAGCAAAACTTGAATTGAGCGGGTTAAGGAATGTAAATGGCTCCAAATGCCCATCAAGTCAAAAATTAACTCTTATTCTACCCAACGGAAAATATACATTCGTGTCTTAAAAACACTTATGAAAACTAAGAAAATTTTTAAAATTTGGCCATTTTTAGCCTTATTAGGAAAACAAAACATTGAAAGTTGGAAAACGTGAGGGCGTAGCAAAGCAAGTATCTATTCACCCCCCCCCATACTAAAAGTAAACATTGTCCTCAATGTTTCGAGTCTAAAGGTGGAGCACCCCCATACTAGAGACGAAGAGTCGAATGCTTAGGATCTAGCATGGAAAGGGTGATCAACAATATATCTAAAGCCGTTTATTAAGTATGCTAAAAGATAATTGTTACAACAATAAAGGATATGTCATGGAATCGTGAAAAACTTCTTCAAACGAACGATGGAGGCTCACGTAAACGAACACGAGAGTCTTCAATCGTAGACGATGATGATAATGATCTAGATAACACAATCACAAACAACCACGAGACAACGAGTTGGAAGGGTACAAGTCCCCTTATTAGTGAATATAAAAGATAAGCATGGGATCTCCCCCACGAGGCACCTCGTTTTTTATTACCGAGTCATGAGCTCGACTCGATCCCCTCAAAATGTGAACATTTAGGGAAAATCATGGTGTGGTCAATGGGGCTTACATGGTAAACAAGGCCCAAAAAGAAACCGGTATAAAGGACTAAGTCCTTAGATGATGCAAAATACCGGGGTCGAAAATGGCGTTCTCGTTTCCATTGGAAAAACAAATTAACACCACTTCAACATGTGCCATAAACTCAAAGAGTTTGAAGAAAAGAGATGAGAAGTAGAAGGGTGAGACAATTGGTAAGACAAACGTTTGAGCCACTCGAAGTAGACTCGCACCAAGCAAATAGATATAGTTTCCATTTATTGCATCGGTGGAAGACCGAGATTTCCCTTTATATGAAATTCCGGGATCGAATATCTCGTCCTCGGTTGACAAGGATGAGGGAACATAAGGGGCTTCCCCCATACTAGAACCACACAAAACGTCGTCAAAAGGAGTAGACGAGTTTGTAGCACTCAAAACACGCGGTGATGACGGAGTTAGATTTGTAGAAAAATCAATTAAATCACATTTAAGATCATTTCCTTTTTTATCTTTTGAACTCTCTTTATGAAAACCCTTTTTGATTATGTCTAAAATATTCGGTGTTTCTAAGACGATGTTAGTCACACTAAAAATTCTCACATTTTGAAACCGTTTTGGTTTTGGTGGTGGCAAGTTCTCAAAACGTTTATCGACGAAGAAAACCTCCTCATTGGGGTCTACATATTCATCATCCGAAAGATCTTCCGTAGAAACCGGCAACTTATCAACACTTTTCAAGAATGAATGTTCGAGATGAGGCGAAGGATTTTTTGATTCAAGTATTGATGGTTTCTTCTTTGTAGGCTTTGCACTCATAACCTCCACCGGCGGAGGAAATGGTAAATTAATTTTGGAGATATTCCCTAAAACTCTTGGTGAAAATTCTTTGCAAATGACATTGGTCGAGTCACCATGGTTTAAAGTTTCAATAGAATAGACATGAGAAAGATTGGAGTTTTGTGTTGCATTGACGACAAGTTCTTCCTCATTAAAACGAAGGGTGATTTTTCGAGCATGAACATCGATAAGTGCTCTTGATGTATCCAAAAATGAACGACCCAAAATGAGAGGAACTTTTCGATCGATAGGAATGTCTACAACGATAAAGTCCACGGGATAGTAAAACTTTCCGACTTTAACGAAAACATCCTCGGCTACTCCACATGCCATGATCGTAGAATGATCGGCCATCTCGATGGACATGTTCGAAGGAGTAAGAGCCGGAAGCGAAAGCGATTTGAAAATCTCGAGAGGCATTAAATTAATACTAGCACCAAGATCGGCCAAGGCGTAGCATTCCTCCATATCTTGTATTGCACACGGAATCAAAAATTTACCGGGATCACCGACTTTTTGTGGTATGCGGCTTAGAAAAACCGATGAACAACTAGACGATTGTTGTAACTTCTCTTTGTTGTTAAGCATACTTTTGAAGTTTGCGGCGAATCGAGGCATCATGATTAAAGCATCGGCAAAACTTATGTTAAAATGCAAATCACGAAACATTTTCATAAATAGCTCAAATTGATAATTGTTCCTTTCTTGTGCTTTCTCTTTGTTACGTCTCGAAGGGTAGGGTAAAGGTGGTGTGGGTTGGTCATTAGGCAATGGCCTTGGAAACTCGGGTTCCACAATTGGTATTGGTTCAACCGTAGGTGTGGTTTGAGCGGTACTTCGTGGGATTGTAATGTGCTCCTTTTCGACCATCACCTCGGGTTCTTTCTCGATTTCCTTCTCCGTAGAAGTACTTGGACGAGAGATTGGTTCCTTGAAAGTTTTACCACTTCGTGTAGCAACAACCTTCAATTCTCCCCTCGGGTTGTTAATGGTATCACTAGGAAGACCACCCGAGGAAGAGGGCTTACACATGATAGCTTCAAACATCTTAGCCATTCGGTCCTCAAATTTAGATTGCCTAGCATCCGCTTTCAATAACTCTTGCTTAATCTCATGTTGTCCTAATTCCATCTTTTGTTGGTTTTGT
The DNA here is from genome assembly GCA_025667525.1 of Glebionis coronaria. Taxonomy (NCBI): domain Eukaryota; kingdom Viridiplantae; phylum Streptophyta; class Magnoliopsida; order Asterales; family Asteraceae; genus Glebionis; species Glebionis coronaria. The sequence goes on along the minus strand of CM046882.1, from coordinate 96,545,917 downwards.
TGAAGACGTTGGACATTTCCTTCCATTTTATTTGCATGAGTTTTAAGTTCATTAGCAAGTTCATTTTTAAGCTCATTTTTCAATTCGGATCTTAAGCTAATCATCTCACGTTGCATATTATCAAATTTAGCATCATTTGCTTTTGCATAATCCAAAAATTCTCCTTGCAAATTTTTCGTGTGAGCATTTTGAAAACCTTGTGTAGTGTTTTGAAAATCACGGTTTTGATTTTGATTAGAGATTTGTCCATTCCCACTTTGATAATTCCCTTTGTTGTAATTGCGTGTGTTGCCTTGGTAATTACCTTGGTTGTTGTTTCGATAATTATTAGCATTTTGGTTTGGTGGAGCTTGATTTTGGCGGGAACCTTGGCCGTTTTGGTTATAAGTTCCCGTTGCTACATAAGCACTCGAAGTGTTACCATCCGCGGTAATGCACTCGGAAAGATCATGAGCTCCCCCACAAGATAAACAACTCTTAGCAACCGCTTTAACCGAAGCGGAATTGGAAGCTTCTTGAGCCTTCCAATGGGACATTAGATTAGCAAATCTATCAAAAAACCGATTTTCCTCATTAGCTTCATCATGTAAGGCGTTAATGCTACGAGATGATTGTGACGAAGATGACGAACCCATATTGGCAACACTCGGTGTGTTTCGAGGGCTATAAACCTTAGATCGATTTTCAATGATTTACAAAGCCTCATTTGTCGTCTTGCACAAAAAATTACCACCCGCGGCGGCGTTCAAATAATCTCGTTCATGATCATTAAGCCCATTATAAAAAGTATCCACTTGATGTAATTCCGAAAAATCATGGTGAGGACATTCATGTAACATCTCTTTAAATCGTTCCCATGCCATTGAAAAACTTTCATTATTTCGTTGCACAAATCGTGAAATCTCATTTTTTAAGTGTGTTGTTTTAGATGGTGGAAAAAACTTGTTCACAAACTTAGAAACGAGATCGGCCCATGTCAAAATCGAATTTGGCGGTTCTTTCTCGAGCCAAATTTTTGCGGGTCCATCCAACGAATATGGAAACAACATCATCTTAATGGCGTCATGTGGAACATCCTTAAATTTGCTAGTGGCGGTGAGACGGTTGAAATTCCTAATGTGGTAATGCGGGTTGTCTTTCTCGTGACCTCTAAACTTATTTGCTTGCAACATAGACATTAAACCCGTCTTAATCTCGAAATTCTCCGCAAGGATGGCGGGAATAACAATAGCCTCTCCAAAACCCTCGGTGGGTGCTTGTAGCAACTCCATCATAGTACGATTAGCCATGACGACTTCTTGTTCTACAATAGGTTCAACAATTAGAGGTTCTTCAACAATCAACGATCCTTGATTTGCTTGCTTTTGAAGACGTTTACGAGCTCGTTTAGCTTGATTACGAGTGATCATAAACTACACGAAGAATGGGAGGTGAGCAAAGAAGATTCTTTTTGGTGTTTTGTGGATTTTCAATTTTTTTTTGTGTTTTTGATGATATTTAATTTTTTTGGATTTTGGTGTATCTTCGTAGACAACAATCTACAAAATCTCTCCTCGAATCAAACTCTTGATTAAAGAAGCCTCAAAGGAATGAAAACGATCACGTGGAGTGAACGCCTTCGAATGACTTTAGAACTTTGGTGAAAACCAAATTGTTCACGAGGGTTTAATCACAAAGAAAACCAAGCAAATATAGTATACGTATTAATACTTTGGGCGGCAAAACCCTCGATTAGCCTTCAATGTCAAAATACTCACAAGCAAGCGGGGAAACGAGGCGGCGCGAAGCACTTAAGAGCCTTTTTCCTTAGGGTATATTTTATAATACCCGCCTTATACCCACCTTATAGTTTGTATTTTTCAAAATCGAGCTTCACGAAAGTATTTATCTATTTTTGCCTTTTCTTTTTGTTTGAGATTCGAATACAATAATTAGGAGATCAAATCCCAATTAAGGTTGTGTTTTCACACTTTTGGAGATATTGTATTTTGATTGTGATACTTAATACAATATATTAATAATATTTGTACAAGAAAAACCAAGAAAACCGATAATACGTGTTAAGGGAGTTCCACTTAACACAAATACTTATTATGGATAATATCAAAAACAAAAGCTTCCAAATTAAAGCACAACACACCTCCCCGGCAGCGGCGCCAAAATGATTGTAGTAAATTTAGATAACTTGCTTTAGGAAAAACAAGCAACTAAATATGAGCGGAAAGTATTAAGTACGACGGTTTAGGAAAACCGTGCACAAATGACCCTTAATCACATAAAATGATAGAAAGTTTGTTTCCCAAGGAGGTATATGTGTGTGAATTAACTTGTAGTTATTTGAGATTAATATTGAGAAGAATGGGGATGAGAAGATGAAAAGACGGTTACGTTAAAATTACACTACGACGTAAAAGACGTAAAGTCGTGAAAAACTACCCAAATTAAAAAAAAATTATACTAAGACCAAAAACAAAATCAATAATTAAGAAGACTAAAAAGAAGTCTAAAATAATATAAATAAAGATAAAAATCCAACAAAGATATTTTAAAACCTTTTATTAATTAAATATTTAATTTTAAATGCTAATTAAAGCCCTAAAATTAAATATAACTAATTCAAATGTCTAAAATATGATTTTATTGAATAATCACTTAACTTATATTATTATGAGACTAAAAAGTAATTTTCTAAAAATTAAAAGCTATTAAAACTATTTTTAAAACTCTAAAAATGATTAAAAATGATTAAAACCTAATTAAACTTAAAATAATTATAAAAATAAATCTAAAAGCTATAAAATTATTCTAAAAATGGGAAAAGTCCTAATTAATGATAAAGAACCTAGGAAAAATGGAAAAGAAATAAAAATAAAACTTTGATTTTTTAATAATAAAATAGTATTAAAATAATACTAAAAATAAAAAGTTTCTAAAATTAATTCTAAAAAATTTCTAAAATCTTAAAATAATCTAACTAAGAGAAAAACACAAATTAGAGCTCCTAAAACCTTTTTAATAATTTTATAAAAATGTTTAAAGTTTATAAAAAACCTTAAAATAATATAAAATTAAAAATTAAAGTTTATAAAACCAAAACTTAATGTAAACCTCAAAATATTTATTAAAAAGCTAAAAACTATTTTTCCTAAAAATTAAAAATCTTTTTTCTATTTTTTAATGATTTTATAAAAACGGATATTAAATAAATTGTAGAAAATAAATAAATAAAGGGAAAATTATGAAACCTAACTAGAAAAATCAACAAACCTATAATGGTCCTAGGAAAAATAAGCTACACAAAATGTGCTTAATAAATAAGCTAGAAAAGTGGAAAAAAGCTACGGCTTTTTAATAAGCCAACAAACCAAAGACGTATTAAATAACTTATGAAAGCAAACTAAAACGTAAAAAGGAGTCTAGATCAATGGTAGTTCCCTTAACCCTCCAGCGAGAGGTCTAGGGTTCGAGTCCGTTGCGGGCTACCTTTTTGCTAATATTTTCTTTTTTTATTTTTTCTTTTTCAAATCAAAACTGACACTTAATAAGCTATAAACTCAAATCCAATCACTTATTTATGCAAGATTAAGTCGAATCAAAGATCAAAACTTGGACAGGTTGAACTTGAACACTAGCAGATTGAACTTTGTGTTTTGCTTGAGGATTTTAGCCAAGAGGAGCTTGGCAAGTGGCTTATTTGATGTAGATTTTGGAACAAGGGGGCACCCTTGTGCTTATTTAAGCACAAGGAGTCAATCAACAAGCAAAAATAAGCACCTTGCACACCAATGCTCAAACAAATCACTCTCACAAAGCAATACAAGTTGCTGTAACAAAGTATGCAGGACTGGTGACAGTTTAAGCTATTACTAGCACCCTAATGAGTTTTAAACTTCAAGCTTATGCATACACAAACTTCAACTAGCACAAAAGTAAATTCAATAATCCATATAACCTAATACTTAACAGGTTTAACAAGATTTAGCATCAAAATGAGAAAAAAAGCAAGCAGATTATACCCTTATGCAGATTTGAGCAACTCTTTACCTTTTTTAACACACAAACTAGCTAAAACTTTGTCCCAATCTACTCTCTAACTAACATACAACCTACCTCAATCCTTTTCAATGACTCTAACACCTTTTAAAATCACTCATCAAGGATTTTACCCTGCTAATCCACTTATCCAAACACCCTTTTATTTTTTTGAAAACCAAATTTTACAAAGTAAAACTCTTTCAAAAGCTACCAAACTGATTTAAATTGCATCTAACATGCAAATCAACATATAAGAACACAAAACAATCAGCTTTAACACACTTAAGCATCAAATCAAACAAGATCATATGAACAACTTTTTTCTGAAATTTTTCAAAAAGGTAAAAGGATTTTACCTCAAGGGCTTACATCCAAGCCCTTGGTGGATGAAAATCCACTTCCTTATGCACCCGGGTGCATGCAGATCCTTTAACAGCAACAGGTCTTTCACCTGTTTAAGATAAATCAAACAAAACAAAAACAAAATACAAGCAATAGGTATACTGTTTCTTTTTCTTTCTTCCTTAAACCTTTTCCAAAACTTTTCAAACCTTATCAAATACGTTTTGATAACACTATTTCACCAAATTCTTAAACCTCTTAACATCAAAACCTTCAACAGATTTTTTTACCAAGAAATTCAAGTCTTCAAAACCTTTAAATAATTTTGAAAATCAAAATTACTTAAACAAGTAAACAAATGGAACTCAGTTTCCTTCAGCAATTAATACCAACTTTAAACAATGATAAAAAGGAATTAGATTGTAAAAAAACAAACACCAACTTTTATATTATATTAAAAGGGATTACAAAATGTTTTTGAAGAAAACTGGAACAAGGGACATCCACAGACTGGAGTCTCCTTTTATACTACCTACAGAATGATCTAGAATGAAAAAAAACGCAAACCCTAATCATTACAAATCTCTAAAATGCCCTTAAAAGCTTCTAGACGATTTCAAGGTGTTGAGCTGTCCTTTTGATCTCCACCGTTTGTTTTTGCTTTGGGAGGAAGCAATACATCTCCAACCTTGATTTAGGACACGTAATAGTGCTTGGAGCCCAAGGCGTTTTCTTATTGGCTGAGAGGGAATTGGGGGTGGGGTCCACAAGGCGTGGGATTGGGGTTTTTAGGTGTGGGTTTGGTTTCTGCGCGTGTGAATTACTCGTGGCCAAGTTTAATTGAAATTTACCCTTGTTTTAAGTTAGGTAAAATCTGGGTGGGGTGAAAGATGAATAGTAACTATTTCAATCCGATTTTGGGGGAACAGGTAGTGTTAGGCGCGTTTTTGAGTTTAAATCTTTCAAAATATGCACCTTTGGTCCTTATCTTTTGGTGATTCTGGCATATAAGGTTTTTAGCCCTAAAACTTGTTTTCCTTTGTAAATATCTTTCACCTTTTTACACTTTTGGCACCAAACTTCACACAAAGGTTATCAAGGAGTATTTTTGCCATTTTGAGTAATTTCAAGGGCTGATCTTGGACTATCTTGATCTTCAAAGGTCTTCTTTGCTTCTTAATCTTCATGAGGGACCATATTTGACAAATTGATTTTGTTGAGGGACCAATCTTGTCATTTCTTCAAAGTTGAAGGACCTTTTTGCAATTTTGACAAACTTAAGGGACCAAACTTGTAATTATGAATATACAAGGGTTTTAAGTGTCATTTCTTCATTAATGGAGGATCAATCTTGTTTGTCTTCAAGTCTTCAAGGGTATTTGTTGAAAATTCCATGATTAGGGCCCGGTTCATTGTACGGCTTCGTTTCTCGTGTTCGTTTTTCCTTGATTCTTGTGATCTTTTGTCTTTTTCACGATATCCATACCTAAAATACACAAGTAAACAAACACAAGCATATATATGGTATTTTATGACATTTTTATGCATTTAAAGCCCGAAAAGAACGATGAGATCATGTATAAATGCCATCTCATCAGCGAGATGGAGGGCACATCGGGACATGCTGATACCAAGCCGCCTCCTACCACTGGGCGTGTCTACACGACATCTCAAGACCAGGCCAACAAGTCTACAGGTACCATCACTGGAATCTTGTATATGTATGGTCAAGCTGCGTGTGTTCTTTTCGATACGGGTGCTACTTACTCGGTCATTTCTACTGCTTATGCTAAGAACATTAGGATGCTCCCCATGCCACTAGAGAATAAACTTACTATTTCCACGCCTTTGAGGGACTCTGTATTAATCACCCATGTATACAAGAGTCTTCCCCTAGATTTTGACGATAAGGTTCGTCATGTTGACGCACTTCCGCTGGACATGAATGACTTCGACATGATTTTGGGCATGGATTGGCTATCCAAGCATCATGCTACCATAGACTGCCATTCATATCGAGTTATCTTCGGTGATGTTAATGCACCAGAGTACATTCATAACGGGTTCGTACCCGGACGGTCTGTACAAATCATATCTACCCTGCAAGCGCGTGCACTACTATCACATGGCTGCGAGGGTTATCTAGCTACGGTTCACGACATGGATGCTGAATCTCCATCAATTCAGGATCAACCAATAGTGTCGGAATTCCAAGATGTATTTCCAGCAGAACTTCCGGGCATACCACCTGCACGAGAAGTGGAATTCAATATCGAGCTTATTCCAGGAGCTGAACCAATCTCCAAGGCTCCTTATCGCATGGCTCCCATAGAGCTAAAGGAGCTGAAGGATCAACTGCAAGAACTTCTAGAACGAGGTTTCATTTGACCGAGCGCATCTCCATGGGGCGCATCGGTCTTATTTGTTAAGAAGCAGGACAGTAGTATGTGTCTTTGCATAGACTATCGCGAGCTCAACAAGATTACTATCCGGAATAGGTATCCACTGCCGCGTATCGACGATCTGTTTGACCAACTCCAAGGGGACAAACACTTCTCCAAGATTGATCTTAGGTCAGGCTATCATCAGCTACGGGTTAAGGAGCAGGACATCGCCAAGACTGCTTTTCGTACTCGTTATGGCCATTACGAATTTGTAGTTATGCCATTCGGCCTGACCAATGCTCCAGCAGTATTCATGGACTTGATGAACAGAATCTTCCATGAACTTCTGGACAAGTTCGTCATTATCTTCATCGATGACATCCTGATTTTCTCAAAGTCCAAGGAGGAACACGAAGACCATCTTCGTACAGTACTACATATTCTTCGCCAGAAGCAGCTGTAAGCTAAATTCTCCAAGTGTGAGTTCTGGTTAGACAAGGTGGCATTCTTAGGTCACATTGTATCAGCAGAAGGAATCACTATGGATCTGGCGAAGGTTGAGGCCATTACTAAGTGGCCGAGGCCGACATCAGCAACGGAATTCCGCAGTTTCTTAGGCTTAGCTGGCTATTACCGTAGGTTCGTGGAGAACTTTTCCCGCTTAGCACTACCATTGACCAAATTGATGCGGAAAGGGGAGAAATTCGTCTGGACTGAAGAACGAGAGAAGAGCTTTGAAGACCTGAAGCAGAAGCTAGTATCTGCACCTATTCTTACTCTCCCATCTGGTACGGGTGGATTTCAAATCTACAGTGATGCATCGGGGAAGGGACTTGGTTGTGTTCTCATGCAACATGGGAAAGTGATCGCGTATGCTTCACGACAGCTTAAGCCTTATGAAGAAAATTACCCTACGCATGACTTAGAACTTGCTGCAGTCGTGTTTGCATTGAAGATATGGAGGCACTACTTATATGGAGAATCATGTGACATTTTCACGGACCACAAGAGCTTGAAGTATATCTTCACTCAACGTGAATTGAACATGAGGCAGAGAAGATGGTTAGAGCTGTTGAAGGATTACAACATTAATCTACAGTATCATCCCAGAAAGGCAAATGTAGTAGCAGATGCTCTTAGCAGGAAATCCGGAATGATCAACAGCATTAAAATTGAGGAGGAAATCATAAGAGACTTAGAGCGACTAGACATCGAGATCATGGTACGTGGACAACACGGTTACTGGGCTAATCTTAGGGTAGAACCCGAGTTACTCTCTAAGATCAAGGAAGCTCAGAAAGATGATGGAGAAATCTGGGTGATAGTTCAGAATTTGGAGAAACTGACGGAATTCAGGGTAGATGCAGATGGTATCGTATGGCAGGGCACGAGACTTAGTGTTCCTGATGATCAAGAACTCCGCGAAGCCTTGTTAGCTGAAGCTCATAGCTCCCCATTCTCTATACATCCTGGTTCGACTAAGATGTACCATGACATCAAGCAGTACTTTTGGTGGAGTGGTATGAAACAGGATGTGGCCACTTATGTCTCCAAATGTCTTACCTGTCAGCAGGTTAAGATCGAGCATCAGCGATCTGGCGGTCTCCTTCAACCGTTAGATATTCCAGAGTGCAAGTGGGACAAAATCACCATGGATTTTGTTACTGGTCTTCCGCCTACCAAGAGGAAGCACGATGCAATTTGGGTTATCGTAGATCGACTTACCAAATCAGCTCATTTCATACCGACCCGCAAGGAAGATCCGGTAAGTAAACTCGTCGATACGTATAGAAGAGAGATCATGAGACTCCACGGTTCTCCATCCAGCATCGTCTCAGATAGAGATCCTCGTTTCACTTCGCGATTTTGGAAGAGTCTGCAGAAAGCTTGGGGTACACAACTTAAGCTTAGCACGGCTTTTCATCCTCAAACGGACGGACAGTCGGAGCGAACGATTCAGACATTGGAAGACATGTTGAGGTCATGTGCGTTGGAATGGACGGGTGATTGGGATGATTACATCTTTTTGGTGGAGTTTGCATACAACAACAATTGGCACGCAAGTATCAAGTGTGCTCCTTTTGAGATGTTGTATGGCAGAAAGTGTCGCGCCCCAATCTGTTGGGATCAGGTTGGCGAGCGAACACTTGAAGGACCAGAAATCATAGAGATGACCAACAAAAGGATCGCAGTAGCTAAGCAGAAACTTCAGGAAGCACGGTCACGTCAGAAGAGTTACGCCGATAAGCATCGTAGGGACATACATTTTAACGTAGGAGATCACGTCTTCCTTAAGGTTTCGCCGGCACGTGGTGTTAGACGCTTCGGGATTAAAGGGAAGCTCAGTCCTCGTTCATCGGACCGTTTGATATCATTGAACGAGTCGGTGAAGTATCTTACCGGTTAGCGTTACCTCCGCAGATTTCGCATGTACACAATGTGTTTCATGTGTCCTTACTCAGAGGGTACCAGTATCATCCCCTTCACATGGTTCAGTATCCACTAGAACAGATACGTGAAGATCTCACCTTCATAGAAGAACCCGAACGAGTTCTTGACAGACAAGAACGAGTCATGAGAAGGAAGATGATTCCATTCGCCAAAATCCTTTGGAGGGATCATACCGAGCGGGAAGCCACTTGGGAAACAGAGGAGTCTATCCGGGCTTCTTACCCTCGTTTCATATTTTGAATTCGGCTATGTTCTTCTTCTTCAGTTTACTCTATCTATAATTCGGGGACGAATTATTCTTTTTAGGGGGGAAGAGTTGTAAAACCCGCATGCTTTTACCATGAATAGTACCCTTTAGATCGTACGTACTAGATTAAAACTTTCCTTTTATAGTATGATTACGTTCACGTATAAGAATTGTAAGTATTACGTACGTGTTAGAACACGATAAGTATTTATTACGTATGAACACACAATAATTATTTTAAACAATAATTAATCACGAACATGCGATCATGAAATCATGAACGTAAATTAATCACGAGCTAATATTAAATACGTATATATATTTATTACGAAAACGAATAAATATATTAAGTCACGGTTAATAATTAACGATAACACATAAAACACGAACACGATAAAACACGAACGAACACTAAAATAATTAGACTCGGGAAAAGGTACGGGTACCCCATGTGGGCCCCCTACCCGCGGTTACACCAAAGGGATGGGCCAAGCCCATCAAACTTTTACTAACAAGGGGTTATGGTAAAAACCTTTACTCATTTTTCACTTTACAATAAATTAACAAAAACCCTAAAACGATTTTTCTCCTTATCCTTGCTCTCTCTTTGGCCGCCGCATATACAACACACAAGGGAGGTGTTCGTTTGATTTTGATCTTGAATTTTGTGCAAGTATTCGTGTGTGTTCATCCTCGTTTGATCCACGCATTCGGTATACCTTTTTAATCCTTTTTCTTTTATGTTTTGATTTAATAAATTAAATAAGATCATGATGTTTTTAAAAAGCTAATTAAAACATAAATTAAACATGTAAATGGTTATGGGGTAAATCAAAACAAGGGATTTAGGGGTGTTTGATGTGGCCGGCGCCTAAACCGAACCCCCAAGGGGTCTCGGTTTGGCTTGTGAGCCACCACCGAGACCTCATGGTCTCGGTTTGGTGGTGTGAGTCCCACGGTAGCAGCAAACAGGGGGAACCCCGAAGTGGTTCGGCGTATGGTGTTGATTACGGGTCCGGTTCATGGTTTCTAGTCACGATCCGGTTCATTGATTATGTTAAGATTATGATTTTAATAGTCATATGTTAAAAAATTAAATTAATAAAATATGACATGATTTATTTAATTAACATGACTTAGGTCATAATTTAATTATTAAATCATGGATTTTTAACCTAAGTATTTATATTTTCTAGACTATAATTAATTAATTATTAAAAACCATGGCTATAATTAATTAATTAACATGACTTAGGTTATATTATTAATAATTAATAATACATGTTTTAACCTAAGTATTTAACTTTATTTAATTAAAAACATGATATATTTAATTAAATACTTTTAACCTATAGTTTATTTAAATTACATGTAATAATTAATAAACTATACCTTATATCATTAGTACTTAGAAAAATAATCAGAAAACACTTAAGCTTATATAATTAGCTTATTTAACCAGCTTATATCTAATTATGGAAACTTTCTATTTTTAGAAACTTATTTAATTAAGGCAGCTAATCTATTTATGGAAACTTTCTATTTTTAGAAACTTATCTATTTTAACCAGTAATTCTATTTTTGGAAACTTTCTATTTTTGGAAACTTTCTATTTTTGGAAACTTTCTATTTTTGGTAACTTTTTATTTTTGGAAACTTTCTATTTTAGGAAACCTGCTATTTTTAGAAAGTTACTTATTATTACACAGTAAGTATAATAATACATGAAATACAAGTAATACTGAATCATGATAGACATAATATAAGATAAACACGGTTTAAAGCTTAAAACAGTAAAACATGACATGAACGTATAAAATAAGCTAAGACATGACATAAAACCAGTTACGTATTTAGTAATCAGATACTTATACACGTATGTATTTATGTAGCATTAGTGATACCGAAGTAGGACTCTCTTCAGTTCGTCTTCTCGTTCACTGGACATAAGGTACGGATTCCCGTCCTTTTAGTATGGAAATTCTTTACTTATTAGGATTCCCCGTATGCAGCCAACTGTTTTTCCCGTAGTATAAGTTTATATGTTTGATTGCTTATGTTAAATTTAGAATACCTATAGCCACATACATGCATGACCAGTTTCACCTAGTTATGGAGGTACCATAACCATAACATTAGAGGCACTGGTGTAATGACTTCCCCACGGCGGAGTGATTGCTCGTGGCGTCCCTTCAGCTTTTGGCCATTTTATTATATTTATCATGTGGGGCGTATGGGTGCATCCTAGTTACATGTTTTCAGCAGATTACTCAGTGTGAATGTGGTGTGTGCATTGCATCCTTCACAAGGAGCTGATCCCTCCTACCCAAACCAGTATATTAAATTAGAGGCAGCCCCTCTAATTTGCATGATGAGGTCACCCCTCCAAGTATTCATGCACGGTGGATTTTCATGACCTATATTGGCTAATGGTAGAATATGTTAAACAGTTTTTATAAGATAAACATAAGGCTTTTCAAACTATAAAACTAGTTTTACCAAGACTTAACCGGGTTATTCGGGACTTAGTTTCTTCCGCTGTTATATGCTTATATGCTTATATTATTCATGCTTTATTGTACATCCGTGCACTGAGCGTATTGCTCAGCCGTTTTCCTTTTCTATGTTCCCAAAACGGCAGGTACTCAGGGACGCTCGTAGACTTTAAGCGTACGTGCATATGGACTGGAAGCTTTCTAGCCTTTCTTTACTTTATGCATCATCTTTACTTTGATACTCTTGCCATGGACATTGTTTAGTCCTTTCATTTACAGTACTTATGTTTGTGTGTGATGAGCTTTACTTTTGGACTACTGATGTTTGATTCCGGTATTTTCCTTTTATGGTCATGTAATGTTTAGACATTTATCCTTGTATGCTTTGATGACACGCCATAATTACGCGTGACATTCCATTATCAAAATGGGGTGTTACATATCCATAAATTGACAAGTGCCTCTAAATGGAACACGAAGAGCTTCACCAAATTCTTCGAGAGAGTATTGAATGAGTCGACCATCAATGATGAACTTAACAAATATTCTATCATTATCGAACATGAGAGAAAATGTGCTAAAGAATTCCAAAAGAAACTCGGTGTAAAATCCATGATTTTACCATGATTTTATGTAATAGATTTCCACCCAATAATCCTAGAACACATATTCATATGTTATGTTTCCTTAAGATGTGAATAAACATGTCTATCATGTAACTATACTTCTACATTCATCTTTGTTGAAAATAACTTCACAACTTAAACCGTGAACTCACAACTAAGTAAAACAAGTAATGAAGTGTGTTTTTAACTATAAACAACACTTAACAAACATACACAATGTACTTATAATGTATGAGTGCATGCATATTATTACATGCTTAAACTCTCAAGGACTAGCCCAAGGTTGTGCTCTTTGTATTAGGCCCAACATAAGCCCATGACCAAAGCCCATCCTTTTCCCCCTATTTGGTGAGTATCACACAGCATAGGCTTGTGTAGAAGACGGAGAGTTGCCTTGGAAAGGCAAAGGGGACACTTGGCATTATATGTCTTACCAAGGTAAATCATACCTTTTGCCATTCCTTTCCCTCTCTCCTCTTTAAGCCGAAACACACACACACCTCACATACATGCAATCCAAATCTTGTTCTCCCACTCTCTTCTCTCTCAATCATACATACTTGTCTCATCTCTACTACAAATCATTGGTAGTATCACTCTCTTAGAATCACTATAAACAAGCCCTAGCTAAGCCATCTAGGCCACAACTTGATTTATACATAGGGTTTTCTTCATTATTTTGAGTAGATCTCAAATCACCTTGTTAATCTAGATCATTTGTGGTACTTTTAGGCAAGAAAGGTATACACTACTTGTTCATTCATTTCTTCATGCATGCATCATCATACATCTATAAACACAAGTAAATAACATGTTAAAATCAAGATTTGATGAAGCTATGACCATTATAGGTCACGACATATGTGACAATCCGTCAATTTATGGTTGATATTTTATTCTCAATATTTATTTGAAAACATTATTTTAATGTTATAATATGAACTCACTTATTTTTGGGAAGAAATTTGGATTTACGTCTTGAAGTAGCATCGACTACGTCTAAACCAGAGGATTCTGCGTTACGTGCTTACGTTTACATACACCGTTTTGGTGACAGTCCGACATTTCAGAAAATAAATTTGTCCGTGAATATTATTTTGAGATTTTAAATTTGTGTTGGTTCATAAACTCACAAATTTACGAGAAGAGATTAGGACTTACGATTTTAATTTAACCTCCTTTACGACTAAACCTGAAACCTTAGGATTACGTATTTACGTTTTCGAACTCCGTTTTTGATGAGACAATTTTTACTAGATTCGTTTTGTGCCGTTGATTCACAATTTAAAAAAACATTTTTCGTAAAACGACCCAAGGGCACGCAAATCGAGGAAACTAGAATCGAGGAATACCCGTAAATTAGTGGGATGGGACAAGTTTTACACTTGCCCACCCCAATAAGTGTGGCGTCCAACATTAAGCCACCTCACCCTATGAGGTGTCCAAGCTTAACTAATAAGCTTCAACACATGTAACTAGCCTAACATTTAAGCTAAATTTACCTCAAAACAACTAAAAGCTAAACCATTTGTTCATTTGTACATGCAAAACCACACACATTTTCTCTCTTTTTCTCTCTTTGTGCCGTCCACTTCACCATCAAACACCATCACTTGATCAATTTTAACCACAAACATATGTTATAATTAACATATGTTAATCTCCATTCAAAGAGATGAATATTAGTGCAAGTTTTAACATTCAAGGAGGAGTTTCTATGGAGTCTTAGGGCTGATTTTCCACAAGGAGTTATTGGAGAATGGTGGTCTTGAAGATGGTCTTGGTTATTCACAAGTTTCTCTATCAAAATCCATGTCTTGATCACAACCTACATCATCATGGTGGTATAAAGATTGTCCTCCCCATCCTTTTTATTAATTTTGATTATGTAATCATGTATTTTCTTCTTAAATGTATATATGTATGATGATATATTATGATAAAAATATTGTGTGGGGATCTGGTGTTGATAATCATGGGTAAAAAGATGAAAAACTATATGTAAAAAGGTTAAAATCATGCTTAAAGATGATGGTTGTATAAAACAGTAAAGAACCATGTCATGATCTGATAAAATGACATAGATTAATGGATATACAGTAAGTAATATGTCTTGTACACATGTGAGAGTTGGCCATGCAATGGAATCATTAGGATGAGTGAGATATGATCAAAACAAGTTTAGAGTACAAATCTGAGTTCACTGTTTTGGACGATTTTTAGAAAATACTTAGAGACTGATTCAACAGTAGATATAAAGAGTTAAATAGAGCACATATCATGTAGTTTATGTCATAAACATTTGATCTTCTATCTCCATATAGAACTCTAGATATGGCTGTTTTGGTGAACATGAAAATAAAAATCAGATTTTGGAAATTAAAGTATAATAGTATTATATAAACACTCAAATAAAAATAGTATAAAATGTGAATTAAAACCCACTAACTTATATAATACATTTATATAAATATGTATAAGGATAAATAAATGGACATTTTATAAAAATGGTAGTTTGATAAGTTTTATAAGTTATAAAACTATAAACATGATTTTTACGACTTTTCGGCTATTACCGTAAAATTAACGTTTTTGTTAAATAAAACTTAGACGGTTGGACCCGTCTAATATAAACTTTTATAAACTCATATACTGATATATAAACATATATGACAAGTAAAAACCGATAAAACCCGAACTATAAAACATACGGACATTAACGGGCTAAGTTAACGTTATTGGACTAATAATACAACAAAATGGGCTAAAATACTTATAAAAAGTACTTATTGGGCTTAACCCATTTGGGCCCAACATGTAAAGTATAAATGCTGATAATAAAAGTATGAAAAGGATTAATAAAAGTTAATGAACTTATAATAAGCTTATTGGACCTAAAACACATAAATAGGTAAAACTAGTAAACTAGTATGAAAGTTATCAACACATAACACTAAAATGAGTAAAGGAGAGTATGTAAACCCATTTGATCATCATATATATATAAAATCATCATATGTATACATAATTGTTATTTTTATAAAGTCATTGGACAAGAGTCTAAGACAAGTATTATTTGTCTAGGTTTCTGTGATTGAAGCACGTACCGTACATCCGAATTGCCGATAACCCGCCTTCCCACATCAACGTGAGTTCATAGCCTCGCACTCTTTTACATGTTTTTATGAAATGTTTTATAAACCCGCGAGGGAGATAACATGTTAGTTTTTATAAAATAGGACACCATTTGTCCCGATTGTTTGTTTATTGATTTGGACCCGAATGATTGTATGACCCGATTGTATGACCCGATAAATGATTAAATGACCCGATAGATGAAATTAAATAGATTATTAAAGTTAGGTTATGTCACTAAAAGTCCCATTAGCATGAATTGTGAACTACCGGGATTTGGTAGACGCTTATGCATATAATAGTACTATTTGGGGACGATCACCCCAGTTCGCGCCTTGACGGTTGATCCCCGTCGTGCCACATTGATTGGTAAGCGAATTTATGTATGAGAAGATTTACATAGCGTGAACTTTGTGACGACACGCTAATTTAGATGGGCAAATGAGTTTCGGGCTAGCTACCCGTTGTTTGTTGTAGTAAGGTAACAATGTCATGCGGCTTATAATAATCCAAATTAACGAAATACTGCTATACGCACCGAATTACGATGTATTGCCTGACTAGCAATACATGGTCATACTATTGATATTATGTTCGTGTTTTGGTTTTTCATAACCATATTCATATAACGGTTTTTATTTCTATACAACGTTATAAAACGTATTGTATGATGTTTTTAACGACAATGGCTCGTATAATGATTTTAAAGGCGAAAGCCTATATTATGATTTGGATAAAGATTTGTATAAAATGATTTTAGCTATTTTATGGCCTATTACAATGATTTGCACAAAATGATTTTCGGTAATAATTTTATACCGATGTTATATTGATGGATTTTATTAAACTCTATGAATTCACTCGGCGTTATCGCTGACCTTTTCTTTTAACATGTTTTATCTCAGGTACTTGAAGATAATTCTCGGGAAGACAACAAGAATTCATGGCCCGCACTTAAATAACAATTTCCATTCAAATCTTTTGTAAAATTGTATGAACTGACCATGACTTGGGACCTGTGTAAATTTGATAATTATGAATGGAAATGCTTTTATTATTAAACGACGTTATTTTTATGCGTTGTCTATGATGTGAGTGATGTGCTATCCCGTAACACCAACGAGTCTTCCGCTGTATTGAGTTGTATAAATTTGGGGGTGTTACAGTTTGGTACCAGAGCTCTCGTTATAGAGAACGAAAGATTTTTATAACCAAGATTTTGAATAAAACATTTCAAAATCTTTTAACTATAAACATTTTTCTAAAAATGTCTAAAAATCTTTTGACTATAACGGAGCCGAAGAATTCCCGAGTTACCGACAAGGCCAGACTGAGAAGTGTTATTTTAATATATATATATAACTTGGTTTATATATATATATATGATGTAATTTTATTACATGATTGTTTGATGATTATTTTGATATTTATACGAGGTATTTATACGACGTAGATTGTCACAAGGAACCCTAAATCCCCTAGTAAGTTAATCAAAGCTATTCTTGTAGGAATTCTAGCTATCCTAGATCTAAACCAAGTTGTGGATTATTATGATCCCAACAAAATGGTTGATATTCGTAGAAATATAGATATTAGTTGATTGTGATATTGAAGAAGAATTGGCGAGATTAAATCTGATATCGATGTCATGATGATCTTTCCTTATAGAGTGGAGTTTGACAAAACGTTACCACCTAGAAAGATGTCATCTGATTCGTTGTCATCCAATTCTTAAAATGAAATCGAAAGGGTGAATGTTGCACTTGAGGTTGTTATTGGAACCATTACCCAAAAGCCTCATGTCACTAGTACCTTTCCGAGAAGTCTAATTGAATGTATGAGTCATTTCATACTAGAGACTCATTTGATAATTGTTGTTGTAAGAGCTATAGGATTGGAAATTAAGTGTTGATCATATCGAGCTTTTATTGCCCTTTTAAGGTTTATGAATAAGGTTGAAAGTATTGGAAAATGAGGTAGGATATCGCCTTGAGTATAAGTTGATTGAAACTTGAATAAAGTAAAATTTAACCCGTATGGAATATGAGATTGTTAAGAGGAAGTCGTTAAGTTCTGTGATTGAATTATAAGGTTTTAAATGATTGTTGATTCGTGTTAAGGGTTGTTCCTAGGCCATTGTCCACTAACGAGGATGTCCAGTGTCCAAGAAATAAATCGAAGAAATCTTCTTCTGAATTGGGACCGGTGGATCTTCCGGGACAGGTGGGACACCTAATGACTCTTGTAGATTAGTATTCATTGTGATGTCTTTTAAAAATCCCTAACTTAACTGAGACATCAGTTGGTAGGATGAGTTCTGAGAATTGTATGACATAGTTACATGTAATGTGTTACGGTACAATTTTGACTTGTTTGTGATTAATGAAAATGACTACCTTTGATTGCTAAATCCTACATGTATCGATGTTATCTATCTTTTATTGCTTCATCCTAATGTTCGCATTAGTGATGCAACCATTGAACAAGTACTCATCTCGAATTGAGTTACGTTGTGAATTATTCTTCCTGAGTGCCATCGAGGTCATGAACCTCATGATTAATTGGCTAAGCTCATTTCCTGATATATTGAAGTTAGATCTTGGTGAACAACTTTTCATCACTCCTTTGCAGATCACTAATTGTTTTTATAAGATAAAACAGTATCCATTGAGAAAAATTGAATTTTCATCACTATAAGGATTATTCAAAGTAAGATTTATAAGTGATTGTTATCGAAATGAGGTTGTTTATAAAGTACCTTAGAAAACTTAACTGTTTTCATAACAAAGAAAATCTTTGTAAATTTATTCTTGATTCTTATTTAAGAATTAAGCATGAAAATGTTTTTATTATAAACATGATGATAAAATTTTGACGAACTGAGTATTGTATCGTTAATCTTGAAATTGTATATAGTTGCGCGCCTACATACAATTTGGAATGGACCATGCATGGCTGATTAGTAGTCACCATAAAACTAATGAATAAACACTACATTTTCTTTGAAGATTGTGAAAGAATAAATTTTATGAGATCTGCAAGAAGTGAAAAATAAGGACATAGTGTTAGGGACACCTACATATGTGCCTGTAGCATCTATTCTTCTGAGTCGAATTTACTCATCTGTGGAAATTGTCTTATTTGACAATTGATAATTCTTTCTTGTCCAATTCTCCCGTAGTGAGATTCTTAGGAAAAATATCTGATTACCGAGTGTTGATACCCGACTGGATGTATCAACTTTCCTATCATTTCTTTTGATTAGATTTCATTTGAATGACCTGGGTAACGATCCGAGGAGCTTTCGAATGCGTACTCAAATTATGAAAACATGGGATATATTCATATTCGTTAAATGTTTTCGTCTGTATCTGAATTGAAATTCTCTCGCATAGATTACGCGTAGACCTTACTCTTTTGAAGTTAGTTATGTCTCCATATATCCTTGAATTAGTAAAGGATTATGAATTATTATTAGTCTTTTGAGAAGTTCACATCTTATCGACGGCAATGAAACTGAAAAGTTGGTAATGCCAGTAGAATGGATTGATTGATTATGACATGACGACATTGTCTTAATTGATGGCAACTCGAGTAGAAATCCCCTAAAAGATAAGATGTTGATTATCAAAAGTGATCTAAATAATTCTTGATGGATGTCCATATCCTGCATTTAGACTTGAAATTTTACCGTGAATGGTTGTGAATTAGTCATAGATACTATAATCTAGAAAGAACCTAATATGAATTTATTAAAAGATGTTTTCGTTATCGGAAACTTTAGGAGGTATTTGATGATGAATTTCCTAGACTTTCGCCATTAAGGCAAGTTGAAATTTGGTATTGATTATATTTCTGGTGCTGCACATGTGGCTTGTGCACTGTACGTCAGCACCATCTGAATTAAAGGAATTACCGTACAACTGAGAGAGTTGTCGGAGAAAGATTTTATTCTACCGAGATCGTCATCATGAAGAGCTATGGTGTTATCATTCCTTATATTTATAGATTACTGTGAACTGGGTAAATTGACAATCGAAAACAATATCCATGACTCGAAATGGAAGATTTGTTCGATCATTTACAAGGTTCTAGCGTATGTTTTAAAGATTTGATCCACGGCATGGTTATTATCAACTTCGCGTCCGCGAAGAAGATTATCTATTCCAATCACTACATCCGGTACTTGTAATAAACATTATGAGTTTCACGTGATGTCGTTTGGATTGACTAATGCACATGTAGCATCCATAAATTTGGTGAATCACGTGTGTAGGTTGTAATTTGATAAATTCATGCTTGTGATCATTAAGGACCATTTGTTTGTTTATAAGTATAAGAAGGAGTTAGTAATTAATTATAGATTTCCCTGAATTGGCCGAACATTGAAAACTGTACCTTGAATAATTAACATGTAATTTAAGACTTAATCCTTTACATAAAATGACCGTGTGATTAATAAGATAATGGAATCTATATTGACTCTTTAAAAATTTGAGCCATTTGAGACTTTGGGTTTTACCAGAAAGAAAATGGAAATATGTTTTGACAAATGTTTTAACAATGGATTTTTAAGGGATTATTCCCTTATACACAAATCATTTAACTAAACTCCTGTTTAGGGGTAAATGTTTGTGTATATCTCAAGACAACCTAAGAGGGATTGAGGAAACCATTAAACCATGACCTAAAATTTGAAATGACAATTTTTTGCTTTTCAACTAAGAAATTTTTTTTACCAAAGAATAAACGAAGTTTTTTTCGAACATTTACGGATTTTATTAATTATTTTAATTATTTTTGATAAATCAACAAAAGTCTTGTTAATTAAATTCAAATTTATTTTGAACTTTTTTATAATTGGTCGAACTAAGAAAAATTAAAATTTTTACGTTATGTTTCATAAAAATTAATTATTTATTATTTAATTAGTTGTAATAATTATCGATGCTTTAAACATCGGATTAGGCAAAACTGATAAAAATGATAGCTGAAATGAAACTGAAACTTAGAAAATATGAAGGAAGGTGAACGTAATTACTGACACATTATGTAGAAAATATGAAGAATCAATTACGATGTATTTCTTAATAATGATTGTGCAAAATAAATTGCCGAACAATATAAAAATAAACGATGTTTGTAAAAAGGATAATATAGATAATAAAAGTGGTTCGCGGCTAATATGAACCATTAGAATTGAGAAGCTGATGGCGTTAGATGTATAAAAGGCCACTTGTGGTTGCCTAAATATGGAGATTTTGAGATGTAGTCATCTCGTAAGTATAAGTATTCTATTCATGATATTTTTGACTAAATGTATCTTTGTATGAAGAAGTTGTACTAATGAAAAATTATGAAGGCAGACATTGCCTCATATATTAGTAAACGTCTAGCTATTGCAAAGGTCATCATCTGAATTTGATTCGATTTGGGTCATCGTCGACAGACTGACCAAATCTGCTAATATCATTCCTGTTAATGATAGATTCTTGATGAAGAAATTGACTCTTTTATATTTAAAGGAGTTGTGTAAACATGGTGTGCCTGTATCGATCATCTCTATCAAGATCCTCGCTTCGCATCGAATTTCTAAAGACTTGCTCAAAAGTCATTGAGAACGAATCTTGATGAGAGTGCTGTGTACCACCCCAATCGAAGGGACGAGGTAAAGTAACGATACAAGATACTATAAGTGTTGTTTTATGCTTGAATGATTGACCTTTGGTAATAAAAGTATAATCGTTTTCCTTTGGAGAGATTATCATTGATTATCGTATTAGGATCGAGATCGAATCTTGTTAGGATCTAAAATATAAGAGCATCTGTAAGCAAGAGTTGGGATGAAGACACCCGACATACACCCACTGTGAGTTGGACATGTCATTTAGGTTTAAGGTTCCTATGATGGCGAACCTAACCTTACAAAATACTCGACCCGCGAGACCTGAAATGATTGTTCAAATTAGGATTTGATTATTGACTGCCGGTAGTGGGCAGGAGGTTATGTGAATAGGAAATGTAGATCTTGAAGTGCCAGATGGGTAGCGAAGTTATGCCAAAAATTTTAACCATGGAATAATGAATTGATGATCTGAAAGATCATGGGATATAAGTCCCCGTTGTATGGGACCATTGAGATGATGTAAAAGATTGGTTTGAAAGGCATATAAGTTGGATCTACCCTAGGACTTCAGGAGCTGCGTGAATTATATTTCGTATATCGAACTTGATAAAATGTCTATCAAGTGAGAATCTAACTATTCCTTAATGAAGTTTAGATCGGCGAAAAGTTACATTCATCAAAAACCCATGAACATCATGGATAGAGAAGGTAAGTCGACATTAAGCCTGATCTTATTCCCGTAGTTATGTTTGATGAAACTCGCGTATTGTAATGGATTACACTTGTGAGAAAAGGCCGAATGTGGAGGAAATACCCACATGGCTTTAACTCTATAAGAAGCGAGTAGTAAGATGATCTTTGAGGACAAAGATCCTGTTTAGGGGTAAATGCTGTGACAATCAGTCAATTTATGGTTGATATTTTATTCTCAATATTTATTTGAAAACATTATTTTAATGTTATAATATGAACTCACTTATTTTTAGGAAGAAATTTGGATTTACGTCTTGAAGTAGCATCGACTACGTCTAAACCGGAGGATTCTACGTTACATGCTTACGTTTACATACACCGTTTTGGTGACAGTCCGACATTTCAGAAAATAAATTTGTCCGTGAATATTATTTTGAGATTTTAAATTTGGGTTGGTTCATAAACTCACAAATTTACGAGAAGAGATTAGGACTTACGATTTTAATTTAACGTCCTTTACGACTAAACCGGAAACCTTAGGATTACGTATTTACGTTTTCGAACTCCGTTTTTGATGAGACAATTTTTATTAGATTCGTTTTGTGCCGTTGATTCATAATTTATAAAAACGTTTCTAGTAAAACGACCCAAGGGCACGCAAATCGAGGAAACTAGAATCAAGGAATACCCGTAAATTAGTGGGATGGGACAAGTTTTACACTTGCCCACCCCACTAAGTGTGGCGTCCAACATTAAGCCACCTCACCCCATGAGGTGTCCAAGCTTAACTAATAAGCTTCAACACATGTAACTAGCCTAACATTTAAGCTAAATTTACCTCAAAACAACTAAAAGCTAAACCATTTGTTCATTTGTACATGCAAAACCACACACATTTTCTCTCTTGTTCTCTCTTTGTGTCATCCACTTCACCATCCAACACCATCACTTGATCAATTTTAACCACAAACATATGTTATAATTAACATATGTTAATCTCTATTCAAAGAGATGAAGATTGTTGCAAGTTTTAACATTCAAGGAGGAGTTTCTATGGAGTCTTAGGGCTGATTTTCCACAAGGAGTTCTTGGAGAATGGTGGTCTTGAAGATGGCCTTGGTTATTCACAAGTTTCTCCATCAAAATCCATGTCTTGATCACAACCTACATCATCATGGTGGTATAAAGATTGTCCTCCCCATCCTTTTTATTAATTTTGATTATGTAATCATGTATTTCTTCTTAAATGTATATATGTATGATGATATATGATGATAAAAATATTGTGTGGGGATTTGATGTTGATAATCATGGGTAAAAAGATGAAAAACTATATGTAAAAAGGTTAAAATCATGCTTAATGATGATGGATGTATAAAACAGTAAAGAACCATGTCATGAACTGATAAAATGGCATAGCTTAATGGATATACAGTAAGTAATATGTCTTGTATACATGTGAGAGTTGGCCATGCAATGGAATCATTAGGATGAGTGAGATATGATCAAAACAAGTTTAGAGTACAAATCTGAGTTCACTGTTTTGGACGATTTTTAGAAAATACTTAGAGGCTGATTCAACAGTAGCTATAGAAGAGTTAAATGGAGCACATATCATGTAGTTTATGTCATAAAAATTTGAGCTTCTATCTCCATATAGAACTCTAGATATGGCTGTTTTGGTGAACATGAAAATAAAAATCAGATTTTGGAAATTAAAGTATAATAGTATTATATAAGCACTCAAATAAAAATAGTATAAAATGTGAATTAAAACCCACTAACTTATATAATACATTTATATAAATATGTATAAGGATAAATAAATGGAAATTTTATAAAAATGGTAGTTTGATAAGTTTTATAAGTTATAAAACTATAAACATGATTTTTACGACTTTTCGGCTATTACCGTAAAATTAACGTTTTTGTTAAATAAAACTTAGACGGTTGGACCCGTCTAATGTAAACTTTTATAAACTCATATACTGATATATAAACATATATGACAAGTAAAAACCGATAAAACCCGAACTATAAAACATACGGACATTAACGGGCTAAGTTAACGTTATTGGACTAATAATACAACAAAATGGGCTAAAATACTTATAAAAAGTACTTATTGGGCTTAACCCATTTGGGCCCAACATGTAAAGTATAAATGCTGATAATACAAGTATGAAAAGGATTAATAAAAGTTAATGAACTTATAATAAGCTTATTGGACCTAAAACACGTAAATAGGTAAAACTAGTAAACTAGTATGAAAGTTATCAACACATAACACTAAAATGAGTAAATGAGAGTATGTAAACCCATTTGATCATCATATATATATAAAATCATCATATGTATACATAATTGTTATTTTTATAAAGTCCTTGGACAAGAGTCTAAGACAAGTATTATTTGTCTAGGTTTCCGTGATTGAAGCACGTACCGTACATCCGAATTGCCGATAACCCGCCTTCCCACATCAACGTGAGTTCATAGCCTCGCACTCTTTTAAATGTTTTTATGAAATTTTTTATAAACCCGCGAGGGAGATAAGATGTTAGTTTTTATAAAATAGGACACCATTTGTCCCGATTGTTTGTTTATTGATTTGGACCCGAATGATTGTATGACCCGATTGTATGACCCAATAAATGATTAAATGACCCGATAGATGAAATTAAATGGATTATTAAAGTTAGGTTATGTCACTAAAAGTCCCATTAGCATGAATTGTGAACTACCGGGATTTGGTAGACGCTTATGCATATAATAGTACTATTTGGGGACGATCACCCCAGTTCGCGCCTTGACGGTTGATCCCCGTCGTGCCACATTGATTGGTAAGCGAATTTATGTATGAGAAGATTTACATAGCGTGACCTTTGTGATGACACGCTAATTTAGATGGGCAAATGAGTTTCGGGCTAGCTACCCGTTGTTTGTTGTAGTAAGGTAACAATGTCATGCGGCTTATAATAATCCAAATTAACGAAATACTGCTATACACACCGAATTACGATGTATTGCCTGACTAGCTGTGACAAATCTAACATTTTCAGGTAGTAAAATATTTTCTCGTATAATATTTTGAAACTTATTTTTGTGTTGGTTGACGAACTCACAATTTACGGATTTAAATTTAGGCTTACGTGCATAATTTGGCGTCTTTTACGACTAAACCGGAAACCTTAGGATTACGTATTTACGTTTTTGAACTCCGTTTTTGATGAGATAATTTTTATTGGATTCGTTTTGTGACGGTGATTCATAATTTATAAAAACATTTTTCGTAAAACGACCCGAGGGCACGCAAATCGAGAAAACTAGAATCGAGAAATACCCGTAAACTAGTGAGATGGGACAAAACACTTTGCCCCATCCCACTAGCTTATATGGGACGGCAAGGAGGACACCACCACACATAGGTGGCATCAATTTGGCTAAGTTACACAAGTGTAAGCTTTAGCTTACACTTTAAGCCAACACATTTTACCACTAAACAAAACTAGCTAATGGTTTTCATTCTAACCATTTCCTACATGCAATTCACTCAAAAACTCTCTCTACTCCACCCTTGTGCCGTCCCAAATCAAGCAACAAACACCATTCTTGATCTTTTCTAACTACAAACCACATGTTTACTAGTCCTATTAAGGTGTTTCCTTGAAGCCTTGATCATTTGGTGGCCATATAAACAACTTTGGAGGTGATTTGCTTGTGTCCTAGGGCTGATTTTCCAACATATGATCTTGATATTTGATGGTCTTGGAGATACTTGTTGTGTTCATCAAGTTCTTGCCTTCCTAAAACAAGAAATCCACTTGGATTGGTAAAGAAGATCATCCTCTACATTTTTCTCTTATTATTTTGTAAAGAACAAATGTATTTTCTTTTATTTTGTATATGTATATGATGTATATATGATGATAAAAATGTTGTGTGGGGATCAAGTGTTGATAAACATGCTTAAAAATGATGATAACCATAAGAAATGAAGCTAAAATCATGACTAATTAGTTGGCTGTATAAAAACAGTAGATAACTAAATGAAGAACTGATAAAAATGCATGGTTTGATCTATTTACAGTAAAGTAGATGATGTTATACACATGTGAGAGTTGGCCATGCAATGGAATCAAAATAATGAGTGAGATATGATCAAAACAAGTTAGGTGGTACAATCTGAATAAGCAGTTTTGTAGGAACTGTTAAGGCAACTTAGACTCAAAATGGGCAGTAGCTATAACTAAGTTATATGTAGCACATATTATGAAGAAGTTGTCATCCAAAAATGAGCTTCTAAGTCATTGTAGAACTCTAGATATGGTAAAAATGGTAAACATGAAGTTAAAAATCAGATTTTGGAAATAATGTTTATTATTATTATATAAGCACTCACTTTATAATTTATAAAATGTAAAATGTAAACCCACTAACTTATAAAACTTATTTATATAAATGTATAAAAGGTTAATTAAATGGGTAATTTATATAAATGGTGGTAAAAATAATATTTATAAGTAATAAAAACTATAAACTTGATTTTTACGACTTTTTCGGCTATCGCCGTGAAATTAACGTTTTTCATCAAATAAAACTTAGACGACCAAACCCGTCTAATGTAAAGTTTATAAAAGTTATATAATGATGTATAAGTAACTAAGACAAGTAAAAACTGATAAAACCCGAACTATAAGAATTACGGACATTTACGAGCTAACTAAACCTATTAGACTAATAATTGGACTTAATGAGATAAAAACTTGTAAAAAGAATTATTTGGGCTTAACCCAATAGGGCCCAACATGAAAGATATATATACTGATCATATAGGTATAAAATGGGTAAAAACAAGTTAAAGAACTTATAAAAGACTTAATGAACTTAAAATAGGTAAAATCGGTAAAACTAGTGAACTAGTAAGACGATACTAAAACGTAAACACTAAAATGAGTAAACGAGGATTTATAAACCCACTTGATCATCATCATATGTACAAAAATCATATATATGTATATTGTTATTTTGATAAAAGTCATTGGACCGAGTCTAAGACCGATTATTATTTATATATGTTTCCGTGACCGAAGCACGCCCGTAGCCGATAATCCGCCTTTCATTAACAACGTGAGTTCATAGCCTCGCACTCTTTTAAATGTTTTATAAAATGATTTGTAAACCCGCGAGGGAGATAACATGCTAGATTTTTATAAAAATAGAACACAAGTAGTCCCGATTGTATGCTAAATGATATGGACCCGAATGATGCCATGACCCTATATTCGAGACTAAAAGGATTATTAGTAGTTAGGTTATGTCACTTAAAGTCCCATTAGCATGAATTGTGAACTACCGGGTTTTGGTAGACGCTTATGCATTTGATAGTACTATTTGGGGACGATCACCCCAGTTCGCGCCTTGACGGTTGATCCCCGTCGTACCACATTGATTGGTAAGCGAATTTATGTATGAGAAGATTCCACAGCGTGATTTTTGTGACGACACGCTAACTTAGATGGGCAAATTGTTTGTCGGGTTCGCGGCCCGCTGTTTTCACAGTAAGGTAACAATGTCATGCGGCTAATAATAATCCTAATACAATATAAGACATAAATAATAAACGATAACGACGCTATTACGATGAATATATTACCTATCATGATAATATAGAGACTACGGTCTCATGGACGGTTTCAGATGTATGCTTGATTTATATATTGCCTGACTAGCAATATGTGGACTTACTTCCGATATTATACTTGTGTTCTGATTTTAAATGATTGTAAATGATTGTTTTTATATAACGGTTTTCATTAAACTCTATGAATTCACTCGGCATTCGCTGATATGATTTTTGCATGTTTTCTATCTCAGGTGCTTGAAGGTAATCCGGATGGAGATCGACTCTGATGGCCCACACTTAATATTAAAAATGTTCATTCGATCTGTGTTTTGTAAACTTAATGACCTGTATAATTTGGGACCTGTTGTACACTTTTAAACCTTTTTATCGAATGAATGTTTGTTAAACCTTGTACAACCATTTTTATGTGTTGTCTATTGTTAGAAATACGTTTTTACGTATTTATGAAGGATCGGTCGCTCCAACGATAATTATGTAATGGGCTCGTGATCTATTTAATTATTGTATAGTCCATATAGCCCACATGTAGGGTGGGCTATATATATCCCCTCCTAGCATGTTAGGAGGGGTTGTTGTTTTCTCATTTTACAACTTAATCATTTTTCCATCTTACTTTTTCTCTCTCTACATTTCCCCTTTTCTCTCCTTTCTCTCTCTAATCCCTCATCTCATTCCTTCATTTCTTTATGTTTATCATCTAAATCAACCATCTAAATCCACCAAATCCATGATATAGAATAGGCCAATAATCCCGTAGACCTTCAATTGGTATCAAGAGCCAAGGTTTGATTGGTTTATTCTAGCTCTTATTTTCTTTTTGATTTTGGTGGGTTTTTTTTTTGATTTTATCATGCTTTTACATTAAAAAGTTTGTATTTTTCATATATAAAGTTTATGTTTTTATGTTTTAGATCATAAAAAGTTTGTATTTTTTTATAAAAAGTTTGTGTTTTTATATGTTAAATCATATCAAATCTTCAAATTTACTTATTTTTTAGATAAAAAATCACAAATTTTTATATAAAAATCAAAAATTTCTTTATCAAATCTTAAAAAGTTTGTGTTTTTATAAAACCATTTTTTACTAACACACAAAAACCATTTCGTCGACACAACACCCTCCCCCAAAAACTGACACACAAAACAAGAACTCACGCTCACACTGACCCTTCCTCACCAGAACACTCTCGACTCCCCCTCGAACCCATCACTCACAAGCTCTCTCCCTCGAACCATACAAACACAACCCTCGACTCCCTCTCTCCCCAACACTCTCCCTCGTCTCATCTTTCTGACCCCTCCACCCTAGACTCAAACAAATCACCCTCGAAAACCCTCTCAACAACCACACTCTCGACTCCCTCGAACTCCCTCTATCATCCAATCAAACCCAAACCTCTCGACTCATATCCATTCTCACAACACCCTCCCCTCACGACTCCAAACACCCTCACCCTCGCTTACAACACACCCATACCAGACTCACACATCAACCAACACAGAAAGACGCTACAGAAGAAGAGGGACTCAACAAAAACATTAAAATAAACCTACCCGAGACCTTTTGTAAGATCTTGAAGCCTTTTATTTGCTCTTGGGGTCTCAGATTGAAAAAGAGATACAGATATTATGTGATTGATAGAGATTGAATGATCAATTGTATGGGAACTGAGATTCAATAAAAGAGGTTTTGTGAAGCGTATGTTCATGGGTTGCGTTAGATGATGCTGATGATGATTCAGATGTGGTGTCTTTGATTTGCTTCAAGGGGAAGATTGTAATTTATGTTTGTTAGATTAGGGTTGTGTTTGTGGAGAGAGAGAATTAACAGAGAAAGAAAGTGTGAGAGGCGGAGGATTAGTCTGTGAGAGAGAGAGAGAGAGATTAGAGAAAGATTATATATTTAGGCGGATAAAACTAGGTACTGGGTTGGGCGGTGGATTTTCTTTGATTGGACCACGTGTTTTTATTGACGGAGAAAACAAGGGGTAGTCAGGTTGACACGTTTTTAACTGACGGAGTAAACAAGGGGAGTGACATGTTTGGATTTTTTTATCCCAAAATTTTTCCTACATTTTATCTTTAAAAGTTTTTTTATATTGATCGGTTAATTTTTTTTAATTTGATATTTTTTTTAATTTTTTTAATTAATACAAGGGGTATGCTCTTTATCAAAAAAAAATTTTCTACATTCTATCTTTAATCCATAGTTATTTTTTAAAAAGTTATTTTTTTATTTTTTTTTTCTATTTTTCTAATTTTATTTTCCATTTTAAAATATCACATTTTTTTATTTTTAGTTAAATTAAATTTTTTGTATTTTTGTCACTTTTATATTTTTTGGTTTAGTATATTTTGTTTATCAATTTTTGGCAAATCGTGTCGAGGCATAACGTGGAAAAATATTTGTCGGGTTAAATGTTATTGTGGCCGGATTTAAAGACAAACGTGACGAGTCAAAGTGACGAGCTTCATTTATATCATCCATCGAGGAATTTTAAGTATTATTTACGGGTCTTTCGTTTTAATCGATCTTTAATGGATTCGTTCGATTCGACATGTCAAAAGGGAGAGTTGTATTTAAGGCAAAACGAAGTTAAGAAAAGTGGCATCACCTCCTTTCAACTACTCCAGTCTCATCTTGTCACTCTTTCGGGGATTCAAGGAGGGAGCAAATTTGTGACAATCTTTGGACAAGATCGTCATATATTCATCGACTCCATTTTTACCACTTTGACCCAACTCGCCGAGCAACTCAACCATGGAAACTTTAATCACTCTGCATCGGTACTTGCATATAAGGCTCTTGTGACACACCTCACGCCTTTCCTCCAATTTAATATCATCAAGCCTGAAAGTTCAATGATTTGCCAATCGTTTCTTCGAGATACACATACCGAGCTTCGAGTTTTCCGTGATACGATTTTGAAACTCATGTCATCGGTCTCGTCTTCGATATATCAAAGATCACAACTTCAGCAAGTGTATGTTAATGGAGTGCAAGAATCAATGACGCAGATGCAAGAGGATAATGGTCATACGGTTGACAACTTGGAGCCTAACGATGGCACGAGCACAGAATCAGGAGGACAACATGATGCCAGTGGCACGTCAGGGAATGTTCACGAGATTTCTCTTGATGACACCTTACCCATTTATGACGCAGAGCCTGCAAACATGGTACAATGTAATGTGGTTTATGATGTATATGCTGATGATATGCCGCATATTGAGGATTCTGAACCTAATTATGACAAACATGGGATGGAAACGAGTGATAGCAATACCACTTCTGATTCATCCGATGTAAGTCATAATGGGGGAGAGATTGTTCAGAATGCTAAACATCATGATAATTATCCTATAACTGATTCATTGACTGCTTCTGATTCCAAGATTAAAGAGCTCGAAACAATCGTAGCTCGGCAATCAAAAGATCTTGAGGATGCCAAACTTGAATTTTCTAAGAAAACGGACAAATTTGAAACATACTTTGAAAAACTTGAAAAGTCAAACGTTGTTCTTGAAAGAAAATTGGATCAAACTGTTCTAGATTCTAAAGCTGAAAAGGATAATCTTTTGAAACAAATTCAACTGCTTGAATCTAAGTTGGCATCCCAAGATAGAGTGCTCAAAGAGAATGAGACTTTAAAGGCCCAAGTACAGGAAAAGGTCTTTGCTATAGCTGCGTTGAAAAATGAGTTAAGGAAAAGTAAAGGACCTAGTGTGGACACTAAGCTTGAAAAACCATCAATCTTGGGGAAACCGCCTACAAATCAGTTCGTCAGACAACCGATTGTCAGACAACCTACTGCATTTAGATCCGAACGACCACAATCCTCGAGACCGCGGTTTGCCTCCCAAGTTGATTTGGTTCAGTTTTCTAGACCAGTCACTCCAGCAACTAGGCCTAATGTGGCTAAATCAGTTTTAGCAAGACCTAATCACATGATTGCCCCTAGTTTCTCTAAGAATAACTCAATGAACACGTCTAGAACTAGTTCAACTAATGTGCGCCATGATTTTGGTCAAAGGGAAGCTATTCAAAAGACACATGTAAGAGATAGCAATGTCCAACCTAGTCAGATGCCTTCTAGATTACCCAACACTGCTAACCGTAGCATGACGTCTCCTAGGAGCATCGATCAATCATCTAGGAATTACTCGGACATTAAATATGCTACTTGTAAAACATGTAGAAAATGTGTCTTTACGGCAAATCATGACTCCTGTATCAAAAAATTGCTTAATGAGGTGAACTCCCGTGCTAGACTTAAATCCCAGTGGGTTGCTAAAATCAAACCCTTTGGTAAAATGTGGCGCCCCACTGGTAGAACTTTCAATCTTGTAGGAAACGAGTGCCCTTTAACTAGGATAGTCTCTGATTCTACGAAGACTACTAGGGAGGAAATTGCAAAGGATGATACATCACTTAAGCCTGAACTTAAGATTTTCTATAAAAGGAAACGTTTGCCCACTAAGACAAGTGAATCATCTCCTCAGGCCACCTCTGACACTAGAAAAGCCAACTGTGAACCCCCACGTGCTTCAAAAATAGATATCTCTAACCCATGCAAAAGTATACAAACTCCTAATGAGAATGCAGGTACCAAAGTTGATGTTCCAAAAGAACGAAGCGGTCCAATCGTTGTATACCGTTCAACTAAGGACACTCTTAGAGTTTGGTTGCTGAAGAAGCAGATATCAGAAAAACAAATGTCTCAGGGGATTCATGGTTAAGCTGCAAAACAAGGACTTACAGTCACATAACAGACTGTAACTCGATCTCCAAAGACAAGAAAGTTCATCTCGATGATGACTTATCCTAAAAACGAGAAATTCATTTTTCTCGGGCATGAGCTTATGTTAAAAACATTCCAAGTTTTTAAGCTCATGCACTATGGCTCCTCGTTAAATGACAGACGACGACCCGGACTTCAGAGACAGGGAAGTTTATCCACGCAACGATAACTTACCCTCTTAACAAGAAATTAAGTTTTCTTGGACACGAGCTTACCCTAAAACCATTCAAAGGTTTTAAGCTCGTGTAAATGGTTTATCGTTAAATATCAGACGATAACCCGTGCATCAAAGAAAGGAAAGTTTATTGCCAATGATAAACTTATCCTAACAACGAGAAATTAAGTTTTCTCGGGCATGAGCTAAAAGTAAAAACATTCGAGGTTTTTAAGCTCATGCACAATGACTTACAGTTAAATGTCAGACTGTAACTCGAACTTAAAATAAAGGAAAGACTATCTTTTATGATAACTTATCCTCTTAACGAGAAATTCACCTTTCTCGGTCATGAGCTTGTATTAAAACATTCGAAGTTTTAAGCTCAGAAAGGAAAGTGTATCTTTTAAATAAGAGAATTTTTCTTCATAACGAGAAATTAACCTTTCTCGGTCATGAGCTTTCCGTTAAAACAGTCAAAGTTTTCAAGCTCATGAAAAACGACTTCTAAGTAAATGTCAGCTTAGGACTCGTCCTTCAGATAAAAGGAAAGTTTATCGCTGATGGTAACTTATCCTTAACAACGGGAAGTTCACAACTTCTCGGACTTGAGCTCGCTTTTAAGATATTCAACATCTTAAGCTCAAGTAATTGTTTTTCAAAACTTTGAACACAATTTTTCGAGAATTTCTCAAAAGGTTTTTCTAAATCTTTCAAAATTGTGTGTTCAAAAACGTTTTGATAAAACGAGCATGTCTTCTGGAATCGATAATATTTACGAACCTAGAAATGTCATTCAATAATGACACGGGGTTGTAAATAAAGTTCGAGCAGAAGTTTAAAAGATTTAAAACATGCTCCATATGGTTTGCTATTATTTCAGATAGCAACCTGCTTTTCATAATCAAGTCAAGCATTTCACCGGAAAGCTTTGACTCAACAACGGGAATTAACTTTCTCGGGGACGTGACGAGGTGACCAACATTCGTGAACAAGAACCATGTGATTCTCTCATATGATGTTCTCCATCATTCAGGTCCTACCTCGTAAACTGTTAATCTTGTGAATTCATTATTATATATGATCTTTGCACGTAATAAATACCTTACACTTGTGTTTAAAAGGTATTTAATTTACGTTTCAGCACACCCTCATTAATTTGAGGGGGAGCTTGTGTAATTCATGAAGATAATTGGACTTGCATTTTTCTTCCCAAATTTTCTTAAAATGCTATTAAATCAATTGATATTAAAAACATCGATTGGGTTAATATTTTTAATATGGGGGAGAAAATGTGATTTAATATGGGATATGATCAATCATAAATGGTTTGACTTAACGTGCTAGCTCATCCCGACATGTGCGAAAAGTTTTCGGATATCGTGGCATATGTTAAGGGGGAGCAAAATGGATTTGCACTTCAAAATGGATTTCATGGTGACATACACTTACCCAAAAACATCTCTATTCACAACGGTGAAGATTGTGGTGACATAAGGATGGTAGGATAGGTTAAAGTCCAATGATTTCTCTAGAACCGGAGGAATCTTCCCAAGGACATTCCATAGCTAGAAATAGTAGTCCTTAGGAAAGATGGAGAAAGATTGTGAACGTAGCTGAATGCCGACCAAGTACTTAAGTTAGCACTGGAACAATCACAACAAGGTGCTAGTGATGACGTATTGGTAAGCATTGAAGGGGTTGAAGAATGAAAAAGAAATGTAAAGATAAAGGGTGTAAAGAAAGAAGCCCTCCTTACAACTTTAGGCAGAAACCGGGTCAATACATATGCTATTGAGGTCATTTTTGCTAATGATTCTCGATATTGAAGAAAGACGTCATGGACCCAGTGATGCAATGCACAACCCTTCCCAGCTAACTCAAATATCTCTCAAAAGGTATTTGTTTTAATCACACGGAGATCAACACGTTATCTATTGATTTATTCACTCCGAATAAATTGGTATTGAAAAGGTGGCACTCCTCTCCAGCCTCCGATCACTAAAAAATCCAAAATGCACGATCGAGTCTAGAGCCATTTGAGATCATCAAATATCTCATTAGGACACACTTTCATATTCCTTGCTTCTTCACACACTGTGAAAAGTAAGAAAGATCTTAAGAGTCCTACGCAAAATCTTCATGATCTTGCATGAACATCCGAGTAATACGAAAGTATTTACAATGAAGATGGAAATCCTTCTTGAGCGAATATCAAAAAGCTCATGGTAGGTGACTTGTGCGATTCTTTATGAATCAAACTTGTGATAACTGGAAAGCAACAGTGGTTTAATTCTTAAATGAATTTAAACACGTTCCAGGCCTCTACGCAATATCTTAATGATCTTGCCAGAACATTCAGAGTAATACTATTAAGTATTTACAGTGACGAATGGAAATCCTTCTAGTGTTAACATCAAACAACACTTGGTAGGTAACTTGCAAGATTCTATATGAATCAAGCTAGTGACAACTGGAAAGCAACGATGGTGCGGTTCTTAATTGAACTTCACTTGTTCCAGGAACATGAATTGACGGCTTCAAATCATGCGGATAATATTATCCAAATGATTCACTCTTTACGTTCGCAGTCAGCTTTGGACGGTCGAGTAAAGAGAACGGGTTTACCCGCGAAATCTTGTCAAGGAGGTTCTTTATTGAAACTACCTGCCACAAGTACGATATTTAATATCGTCCAACGGTCTTCACCGACCGGAGGTAAATTGCTACCGAATCAGAATGAAATGTTCAAGGCCATTTCATCCGTGTATATTGTTTTGTTGCTAACTGTTTTATGCAGCGTAACAAGAAGGTGGCATTGCGGTGTACAATCCAGAAGAAGTCGTCACCACATGCTTATACTACATACAATTAGTACTTCAACAAATTCAAGAAAGCCTGAAGGTCAAATCTTCCGCTGTATCAAACTCTGAAGCTTTCAAGAATTTAAAAGTATAAGTATGTGGAACATGATGTCACGAAGAGGAAAATATCACAAGTGAAGAATGCACAAGGTCAAGGCAAGGAAACATGCTCAAGACTAAAGTCAAAGATCACATCAAGCATATTCACAAGAACAAGATCGAAGACTCAAGCATAGATGCTAGGTTTAAGATTTTGTAAAAAGATGTGACCTCCCTTAGGGGGAGATTGTTGGAAATACGTTTTTCCCAATAAAGTCTCGGTCACATCTTAGTTAGCATAGATCACGAGTTATAGACTATTTAGAACTTTGTTTCTTGGAGCGACCTCCCTTAGGGGGAGATTGTTAGAAATACGTTTTTACGTATTTATGAAGGATCGGTCGCTCCAACGATAATTATGTAATGGGCTCGTGATCTATTTAATTATTGTATAGTCCATATAGCCCACATGTAGGGTGGGCTATATATATCCCCTCCTAGCATGTTAGGAGGGGTTGTTGTTTTCTCATTTTACAACTTAATCATTTTTCCATCTTACTTTTTCTCTCTCTACATTTCCCCTTTTCTCTCCTTTCTCTCTCTAATCCCTCATCTCATTCCTTCATTTCTTTATGTTTATCATCTAAATCAACCATCTAAATCCACCAAATCCATGATATAGAATAGGCCAATAATCCCGTAGACCTTCATCTATGATTGGAGTTATTGTGCTATCCCGTAACACTCTGAAAGACCCTTCCGCTGTACCGATACGAAAAATGAGAGTGTTACAGTTTGGTACCAGAGCTCTCGTTGTAGAGAACAAAAGATTTTAAAAACCAAGGTTTTGAACAAAACTTTTCAAAATCTTTTGACAATGAACATTTGAGAAAATATTTGAAAAATCTTTTGACTATAACGGTGCCAGAGATCTCCGACGTTACCAACAAGCCCTATTGAGAAGATATATATTTTGATATATATAAATTAATTTATATATATGTATATATCGTGATTTCATTATGTAATTGTTTAACTAGTATGTTATCCTAATACGAGATAAATATATATAAATGCAGATTGTCATGGCTGACCCTAATATTCCTGTAGAAAACCATGCTATTCCCGAACCTAATATAGAAGATGATCCTTATTTAGACTTAGTAGATTTTGATATTGATGATGAGGAGGAACCATTTGAGGATCCCGAGCCCGAGTTAGGACTAGGAGATCAGATTGCCCCTCAGGTTGACTTAGTAGAGAATGAGAAAGAGAATGTGGATATTGAGAATGTGGGTAATGAGAATGTGGATATTGAGAATGTGGGAAATGAGAATGTGGAAATTGAGAATGCTGATATTGAGAATGAGGATGAGATTGGGTTAGATGAGTTAGATGATGAGATTGACGACGAGGATGTCGAGGAGGACGTAGGTATAGATGTTGAGGTTGATGACGATGAGGAAGCTGAGCTTATATATCCGTATGATGTTCCAGAGGGCGAGCCTTTGCCCCCACCAGTTTGTTTGTCTGATTCCGAGGATGAGTTACCTAGGGACGAAATGTCTGAATCGTCTAAATCTGATTCTGAATCAGAGGAGGATGAGGATGACGATGCACCTGACGGTACCGATGGTATTGCTACTTGTAGACGTAAGATAGGAGAGTCGTCTAGTACTCGAGAGGCTACTCATATCACTACTAGAATACTGAACAACAGCGATGCAAAATAGCGACCGAGTTATTCCGTCACAGAAAAATAGTTAGCAGTGACGGATTAACGATAGATTAGCTACAAAATTATCTTTGATAAACTAGTATCAAAGTAGTGACAAGTTAGTGACAAAATTAGAGATGATTTACGCATCTATCGCAATTCCATTGCTAAATATAATCATATTGAGACGGAGTTAGCAACGAACATAGGTCAGAACTATTAGCGACAGAACTATGGCGATATATCGATCGACTTTTTATAGTTGTCTCAAATATGTCACTAAATTTCTACATTCAGCTGCAGATTAACGATGGACTGGGATTTATAACATTAAGTTTATGAGTAACAACGATATAATAACAACCGAGAATTAATCAGTCTTTAACTAAGCACGTAACTTTTTAAGTTGATTAACCTAAACCCGACAAACTCGTTTATGAGTAACAACGATATAATGACAACCAAGAATTAATCCGTCTTTAATTAAGCACGTAACTTATTAAGTTGATTAACCTAAACCCGACAAACTCGTTTAATATAGATCCGATTACAAGTTAATTTCTCTTCTTTAAACATAACACTAGTTTCTAATTGGCATGACTATTCTTATTCATAATCAGTGTTTTGAAAACCGGTTTTTAAACTGATCCGGTCGAGTCATCGAGTCTGGACTGCCCCGGTTTTTTAAATTGTTTTCTCATATTTTTAATAACTAACAAAAATGATGTAAAACCATAAAAATTTCGTATATTGAACATATAAACTAGTTACCAACCAATATAATATGTAAAATAAAATATTGTCGCAAATACGTAAAATTAACATATTTAAAAAAAAATTCAAAAAAATCGAAACCCGGTCGGGTATCAGGAACCGGGTGTTGACCCGGATCACCCCAAACCAACGGATCCAGTCGGTTTTCGAAAATATAAAACCTGATTTAATATAACCCATTTTTCGATCAAAACTGGATTAACCGGTTGACCCGACCGTCAACCCGCGTATATGAAAACATTGTTCATAATAATTTAATATTTTATCTCTTAATTAAATAAGATAATTGACTGAGGACGTGTCACAAAACCAAACTATACACACGTAGGCTTAAGTTACTAAAAACTGAATTTCTTCTCCACAATCTCAAAAACTGAAGTGGGCAGTTGCTAACTCAAAAACGTTAATTATGTGGTCTTCTTCTAGAAAATTAACAAATTTCTCATGATAGTAAATTGATGGATTTAACTAATTTCTCGAGTGTAATCCATTAATTATCACATGTTGGTGTTAAAGCCAAGGTAATACGTAGTAATCATTTACCCCTTTGTTTTCTTAATTATTTTGTTAAGTGGTCATTGTAGTACATTGATTATTGATTTGTGTTTGGTATTGGTAAGTGTTGATTGTCAAGATATGTGATGTGGCAGTCTAAGTTAAAGCTTTTTAATTCACTGGGATAGTTAATAAGAATAGATTTAATGCCTAACTCTTCCTTGACGGGGTAATGAATTTCTTCTCCACAATATCTCATAATTCTGTACAACTTGGCCGAGCCTAATGCTATTTTGTATACAAAATTATGAGATATTGTTAGTTTTCTTTGCTTCAAATACAATTTTATGCAAACCGAAAGTTAGCATACTGTCATCTTTGTCTACTATTTTTTCAGTTAATTATAACCTAGAATCATGTTTTGTTGGATAAGAACATATAGAATTTAATGATGTTTGTTTTCAATTAAATTTTCTTATGGTTTATCTTTTTAGCAAAGTTTTGTAAGTTATATGTATCAAGGTGTTTGATGAAATGTGTAATTGATATATGTAAGTCTGAGATTTCTGATCTTTGTAGAAAATTATGAAATTAGTTTCTGAGTTTGGTTTGTTAGCACTATATATGCTCAGAATCCTTTTTATTTGGATAATCGTCTAGATGGATTTTATGATACAACTATACAAGGATCCCTTGCATTATATTTATCGAAAGATTTCTAATGATATTTTTCTATCCAATGAATATTTTGAACACTATTAAGTTAAGCTAAAAAAGACCCATACACATATGGTGACCTTCTTGTGCTTGAGATTGATAGTATCTATTAAACTAACCGTAGATATTTGGAAACAATGACGTGTGTAAATTAGGGTGTTACCTAAGAAAGCGAAAAAAGAAATTTCTTCCCTGTGAATAGGTTGCTGATATCGATACTTGTGCGGGATAGGACATAGATAATGGTACATAGGTCTGTTTATAATATTTAGAGTTCGTGTATTGAATCACTCGAAAGTTGTTTATGAGGACACGTCACTATATATGAAACCATTTTTGACTTCACTATAGTATTTCCATTACCATTGTGTACTTGAGTAATTTATGTGTACATATTTCTTTAGTGGTTTTGTGTAGGGCACGTTCAGTATTTACTATTATAATTCCCCCATCTAAAATTATCCAATCCGTGAGTTATTTATATACCCCTGTTTGTGTACTTATTGTTTCTACGATACTTGCTATTTGAATAAGATAACGTCCGCTTTATAAAATCCTTAGTCATGCTTCTTATGAGCTTTTTTTCTTTCGAGTGTATAGATGTGTAATTCCGATGGAATTGCAACTGGTCGTTCACACATTCTTGTGCGAATGTATATGCAATGCGAATTCTTAAAGAGGAGAGGTATTTTGTGAGCAGCTCCATACTCTTAAATATCTTTTTATTCATATGTGCAGGCATGACTAAGATGATCTGGTTCAAAAATTGTAGGTGTTGCCTCAAATTCA
Organism: Glebionis coronaria; assembly: GCA_025667525.1. Lineage (NCBI taxonomy): Eukaryota > Viridiplantae > Streptophyta > Magnoliopsida > Asterales > Asteraceae > Glebionis > Glebionis coronaria. Next base: position 96,505,888 of record CM046882.1, on the reverse strand, counting down.
GATTGTTTGGCCAAAAGGTCAGGAACCATTATTACATAAACCTTAATAGTAGCACTCGTAATTACTCAAGCCTTCTTTCAGAAACCATAATTACTCAGGAATTTATTCAATCCTTATAATAGCACTCAGGTTACGATCAAGATTTTTGACACTTGACCGAGTCCTATAGCAGAATTTCAGGTAGCAACAATCGAAACACCGTGAAAGATGGTTTTGTGTCGAAACGTTATGCTGGCTCAATTACAATTTCTCAACATAAAAGAGAATTCGTAAGATTCTACTTGTATTTTCATTTGTGTTTACTATTTATTTATTATTTGAGTATTTGTTTTGCAGAGTTCAAAATTTAAAGTAATTTGTATTCCTTTTAGATCTTACAAAAGTTTTACGAATTTACAGGACATGTACATAAACGCCCCCAAATGCTGATGAACTCTTTGAGCTACAAGTTGTACTAGTGCTCTATCCTTGACGTCGGAAGATGTTCAGGTGTGTTCATTTTTTTATATACAAACAGCTTCAAGTTTCTCAATCCTTTGCTTTCTTACTACTAGAAGTATCACATATCTTTAATTTATTACATTCTAGGTTAGAACCCTTGTTCAACACCAGCTAGGCATGAAATATTGAAAACCTGTTAACTTTTAGGCACTCGTATAGCCATGAAATATTGAAAACCAGTTGGCACCTTTTTCCTATGTAAGCCCGAGTCTTTTTCCCTATATATAAACTCCTCCTTTTTAGCATAGTTCAGAAGTCTTCTATCACTCTCTGGCTACATGGACTTTTTCACTCTCTGGCTACATGGATGCTTAATATAACTACTTATGTGCTTGCTGTTAAAAAAACTAGTTATGTTCTTATATTGTTATAATGCAACACATAAGGATGTTTTTGAGGTGTTGGAGCCACAAATCTGATTATATTAGACGGGGTAGTAAGCAATGTTTTATTGACAGTTTGAGAGTAGCTCAATGCAACTGATTATTTCATAACCATAATCAGCTGCAGAAAGCAATCTCATGCACCTCTCAAATAGGGGTAATAATTTTGCTATCACTTGGTTCATATGAGACTTGTTAATATATTTGAACTTTTTGTAGCACTTTTGCGGTCTATGTGGTATTGCTTTGTCCACATATTTTTGTTTTCTTTTTGGAATATGATCGATATTTTTATGACCATAAACCTGTATGTCAAAAAACTAATATTTGAATTTGGTATGTTCCGGAACTGTCCATGTAGCGTTTGTTTTAAAGGAAGAATTGAAGGAAGAAATGAAAGTCGAGCTCAAGGAAGAAATGAAGAATGAGCTCAAGGAAGAAATGCGTGGAGAGCTAAAAGAAGAAATGTTGAACAACTCAAGTATGAAATGCGTGCAAAAATTCAAGCGATGCTTATCGATCATGGTATCACGAGTCGTCGTACCCGCTAAACAAAAACAAAGCAAGGTAATGCAAGTGGCAACACATCTTGAACGTCAACCATGACACTTTACGAAAAGCTTTAAATCCATTTAGGCACTCTTAACTTTTATGGAAGAAGATTCGTTGGTTTCCATTTCCTTTTATGTTGTCCAACATCAGATTTTAGTTCTGTTTCGAATATGCTTGTAGTTTGATTTGAATATGTTTAATTTGTTATCAGTGTTGTATTAGTTTGTGTGCCATCTTGACTATTATCATTGTCGTATTTGTTTGTGTGCCATCTTGAACAAATGATTGGGGAAAATATTTTAAATAGGTACAAGTTAGAGACGTGTTTGCTCAAATATGCTATGCAATTGTGTGAATTTAAGCAACAAATAGTTAGTCATGGTTTTGAGACAAAACTTTTAGTGGCGGATTAACGATAAACATACGTGTCTAGTAGCGATGTGCTAATGACAAAAATGGTTGGCCGATTATTAGAGATGGAATAGCGACTCCTTCGTCGTTACTCTTAGCGACAGAAACTTTGTCGCCAACCAGTCAGTATATGGTCGAATCAAATTTTATTTTAGTAAATTTATAGAGTAACTAGTGAGGGGCTGGAGACCAACAATCCGTCGCTGAACTCAAACACTTCTGTCACTAAGTTTGTCACAAAAAATTTGCGAGGCCCTTTTTTGCGACGGAATTTATTCGTTAGTATTCCGTCGTTGTTGGGCTTTAGAGACGAAATAGCGATTGAAACGCTCGTTGCTGATGCAAGATTTTCTAGTAGTGTATTGATGGTCTTGCACCATGGGCCTTGAGACGTGATCTAGATGCTTCCCGTGTTAAGAGTTGTATGACAGAGGTTGGATTAGGTGTTGTTCAGACTCAGGTTGCTTATTTGGAGTCGAAGACTAAGGTTGGCGAGAAAGAGCGAGAATTGCTTAGTTTGGATTTGAGTGATGTAGAACGTGGTTTGAATGAGGCTTTTAGGAGGTTATCGGTGTTGGAAAGTGGTGAGTACGCTGCCATGAAGAGAAAGGTGAATTCTATGGAGATTCAGTTGAGTGTGGCTCGTGCGATGCGTGAGAAAGCTGAGAAGGAGTTGAATATATCCGTGGGTTGGAACAGTAGATTTTATGCCGACATGGTTGAAAGAGGAGTAATCCGTAAGCGCCCAGCTGAAGATGTGTCTAGTGATCGTCCGGCGAAGATCCAGAAAACGATGGATGATGGACCATCTGGCGGTTCTCAGTAGACCAGTCTGTATTTAGTAGTGACCTTTATATCTTTTGTACTTGTAGCTTTGACTGAACCGACTTGTTAGTTGTAGACTTGGCACGAATTTTGAGTGTATATAGTGCTAGAACTTTGATATGGATGTACTAAGACAATACTTTTGTTTCAGATCGAATGAAATATGTATCTTGTCTTGAATTCCATATTGTGCCTTATTTGTATCTTGATTATGAATTCGATCCATATTATATGAATCCTTTGTTGGATGAATGCTTAATACTTTGAAATTGTGGAATTATAGAACTATGCCGCCCAAGAAGGCTGTGACTGAGGATGATGTACGTAGGATTATTACGGAGCAAGTTACCGCATCTATGACTGAATTTATGGCAAATGCTAGAAATGAAGCTGGCGGTAGTGGAGCTGGCGGTAGTGGAGCTGGCGGTAGTGGAATTGGCGGTACAAATGTGAATGTGAACGCTAATAATGTGAATGCTAATGCTGGAGGAAATATAGGAGGACTTGGAACGAATGCACCTGAAGTTGGTGGCTGTACTTATGTGACGTTCATGAAGTGTGAACCTCTACCTTTTAATGGAACTGAAGGTGCTGTAGGACTAAGCCAGTGGATCGAGAAGATAGAATCGGTGTTTAGGATTAGTAAGTGTAAAGAGGAAGATAAGGTGAATTTTGCTATGGCTACTCTTAAAGGTCGTGCGTTGACTTGGTGGAACGGGAGAATTGCTTTCATGGGTCTTGATGCTGCTAATGCTACTCCTTGGGCTGAAATTAAGAAGTGGATGACTTTGGAGTTTTGTCCTCGTAGTGTGATCATTAGGTTAGAACAAGAGTTGATTCATCTGAGAATGAAAGGTGTGGACATTGATAGTTACACGAATCGATTCCATGAGTTGGCCTTGCTATGTCCTCGATTGGTTGAACCCGAAGAGATCCGAATTGAGCAATATGTGAAAGGATTGACCAGGAATATCCGGGGGGACGTAACATCATCGAAACCACTGACCATTGATGATGCTGTTCGAATGGCTTACCAACTCATTGGACAGATAATTCAGGATAAGGAAGATGAAGCCCGTGTTGGTGAGAAAAGAAAGGGAGACGGTGAGCGTGTAGATAGAGGTGATAATAGGAAGAATTTCAATCGCCGTCAGAACCAGAGAAAGGGGAATGCAAACGCTCTTACCAACAATGCACCGCGCAACGATGATAGATGTCCTAAGTGTGGCAACAAGAGGCATCCTGGCGACTGCTGGAAGTGCCGAAATTGCGGAAAGCTTGGACATAAGGTTGAAAGGTGTAAGAAGGGAACGATTTGCTTCAACTGTAATGAAGAAGGTCATAGGAAATCGGAATGCCCCAAGTTGAAAGCGATTGTACCTGGAAGAAACCCCCAGGGTGGTATCTACCAACTTGGAACAATTGAGGTGAAGAAAGAGGATCCGAATGTCGTTACCGGTACGTTTTTACTCAACAATCATTATGCTGTTGCTTTATTCGATTCGGGTGCCGATAGGAGCTTTGTATCCACTAAATTTAGTGCCCTTATTGATATTGAACCTGTTGAGATAAGTACCAGTTACGAGGTGGAATTGGCTGATGGTAAATTAGTGAAAACTAATAAGCTATTAGAAGGATGCTCTCTAAATCTCTTGAACCATTCCTTTCCGATTGATTTGATGTTGATAGAATTAGGTAGTTTTGATATTATTATTGGTATGGATTGGTTGTCGTTGAATAATGCTACTATTTTATGTGGAGAGAAGAAGGTTAAGATTCCTCTTAGGAATAGAACGTTAGTAATTGATGGTAGTCGAGGTGAATCCCGTTTGAAAATCGTTTCATGTATTAAAGTCCAAAAGTACATCAGGAACGGTTGTGAGTTATTCTTAGCTCAACTGACCGGGAATGAGTCTAGGGAGAAACGATTGGAAGATGTACCTATTATTTGTGAATTTCCTGAGGTATTTCCTAAAGATTTACCAGGACTTCCACCGATAAGGCAAGTAGAGTTTCGAATCGATTTAATTCCTGGTGTTGCACCGGTGGCACGTGCGCCTTACCGATTAGCCCCTTCTGAATTAAAGGAGTTATCTGAGCAACTTAAGGAGTTGTCTGATAAAGGTTTTATTCGACCGAGCTCGTCGCCTTGGGGAGCTCCAGTCTTGTTCGTTAAGAAGAAGGATGGATCTTTTCGTATGTGCATTGATTATAGGGAACTGAATAAGTTGACAATTAAGAATCGATATCCTTTACCTAGGATTGATGAATTGTTTGATCAACTGCAAGGATCTAGTGTGTATTCTAAGATAGATTTGCGGTCAGGATATCACCAACTTCGCGTCCGTGAAGAAGATATTCCTATAACTGCATTTAGAACTCGCTATGGACACTATGAATTTCAAGTAATGCCATTTGGGTTAACTAACGCACCTGCGGTTTTCATGGATTTAATGAATCGAGTGTGCAAGCCCTACTTGGATAAATTTATGATTGTGTTTATTGACGATATTCTAATCTATTCTAAGAATGAAGAGGAGCATAGAGAACATTTGAGGATTGTTTTGAAGTTGTTGAAGGATGAAAGGTTGTATGCTAAGTTTTCGAAGTGTGATTTCTGGTTAGATTCTGTGCAATTTCTTGGTCATGTGATTAACAGAGATGGAATTCATGTTGATCCTGCAAAGGTTGAAGCTATTAAGAATTGGTCTGCACCGACAACGCCAACGGAAGTGCGACAGTTCTTAGGATTGGCTGGCTATTATAGGCGATTCATTAAAGAATTTTCTTTGATAGCTAAACCCTTGACTAAGCTTACTCAGAAGAATAAACCTTTCGTTTGGGGAAGTGATGAAGATGGAGCATTTCAGACATTGAAGCAAAAATTATGTAGTGCGCCAATCTTATCATTACCCGAAGGGAGTGAAGATTTTGTAGTATATTGTGATGCATCTCTTAGAGGTTATGGAGCTGTTTTGATGCAGAGAGAGAAAGTGATAGCTTATGCTTCTAGGCAATTAAGGAAGAATGAGGAGAATTATGCTACTCATGATCTTGAGCTAGGAGCGGTGGTCTTTGCTCTTAGGTTGTGGAGACATTATCTGTATGGCACCAAGTGTACGGTATTCACCGATCACAAAAGCCTACAGTATATTCTCGACCAAAAGGAATTGAACATGAGGCAACGAAGATGGATAGAGTTGTTAAGTGATTATGATTGTGATATAAAATATCACCCAGGAAAAGCCAATGTTGTTGCTGATGCGTTGAGTAGGAAAGATAGAGAGCCTATCAGGGTGCGTTCTCTAGTCTTGACCGTGCACAATAATTTGCCTGAGCAAATTAGAAATGCGCAAATAGAAGCTTGTAAGCAGGAGAATTTTGTTAATGAAGGGTTCCGAGGAGAAGGAGATCCTTTAGAGGTTAGAGCTGATGGAGTGAAATGCTTAAGAGGTCGTATGTGGATACCTAAGTTTGGAGGCTTAAGAGATTTGGTTATGTTAGAATCCCATAAATCTAAGTATTCCATTCATCCGGGATCTGATAAGATGTACCATGATTTGAAGAAGTTGTACTGGTGGCCGAATATGAAAGCTGACATAGCTATGTATGTTCTTCAATGCTTGACTTGTGCTAGAGTTAAAGCGGAACATCAAAAGCCATCAGGACTACTTCAACAGCCAAAGATTCCTGAATGGAAGTGGGAGCGAATTACAATGGACTTTATCACCAAGCTTCCTAGAACATCATCTGGAAACAATTCGATTTGGGTTATTGTCGACAGACTGACCAAATCAGCACACTTCATTCCGGTTAAGGAGCAGTTCTCACTGGAGAAGCTGACTCGAATATACCTTGATAATGTTGTATGCAAACATGGAGTGCCTGTATCGATCATTTCAGATCGAGATCCTAGATTCGCATCGAATTTTTGGAAATCTCTCCAAAGATCTTTGGGAACGAATCTCGACATGAGCACTGCTTATCACCCCCAGACTGATGGGCAGAGTGAAAGGACGATACAAACACTGGAAGATATGTTGAGATCTTGTGTGTTAGACTTTGGTAAGAATTGGGATAAACATTTGTCGTTAGCAGAGTTTTCGTATAACAATAGTTACCATTCTAGTATTAAGGCTGCACCGTTTGAAGCTTTGTATGGTAGGAAGTGTAGATCTCCTGTATGTTGGAGTGAAGTTGGGGATACCCAGCTCACGGGACCGGAATTGATCCGGGAGACTACGGAGATGATAGTTCAGATTAAGAATAGGTTGTTGACTGCCCGTAGTAGACAGAAAAGTTACGCGGATGTGCGGCGGAAGCCAATGGAGTTTGAAGTGGGTGACCGAGTAATGTTGAAGGTATCGCCATGGAAAGGCGTTATAAGATTTGGAAAGCGAGGAAAATTGAATCCCCGTTATATTGGACCCTTTAAGATTTTATCTAGAGTAGGTCCGGTGGCTTACAAACTAGAGTTACCCCCCAGAACTTCATGGTGTTCACAACACATTCCATGTATCTAATCTGAAGAAATGTCTAGCAGTGAGTGATGAGAAAATTCCGTTAGGTAAGGTTCGAATAGATGGGAAGTTGCATTTTATCGAAGAGCCCGTAGAAGTTATGGACCGTGAGGTAAAGCAACTGAAACAAAGTCGGATACCTATTGTCAAGATCCGATGAAATTCAAAGCATGGACCGGAGTATACTTGGGAACGAGAGGATGAAATGTGGAAGAAATATCCGCACCTCTTCGATTTCAATAAGAAACGGACATCCAAATGAAATGGATCACGAGGACGTTGATTCCTTTTAGGAGGAAAAGCTGTGACAAATCTAACATTTTCAGGTAGTAAAATATTTTCTCGTATAATATTTTGAAACTTATTTTTGTGTTGGTTGAAGAACTCACAATTTACGGATTTAAATTTAGGCTTACGTGCATAATTTGGCGTCTTTTACGACTAAACCGGAAACCTTAGGATTACGTATTTACGTTTTTGAACTCCGTTTTTGATGAGACAATTTTTATTGGATTCGTTTTGTGACGGTGATTCATAATTTATAAAAACGTTTTTCGTAAAACGACCCGAGGGCACGCAAATCGAGAAAACTAGAATCGAGAAATACCCGTAAACTAGTGAGATGGGACAAAACACTTTGCCCCATCCCACTAGCTTATATGGGACGGCAAGGAGGACACCACCACACATAGGTGGCATCAATTTGGCTAAGTTACACAAGTGTAAGCTTTAGCTTACACTTTAAGCCAACACATTTTACCACTAAACAAAACTAGCTAATGGTTTTCATTCTAACCATTTCCTACATGCAATTCACTCAAAAACTCTCTCTACTCCACCCTTGTGCCGTCCCAAATCAAGCAACAAACACCATTCTTGATCTTTTCTAACTACAAACCACATGTTTACTAGTCCTATTAAGGTGTTTCCTTGAAGCCTTGATCATTTGGTGGCCATATAAACAACTTTGGAGGTGATTTGCTTGTGTCCTAGGGCTGATTTTCCAACATATGATCTTGATATTTGATGTTCTTGGAGATACTTGTTGTGTTCATCAAGTTCTTGCCTTCCTAAAACAAGAAATCCACTTGGATTGGTAAAGAAGATCATCCTCTACATTTTTCTCTTATTATTTTGTAAAGAACAAATGTATTTTCTTTTATTTTGTATATGTATATGATGTATATATGATGATAAAAATGTTGTGTGGGGATCAAGTGTTGATAAACATGCTTAAAAATGATGATAACCATAAGAAATGAAGCTAAAATCATGACTAATTAGTTGGCTGTATAAAAACAGTAGATAACTAAATGATGAACTGATAAAAATGCATGGTTTGATCTATTTACAGTAAATTAGATGATGTTATACACATGTGAGAGTTGGCCATGCAATGGAATCAAAATAATGAGTGAGATATGATCAAAACAAGTTAGGTGGTACAATCTGAATAAGCAGTTTTGTAGGAACTGTTAAGGCAACTTAGACTCAAAATGGGCAGTAGCTATAACTAAGTTATATGTAGCACATATTATGAAGAAGTTGTCATCCAAAAATGAGCTTCTAAGTCATTGTAGAACTCTAGATATGGTAAAAATGGTAAACATGAAGTTAAAAATCAGATTTTGGAAATAATGTTTATTATTATTATATAAGCACTCACTTTATAATTTATAAAATGTAAAATGTAAACCCACTAACTTATAAAACTTATTTATATAAATGTATAAAAGGTTAATTAAATGGGTAATTTATATAAATGGTGGTAAAAATAATATTTATAAGTAATAAAAACTATAAACTTGATTTTTACGACTTTTTCGGCTATCGCCGTGAAATTAACGTTTTTCATCAAATAAAACTTAGACGACCAAACCCGTCTAATGTAAAGTTTATAAAAGTTATATACTGATGTATAAGTAACTAAGACAAGTAAAAACTGATAAAACCCGAACTATAAGAATTACGGACATTTACGAGCTAACTAAACCTATTAGACTAATAATTGGACTTAATGAGATAAAAACTTGTAAAAAGAATTATTTGGGCTTAACCCAATAGGGCCCAACATGAAAGATATATATACTGATCATATAGGTATAAAATGGGTAAAAACAAGTTAAAGAACTTATAAAAGACTTAATGAACTTAAAATAGGTAAAATCGGTAAAACTAGTGAACTAGTAAGACGATACTAAAACTAAACACTAAAATGAGTAAACGAGGATTTATAAACCCACTTGATCATCATCATATGTACAAAAATCATATATATGTATATTGTTATTTTGATAAAAGTCATTGGACCGAGTCTGAGACCGATTATTATTTATATAGGTTTCCGTGACCGAAGCACGCCCGTAGCCGATAATCCGCCTTTCATTAACAACGTGAGTTCATAGCCTCGCACTCTTTTAAATGTTTTATAAAATGATTTGTAAACCCGCGAGGGAGATAACATGCTAGATTTTTATAAAAATGGAACACAAGTAGTCCCGATTGTATGCTAAATGATATGGACCCGAATGATGCCATGACCCTATATTCGAGACTAAAAGGATTATTAGTAGTTAGGTTATGTCACTTAAAGTCCCATTAGCATGAATTGTGAACTACCGGGTTTTGGTAGACGCTTATGCATTTGATAGTACTATTTGGGGACGATCACCCCAGTTCGCGCCTTGACGGTTGATCCTCGTCGTACCACATTGATTGGTAAGCGAATTTATGTATGAGAAGATCCCACAGCGTGATTTTTGTGATGACACGCTAACTTAGATGGGCAAATTGTTTGTCGGGTTCGCGGCCCGCTGTTTTCACAGTAAGGTAACAATGTCATGCGGCTAATAATAATCCTAATACAATATAAGACATAAATAATAAACGATAACGACGCTATTACGATGAATATATTACCTATCATGGTAATATAGAGACTACGGTCTCATGGACGGTTTCAGATGTATGCTTGATTTATATATTGCCTGACTAGCAATATGTGGACTTACTTCCGATATTATACTTGTGTTCTGATTTTAAATGATTGTAAATGATTGTTTTTATATAAAGGTTTTCATTAAACTCTATGAATTCACTCGGCATTCGCTGATATGATTTTTGCATGTTTTCTATCTCAGGTGCTTGAAGGTAATCCGGATGGAGATCGACTCTGATGGCCCACACTTAATATTAAAAATGTTCATTCGATCTGTGTTTTGTAAACTTAATGACCTGTATAATTTGGGACCTGTTGTACACTTTTAAACCTTTTTATCGAATGAATGTTTGTTAAACCTTGTACAACCATTTTTATGTGTTGTCTATGATTGGAGTTATTGTGCTATCCCGTAACACTCTGAAAGACCCTTCCGCTGTACCGATACGAAAAATGAGAGTGTTACACTAGCAATACAGGGTCATACTATTGATATTATGTTCGTGTTTTGGTTTTTCATAACCATATTCATATAACGGTTTTTATTTCTATACAACGTTATAAAACGTATTGTATGATGTTTTTAACGACAATGGCTCGTATAATGATTTTAAAGGCGAAAGCCTATATCATGATTTTGATAAAGATTTGTATAAAATGATTTTGGCTATTTTATGGCCTATTACAATGATTTGTACAAAATGATTTTCGGTAATAATTTTATACCGATGTTATATTGATGGATTTTATTAAACTCTATGAATTCACTCGGCGTTATCGCTGACCTTTTCTTTTAACATGTTTTATCTCAGGTACTTGAAGATAATTCTCGGGAAGACAACAAGAATTCATGGCCCGCACTTAAATAACAATTTCCATTCAAATCTTTTGTAAAATTGTATGAACTGACCATGACTTGGGACCTATGTAAATTTGTTAATTATGAATGGAAATGCTTTTATTATTAAACGACGCGATTTTTATGCGTTGTCTATGATGTGAGTGATGTGCTATCTCGTAACACCAACGAGTATTCCGCTGTATTGAGTTGTATAAATTTGGGGGTGTTACAGCATAGTTTAGATCTTGTTTTGGATTTGTAACTTGATTTCTTGATGTGTTATCCCGTAACACCAACGAGTCTTCCGCTTTATGCGTTGTCTAGGAGGGTACATGGATCTATGTATGATTTTTAGGTCTAAACATAGTTTAGATCTTTTTTTGGATTTGTAACTTGATTTCTTGATGTGTACATGGTTAGATCTAATTTTGTAACACTTATAAATTACATGCAACCTTAAAATGGGACTTGACTTATCTTAATATGCTATAACTAATGTAGGCCGTGGGTTATAAGCTCCTACTAGGGCCTATGACTTACTTGTAACCTTATAACACACCTAGATCTAAATTGATATAACACATAATTTTTTTTAATTTTATTCATCTATGTAGATTTAAAACTAAATATAAACAAGCTCATAATAAGCTTATAAGAATATCCTAAGTAAAAATATACATAAAATGTAAAGTAACGTTAATGGACTAATTAAGTCCATGAAAAGTTAACCTAAAACTTAAATGAACCCAACAAGCCCATTTTATAAATTATAGTAACTTAAACGGACTTAAGATCACACTTAGGCCTATTTAACTAATTAAAGGGACTTAAAACGTATTAAGCCCAATAAATGATTTAAAGGCCCATTTAAATAAATTAGTGGACTTGAAATATATTTAAGCCCACTAAAATAGCCCATTAGATGTTTAGCCCATTTAATAAGCCCATATAAAGTTTAAATGTTAAAATAACAGTTTTTATAATAAAATATAACTTATAAAAACTTTTTGGATAAAAATGACAATTTACAAAACTTAAAAGACTAAAACTGTAACCTATGAAACTTGTTTTGATAAACTAGTAAGCACAAGGACTAAAAATGTAAATATCCAATAGTCTAGGGTTTAATAATTACTAACCGTGACAAATTAAACCCTAGGGACCATTTTGGGAAGTTTCTAAAAGTTGTTTTGCCATTTTAAAACCCTAAGGACTATTTTTGTCAATTACCGAAACTTAGAGAATCCCTAGGGGCTGTTTTTGTAAATTTAGTAAAGTTACAAAACCTAGATATAACTAGGGGGACCAAATATGCCATAAGCCGAAACTATAACAAGCCCTAGGTACTAAATATATAAAATCCGAAAGTTTACTTGTTTAAAAATATGGAGGGACTAGTTTTGCCATGTTCCGAAACATTAACAAGCCCTAACTCTAAAATCTATTTTAATTGTAATAAAACATTAATAAAATTCTAGATCATAAGGATTAAGGTATAAACTTAAGTTTGTGATAAATAAATTATTTTATAAATATTAAATAGTTTATGAAAACTTTAGAATTAAATAAAAATATTTTTTTTTATTATGAAATATTTATTTATATTTGCTTTACAAGATAAATTGTATAAACAAGATAAATGTGTGATATTAATACATGTACTCATATACTTTTAAGAAATAAAATTATATGAACGTTAATTAAATTAAATGTTACTACGTAAATATATTATAAGTAAAACCCTTTATGTTAACTTAAATATAGAACTTGGTTATAAATTTAATAGGATGTTATTGATACAAGTACTATAAACATAGACTAATATTTTAAGTGAAACATTTTCTTTTACGTTTACTTAAATGTAAAACTTAATTGTAAGTTAAATGATTACTATAAATACATGTATGATAACTAATATTAATAGTTAAACATTTTATGTTTACTTAGAAATGAAACTTATATAAATAAGTTTAAATGAATATTGATGCTACTTAAACTACGGTTATTTAGATAAATACCATAGTATGAATAAACTGAATAAAATCCGTATAAGCATATATATATGTTCTCTGTACTACCTATTAAGACTGTACTATCTGATTAGGCATAACTTTGGTGTGAGCTTTAATTGGATATCCGTGTTAAACAAGCAATTGCCTACTCCCAGGTGAGTTTACAGCCCCATTTAAACTTTGATAAAACTTTCCCTTTTGGGAAAGAAAATATGCAAACATATATTGGACATAACTGGATTGTATAAATTTGATTATGATTGATTATTATTGAAACTGTTAAATTGTTGTAAATTGCCCGAATGTTATAAATAGATCTATTAGGGATTGACCATCCCCGTCTGGGTGAGTCATGCTCACTGTGCCTTGGCCGGGACAACAGACGTATACCATGTTGGAACTAGAAAGGGGTGTCTTTTTGTAAGACACTACGTCCTCATCTGTTGAGGACTATGGAGTTAAGCTTCAGTTTCTAATAATAAACAAATGTTATTTACATATTAGTAAGAATGCTTTGTGCATTATTACTTCTATGATTATTGTATGTCCAAACTAATTAATTGTTTAAAATCTGTAAATTCACCAACTTTATGTTGACCCCCGTTAGTATGTTTTGCACAGGAATATGAAGTTAGTACGTGGTGTGTGTGCATGGTCTCCAGCATCTTAGTAATCTGCATATAGGACTCGTCATGGGTTCTATTTAGGAAACATAAACAGTCACCTACTGTCGGGTTTAAGACAATTTTTAATTTATTTGTTATCAAACATGTAATCTGATTTAAATAATCTTTATCTTATGCTCTATGGACTATATGCTATCGATCCACCCTTGTGACGGCTCCAGGGATAGTTTACGCATATTTTGACCCCACCCGGGGTGTCATAGAGAATGGTATCAGAGCATTAGTTATAGAGAACCAGATAAATTTTTAAATAAAATAAAAATAAATGATTTTTCTTTTATTTAAAACTGGACTATAACTTATAAAAATCTTTTTGGGATTTTATTTTGGGAACGTATTAGTTAAGCATATAGATCTTAGGGTATTTTATGCTATGTGAACTAATTGTATATATATATATATATATATATATATATATATATATATATATATATATATATATATATATATATATATATATATATATATATATATATATATATATATATATATATATATATATATATATATATATATATATATATATATATATATATATATATATATATATATATATATATATATGGTTACTAAACTTGATTATTAATACTGTTCAGTGAGGTATTGCTATATGTTAGACGTGCTAAACTTGAAAACTTTACACCACATAGTAGAGTACTGAAATGAGAATATGAGTAATATTAAACTAAACTTCACACTTAGAAATTGATAATGAACTACTTACATGATAATACATATATATGTATAAGTATAAATATTTGTAACCTTTAAACATTCTAATAATTGTTTAAAAGGGATATATTTCATAAAGCATGAAATCTAAATAATATTGTTCTTTGTTTGTAAGCTTATACTCACTTCAAACTTAAAATAATACTATTTCAGAGCATCATGACTCTGCCTACTGCATCCACGACTCTTCTACCCAGAGTAGCACCTACTCTAGTTGTTTGTTTATCTCCACGATCGACGCAGTGTGGATGGTTGTCAGCCTCGGATTCAGAGGATGACCCAACCACCGAAGTTGTACTCCTAGAGGACCCTTTTTCTATCTCAGCATCAGCCACACCGGCCCCAATCTCTATGGAGGAGGACCGGGTCCTTCCTAGCATACCATCTTCCATGCCTCCATCCTTACCATCGGGCTATTTCTCCGGGCCCACACCCGTCTCCACTTATGAGATGGGGGAAGGCTCAGGGGCAGGACGTGTCGATTCCGTCCAGGCCCAGATCTCTGCATTTGCTGCACGCCATGAGCGAGAGATATTCGACCTCCGCAGCCAGCTGACAGTCAGTCAACAGAGCCATGCCATCATCTATGATCGTATCGACACTCTTTTCCGCACTATCAAGGGAGACTCCCAGACTACTAAGGGAATCCAGACTAGGACGGACGAGGCATTAAAGTGGTTATTGGATGAGAACTACCACCTCCACCAACGCATTCAGGTCATGGAGGGTCTGCAGCATCAGACCCATGCTGCTCTTGCCACTCAGGAGCAATCATTATCCATCTTCTTTGATCTCGCTACTGTCCGGCATGATGGGGTTACTGGGGTGATGGCTTATCTCTGAGGGGTCGTCGATAGACTCCGAAAACAGCTACTGTCTGCACTCCGTATGCTCAAGGAGACCCGAACGACAGTTCGGACTTTGTGGAACACCAGGAAGAATTCTGCAGCCCCACCAGCTCCATCCGCACCGTCAGCCCCGACATCATCTAGTGGACCATCCAGGCAGGATTAGCATGAGACGTACTAGACTTCTTGTACGTCATGATAAGCTTACGGGTTGCAGCCCGGCTATCATGACATAGGGCCTTTGTACTTTTATCTCTTTTTCAGCTTTTGATGATGTAATCCTGTACTTATCTCTTCCTTTTCTTTTGGGACATGTAACTTTGGGATATGATGTTTTAAAGACTGTGTGTATCATACTTTGGATTAGGCCCGACCGGCCTATGACTTAGATTGTTTTATGCTAAGATGACTGTTAAATTTCTCATGGAAATAACATGTAATCACTTTCTTTATTATATCTGCTATGCAATGTATTATATTATGAGATCTTAACAGGTTATCCAAATTTGTTATGAAATCAGTGCATAAGTTTCCTCGTGCAAATAATATAAAAACTGTACTAATGCTTGAACTAATAATCTCATTTTGTATATGATTATAGACAAATGGTGATTACGAGGTCAAATCCCAATAATGCAACCACTTCCAATGCCGACAATGCTGATCCCCAGAAGCTACTCGAAATGTCACTGCCGCACAACTGCGGGAAATGATAAGTGAAGGCATCACAGCAGCCATGGCAGCCAGAGGAGCTAACCCAAATGCAAACAATGATCCAAACTCCGATGCTCGTAGAAACAACACCAACAGGGGTTGCTCTTACCCCGACTTCTTAAAATGTAAACCCTCATACTACCGAGGGAAAGAAGGAGTTGCTGAACTGATGAAGTGGTTTGAAAGGCTAGAGACAGTCTTCCGCATCAGTGGTTGTGCTGACGAGAACAGAGTTAAGTTTGCCACGTGCACCCTACTTGAGAGTGCCCTTACCTGGTGGAACTCTGTGGTCGCTATCCTTGGACATGACGCTGCTTATACTCTCACTTGGGCCAACCTCAAGGAAAGAATGACTGAGAAGTACTGTCCCAGAGGAGAAATGAAGAAGTTGGAAGTCGAGCTGTGGGATCTTAAGTGTAAGAACAATGATATCATTTGGTACAACCAAAGATTTCAAGAGTTAAGCTTGATGTGCACCAGAATGTTTCCTATAAGGAGTGACAAGATTGAAAAGTATGTCAGCGGACTCCCTGACAACATTCATCATAGTGTGCTAGCTTCACGGCCCACCACTGTTGAAGGTGCCATGGAATTTGCGACTGAGCTGATCAACAAACGAGCCCGCAATCTGTCCGAGAGGCAAACAGACAACAAGAGGAAATCCGATGAAAACTCTCGTAGCTAGCACCAGCAGCCTTCCAAAAAGCAAAACGTTGGGCAAGCAGATGACACTACCCCCACAACCTGCACCAAGAACTACTCAGGGACAAAGCCCAAGTGTTCGAAGTGAAACTACCATCATGTTGCTGGAGGACAATGTCAAGGATGCTACAAGTGCGACCAACAAGGCCACTTTGCTCGCGATTGTCCAACCAATGTTGCTACCCCAGGTCGACCCAACACCAATCCTGGAAACAGCAGAAAGGGCAAGTCCAACGCACGAGGGAGTAGAAGTGGTCAACTGGGAAACCAAAACCCCACTAGTGGGAGCGGTAGCGGGCCGAAGAAAGTTGTGGTATGTTATGAGTGTGGAACCCCTGGGCATGTGAGACCTGATTATCCCAAGTGGGCCAACCAGAAGAAGGAAAATGATGAGACTGCTTTTATACATGGTCTCATCGTCCAAATCGGCCTTAAAATGCATAAAATATCATAAAATATGCCAAATATATGCTCGTGTTTGTTACTTGTGTATTTTTAGGTACGGATATTGTGGAATTGGCAAAAGATCACAAGAATCATTCAAAAACGAACACGGGAAACGAAGCCGCACAATGAACCGGGCCCAAGTTTGTAAATTTGCAAAAAGACCCCTCAAGTTTGAAAAATTGGCAAAAATGGCCCCTCATCTTTGAAGAACTTGTCATATTTGACCCTCCAAATATCAAATATACAAGATTGATCCTCCATGTTTGAAGATTGAACAAGAAAGGCCCTTGGAAATTGTTTAAAAGTGCAAAAGTTAAGCCTAATACACAAAAGGACTAAATTTGCAATTGTGTTTGGACGGATGATGCAAGGCACTTAACTGGATGGACTTGGTTTGCAACAAAAGTAAATGGCTGTTAACCATTTTGGAGTAGTAACAAAATATCCATCCACTAGCCCAACAAACCCATTAGCCCAAAATCCCTAAAACCCGGTTTTTAAGCTGGTCAAACCCAAGTCAACCACTTTAACTAACCTTATTTTTTCCCTCTAAAACAAGTTTTTAAAACTTGTTTAAACCCAATTTGGATTAAACCTGGCTACTAATCCCCACGAACCCTAATTAATCCCCAGATTAATTAAGCCCCAAATCAAGGGGTTATCCCTATAACCTTGCAGATCACTAATTCACGTCCCTTTCAACCAAACCTACCTCACCAAACATCTCCACATGGACTGTGGGACCCTCTCCGTACCTCCCCTGCTCCATCACTTTCACCCTAAAAACCCACACCCGACAAATTGAACGGTTTGATGATACTACTTGGCCTCCAAGGCATTTCCAACGTCTCAGATCAATTACACAAGCTGGCATCCACATGAGATTACTTTTGACCAAGATTCAAGCAAGAAGACAAGGGCTTTTCGGGCATTTTCCATATTAGGGTTTTAGGACTGCAATTTCTTTGTATTATTTAATTAAAGCATTCTAGATAGTTCTTTTTCCATTATAAAAGGAGGTCGACTTGTGACTCATTCCTTTGTTCCAGTTTTTAGCCAAAAAAAAAACCTTGTAATTCCTTTTTTTTAAATTAATGAAGTTTGGTATTTGTGTTTAAACAATTGTAATTCCTTTTATTAGATTGAAAAAGTTGTGTGTTGTGTTAAAGGCTAAAACTGAGTTCCATTTTTCATATTGTGAACACTTGTGTGTTTTGAGGATTTTCAAAAAGTTTTTCAAAAGTTTTAAATTTAATTCAAATTTCAGAAATCAAAACCCTTTGAAGTGAAAGTGGAAAAGGAGTTTTGATTTGTAAGTTTGGATTTGTTTAAAACCTGTTAAGTTTCAAAGGTTATTGGGTTTCAAGGTTTTGAGTTTTAAGAAAATCAGAAAAGTGTATTTTTTTTTCTTGTGTTTGTTCTTGTTTTGATTTGCAGGTTCTTGGAAGGTTGTTGTTGATCTAGTCTGCATACACCCGGGTGTATTGGGAGGTGGTATTGCAACCACAAAGAACCCTGGATGTAGGGTTCTTAGGTAAGAATCTTTACCTTTTTCATTTTTCTCTTATTTGAGTGTGATTTGTTGAAACTGCATGAAAAGGGTGTTAAGATTGTTTGATTAGAGTCCTTTGTGTTGTTATGCATGTTAGATAATTAGAGAATCAGTTTGAATGAGTTTTTAAAAGAGTTGATTTGAAAAAGTGAAAAACAAGTTTTTAAAGGATTGTTTGGATACGGGTTTAAGCAGGCTAAAAAAATCTTAGATTGTGCTTGAAAACGTGTTAGATACATCAATAGGATTGTGTTAAGGTTTATTGTTAGTTGTAGTTGAGTTTGGGAAAGATTAGAAGACAGTTTGTTAGATAAAAAGTGAAGTTAGCATAAAAAAAATTCAAATCTGCCTAGTATGACTGTTCTTGGTGAATTATGAGCTTGAAGCTTGAAATGTGTTAGATCATAGGAAGATTAAGGACTTATGATTGCTAGTGTACCATTTTGTGAAGTTGTGTGCATAAGTTTGGAGTTTGAAACTCATTTTGGTGCAAGCTGTTAGCAAAAAGGCCACCAGACCTAGTCTAAAGACCTCAGCAACCTGATTATGCTTGTGTGCCTAGTTGGTGAAGTTTTTGTGCTAAGTTGTTGTTGCTTTCTGCTTATATTGACTCCCTACACTCAGAAAGAGTGTAGGGGTGCCCTATTTGTTCCAAAAATATCACCAAGTATTCATGCCAAGTCCTCTTGGTCCTTTATTTCACAAGTGAAATCAAGCAAACCTGCTTGTGTTCATAAACCCAACTGGACACGTTTTCCATTTGATTTTGGCTTAACTCTTGTTAAAATTGGACACTGATTTGAGTTTTCTAGCATACAAGGTAATAGTTTGATTTGGAAAAGAAAAAAAAAAGAAAATAAAAATCAAAAACTACACCTGCACTGGACTCGAACCCCCGACCTGCAGCTCAGGAGTAAGGGGTTCTACCAGTGATCTAGATGCGTTTTTACGTTAAGCTTTCATTTCACTAGTTACTTAACCCGTTTTTGTTGTCTCCTTATTTTAATAAGCCGTAGCTTATTTGATTTTTCCTAGCTTATTTATTAAGTGTTTTTAGCTTATTTGATTTTTCCTAGGACTTTTATAGGCTTAGGGACTTTTCTGTTTAAAAGTTTTATTTTTCCTTTTATTTAATTAATTAATAGGATTATTTTTAGTTTTATATTTAGAAAGTAATTAAAAAATAGTAAACAGTAGTTTTAAATTTAGAAAAAATAGTTTTTAGGTTTTAATTCTTATTTTTGAGGTTTACATTTAAAAAAGTTTTCAAAGACTTTAATTTTTAATTTTATTTAATTTTAGGGTTTTTAGACAACTTTAAAAATTAATATAGAATTAACTAAAAGGTTTTAGGAACTTTAATTTGCATTTTCTTCTTAATTAGAATATTTAGGATTTTTGAGAATTTTTTAGAATTTATTTTGAAACTTTTCATTTTTTGGAATATTTTATTATTATTTTATTCATAAAAATTTAAAGTTTTATTTTTAACTTTTTTTCATTTTTCCTAGATTCTAGGCATTAAAATAGGACCTTTTTCACTTTCCAATTAATTTTTAGGCTTTTCAATTAATTTTTAGAATTAATTTAAGATTTAATAGATTTTAATAGTTTTTAGGAGTTTAAAAATAGTTTAAATTGGTTTTAAAATTTTTAAAAATAGTTTTTAGCTTAATTAGGTCATTTTTGAGGTTTACAAACTATTAAATCTTGTTTAGGGCTTTTTAATATTTAAAAGTGATTTTTAGGGCTTTAATTAGCATTAAAAAGTCATTATTAAGTTAATTAAAAGGTTTTAGCAAGTTGGGATTTTTTGTAAACTCTTGGAATTTTATTGTGGATTTTTAGTAATTTTTAGGAATTTTTAGGTTAAAATTTTTAAATTTTGTGCTTTTTACGTTTCTACGTCGTAACTTTCTAGTAGTGTTTTTGCCTTATTTTTCTATTTTTTCGTCTTCGTCATTTTCTCTTCTTTTCTTCTCATTAATAATCAAAAACAAATTCAATCATTCATTACACAACGCACGTGCCTCCTCGAGAGAACGATTCCCATCAAGGGTCATAACTTGTGGTTTTCCTAAACTACTCGTTAATACTTACCGCTTCTACCTTGTTTTCCTAAACAAGTGTAATTTTGCAACTATCATTTTGGCGCCGCTGCCGGGGAGGCGTGTTGTGTTTTGATTGAACAATTGTTGTTTTCTATATTAGCCATAATAGTAATTGTATTAATAGCACTCTATTAATACGTATTATCGTTTTTCGGTTTTTGTGTGAATACTATTACTATATTGTATACGTAGAACAATAAATACACAAGTACTCCAAATACGTGAGCAATCACAACCTTGATTCGGGATTTCATCACTCGATCATTGTATTCGAATCTCAAACCAAAGAAAAAAAGGCAAAAATAGATAAATACTTTCGTGAAGCTTAATCTTGATAATACAAACTATAAGGTGGGTATAAGGCGGTTGTATTTCACGACCTAAAGGAAAAAGGCTCTTAAGTGCTTCGCGCCGCCTCGTTTCCTCCGCTTGCTTGTGCGTATTTGATTTTGATAGTGAATCGAGGGTTTTGCCGCCCAAAGTATTACTACATATCATATATATTTTCTTGGTTTCCATTTGATTAAACCCTCTTGAACGATTTGGTGTTCCACCATCGTTCTAAAGTCATCGAAGGCGTTCACTCCACGTGATCGTTTTCATTCCTTGAGGCCTTTTTAATCAAGAGATTTGATTGAGGAGGAGATTTGTGGACTCATTGTCTACTTAATACATTCACCAATTTCCAAAAAGGTTAATACAATCAAAAAACCATAAAAAATTGAAAAAACACAAAATACCAAAAAGAATCTTCTTTGCTCGTCTCCACGTTGTACGTGACGTTTATGCTCACTCGTAATCAAGCAAAACGTGCACGTAGACGCAAGAACAAAACTCCTACTAAAACTCATTCTAGTGAGGAGTCTCCAAGTGAGGAACCTATTGTAGAACAAGAAGCTATCATGGCTAATCGTACTATGATGGAGTTGCTTCAAGCACCCACCGAGGGTTTTGGAGAGGCCATTGTGATTCCCGCCATCCTTGCGGAGAACTTTGAAATCAAGACGGGTTTAATGTCTATGCTTCAAGCAAACAAGTTTCGCGGTCACGAAAAACACAACCCACATTATCACATTAGGCAATTTAATCGTCTCACCGCGACAAGCAAGTTTAAGGATGTACCACACGATGCCATTAAGATGATGTTGTTTCCTTACTCGTTAGATGGACCCGCCAAGATATGGCTTGAGAAAGAACCGCCGAATTCGATTTTGACATGGGCCGATCTCGTGTCTAAATTTGTGAATCAATTTTTTCCACCATCTAAGACAACACATTTGAAAAACGAGATTTCACGTTTTACACAAAGACCAAATGAAAGTTTTTCAATGGCTTGGGAAAGGTTTAAAGAAATGTTACATGAATGTCCACACCATGATTTTTCCGAATTGCATCAAATTGACACTTTTTATAATGGGCTTAATGAACATGAACGAGATTATTTAAATGCCGCCGCGGGTGGTAATTTTTTGTGCAAAACGACCGATGAGGCTTTGAAAATCATAGAAAATAGGTCTAAGGTCTATAGCCCTCGTAACACACCGAGTGTTGCCAATTTGGGCTCGTCATCATCTCGTTCCATTAATGCCTTGCAAGATGAAGCAAATGAGGAGAATCGGTTTTTCGATAGGTTTTCGACTCTTATGTCTCATTGGAAAGCTCAAGAAGCTTCAAATTCCGCTTCGGTTAAAGCGGTTGCTAAGAGTTGTATTTCATGTGGTGGAGCTCATGATTTTTCCGAGTGCATTACCGCGGATGGTAACACTTCGAATGCTTATGTAGCCACGGGAACTTATAACCAAATCGGTCAAGGTTCCCGCCAAAATCAAGCTCCACAAAATCAAAATGCTAATAACTATCGAAACAACAATCAAGGTGGAAATTACCAAGGAAATCAAAGGAATTATAACAAGGGTAATTATCAAAGTGGTAATGGGCAAATTTCAAACCAAAACCAAAACCGTGATTTTCAAACTCCTACTCAAGGTTTTCAAAATGCTCACACTAAAAATTTGCACGGAGAATTTTTAGATTATGCTAAGGCTAATGATGCTAAGTTTGATAACATGCAACGTGAGATGATTAGCTTAAGGTCCGAATTGAAAAACGAGCTTAAAAACGAACTTGCTAATGAACTTAAAACTCATGCTAATAAAATGGAAGGAAATGTCACACGACTCCAACAAAATCAACAAAAAATGGAGCAAGGACAACATGAGATTAAGCAAGAGTTGTTAAAAGCGGATGCTAGGCAATCTAAGTTTGAAGACCGTATGGCTAAAATGTTTGAAGCTATCATGTGTAAGCCCTCTTCTTCGGGTGGTCTTCCTAGTGATACCATCGTGAACCCGAAAGGAGAATTGAAGGTTATTACTACTCGTAGTGGTAAAACTTTCAAAGAACCCATTTCTCGTCCAAGTACTTCTATGGAGAAGGAAAAAGAGAAAGAACCCGAGGTCGTGGTTGAAAAGGAGCACATTACAATCCCACGAAGTACCGCTCAAACCACACCTACGGTTGAACCAATACCAATCATGGAACCCGAGATTCCAAGGCCGATGCCTATGCCCAATTTGCCCCAACCCACACCACCTTTACCCTACCCTTCAAGACGAGACAAGGAAAAGGCACAAGAACGAAATAATTATCAATTTGAACTCTTTATGAAAATGTTTCGTGACTTGCATTTTAATATAAGTTTTGCCGACGCCTTAGTCATGATGCCTCGATTTGCCGCGAACTTCAAAAGTATGTTGAATAACAAAGAGAAATTGCAAAAATCGTCTAGTTGTTCTTCGGTTTTTCTAAGCCGCATACCTCAAAAAGTCGGTGATCCTGGAAAGTTTTTAATCCCATGTGCTATCCAAGACATGGAAGAATGCTACGCCTTGGCCGATCTTGGTGCTAGTATTAATTTGATGCCTCTTGAGATTTTTAAATCGCTCAATCTTCCAAATCTCACTCCTTCAAGAATGTCAATCGAAATGGCCGATCATTCTACGATTCTAGCTTGTGGAGTTGCCGAGGACGTCTTTGTGAAAGTTGGAAAGTTCTACTACCCTGTAGACTTCATTGTTGTTGATATTCCCATCGATCCTAAAGTTCCGTTAATTTTAGGTCGATCTTTTTTGGATACCTCGAGAGCACTTATCGATGTGCATGCAAGAAAAATCACTCTTCGTTTCAATGAGGAAGAACTCGTCATTAATGCAACCCAAAACTCCACTCTTTCTCATGTTTATTCTATCACATCTTTGTACAATGTCAATCCCATCAAAAACATTTGTCAAAAGATTTCAAATAGAGTTTTAGGAGTTGTTGAGAAAGATGAAGTTCCGTCCCCTCCGCCGATGGAGGTTAAGAGTGTTAAGCCTATGATTCCGATCTCGAGTGATTCTTCGGATGATGAATACGTTGATCCCGATGGGGAGGCTTTCTTTGTCGACAAAAGATTTGAAAACTTGCCACCACCTAAACCAAAAAGATTTCAAAATGTGAGAATTTTTAGTGTGACTAACATTGCTTTAGATACACCAAATATTTTTGACATAATTAAATCGGGTTTTCACAAGGAGAGTGTTAAAGATGAAAAAGGAAAAGATTTTGAATTTAATTTGAAAGATTTTTCTACAATTCTAACTCCGTCATCACCGCGTTTATTGAGTACTACAAGCTCGTCTTCTCCTTTTGACGATGCTTTGTGTGGACTTAGTGTGGGGGAAGCCCCTTATGTTCCCTTCCCTTTCTCCACCGAGGACGAGATATTTGATCCTGGAATTGCTTATATAGGGAAATCTCGGTCTTCCACCGATGCAATAAATGGAAAATCTTTTCATTTGATTGGTGCGAGTCTACCTCGAGTAGCTCAATGTTTTGCCTTACCCATTGTCCCACCCTTCTATTTCTTCTCTCCTATTTTCTTCTATCCCATTGGGATTTGTGTTGGAGTTGTGTTGTCTCGTCTTTCATCCGAAAACGA
This sequence comes from Glebionis coronaria, assembly GCA_025667525.1. NCBI lineage: Eukaryota > Viridiplantae > Streptophyta > Magnoliopsida > Asterales > Asteraceae > Glebionis > Glebionis coronaria. The sequence goes on along the minus strand of CM046882.1, from coordinate 96,481,134 downwards.
GGACGCTATCTTTGACCCCGGTATACGTTTATCGGATTTTTAAAGTACTTCACGTGCTTTTGGGCCTTGTCTATCATGTAAACCCCACTAAAAATTGACCAAACCATGATTATCCCTAAATGATCACATTTATGGGGATTCGAGTCGAGCTTTTGACTCGGTTATCAAAAACAAGGTGCCTCGTGGGGGAGACCCATGCTTATCCATGTACATATTATTGCTTTCTAATTAGTGTAATGCGAGGGGATTTGTGCCCTTCCAACCTTTGTTCCGTGGTTGTTTGTGCATTGTGTCTTTTAGATCATCATCTTCACGATTGGAGCCTCTCGTGTTCGTTTCATGGGAGCACTCGATCGTTTGCTTTGGAGGCCTTTCCCAATATCCATATGATATATCCTTTTATGTTCTAACCTTAGGTTTATAGCACACTTCATAAACGGCTATTACTTATTGGTTACACCCTTTCCATGCTAGATTAGGCATTCGACTACGTCTCTAGTATGGGGGTGTTTGCACCCCTAGACTCGAAACATTGAGGACAATGTTTAACTTTAGTATGGGGGGGGTGAATAGATACTTGCCTTGCCAAACCTTCACGCTTTCCAAAGTTTATCTTTTTGTCATCATTTTGTTGCAAAATAAGGCTAAAAATGGCCAAATTTTAAATTTTTCTCATGTTTTATAAGTGTTTGAAGACACGAATGTAGATTTTCCGATGGCGAGAATAAGAGTAATTTTTGACTCGACTGTGCGTGTTGAGCACTTAGCTTTGATTCCTTAACTACACATTAGGCTAAGTCTCTTAAATGAGGACGAGAAATGATAGAGTTAATTATAAGTTACTATGCTAAACGTAGAGTACTCGTATTCTTTCAAAAACTCATGTGTTCTCATTGTTTGCTTATTCTCCCTTCGCTTATAAATATTTTTTGCTTAATAAATATTGATTTAGCGGTTTAGTTTTGATTGTTGGGTTTCTAGTCTTTTCTAGTAGCTTCCGTGTAATTAAATTGGGAAGACATTAAGGTATCGCCAGCGTCACGGTTTTGAAGTATTGGCACCCTAATAATCGAAAGCTTCGCCCAATAATAAGATTTCAAGTGCTCACCTAAATCTAGCAAACAATTTGAAGCCCCACAAGGCCTAAAATCTATGCAAAATTGAAAGTGAATCAAGCCTTAATCTTCGAAGCTTTAAAGATCCAAAATTCGCTTTAGCGTGAGGATATACGTCTTTGGCTAATAAAACCACCGATGAGGCGGATAATAAAAGGCAAGGCAAGACCGAAGTCATAATAAAAGCTTCATGGCGAAGTTGAATAAAAGATGGAGGTAAACCAAAGATAATAAGGTCCTTCCGTTAGGGGGCGTATAAAAGCTTGGTAATAAGTCTCATGTTCAAAACCGTTATAAAACCGTGTTTATCGATTCTTCTTGTCAACTTAATTTTTTGACATCGTTGTCTATTAGGGAGGGTTATTGATTTGATGGTCTTAGTTACACCGTTAGAACTCTATTTTTAGACCTAAATCTCTATTATCGCATAAGTCAACAATGTATCCTCGTGATCATTAAGACAAAAATAAAATATAAGAGATACAACTTAGGAATAATGGGAGAATAAGTACGTGATTAGGGCATATGAGTAGTGTTAGCATTACTAACTTATAATGACAATGATCTCGTTGCACGCTTGGCATGGAATTAAGGTGAAAATCGAGGACGATGAAATTATTTCTAACGAAGCATTCACGTGTTCTTATTCTATGAACCTAAACGTCCCATTTTGCGATGAAAATCATACATTATGTCTAAAACACAAGTAGAAGTAATCATAGTATGTAGCTAGTTTATCATTTCAATAAAAGTGAATAAAATTTAAATTTTGGAGATGCTTCGATACTTTATTCAAGCATTGCGTGAGGGCACGGCAATGGTTTAGTATGGGGGAGTGATGAGACTGCTTTTATACATGGTCTCATCGTCCAAATCGGCCTTAAAATGCATAAAATATCATAAAATATGCCAAATATATGCTCGTGTTTGTTACTTGTGTATTTTTAGGTACGGATATTGTGGAATTGGCAAAAGATCACAAGAATCATTCAAAAACGAACACGGGAAACAAAGCCGCACAATGAACCGGGCCCAAGTTTGTAAATTTGCAAAAAGACCCCTCAAGTTTGAAAAATTGGCAAAAATGGCCCCTCATCTTTGAAGAACTTGTCATATTTGACCCTCCAAATATCAAATATACAAGATTGATCCTCCATGTTTGAAGATTGAACAAGAAAGGCCCTTGGAAATTGTTTAAAAGTGCAAAAGTTAAGCCTAATACACAAAAGGACTAAATTTGCAATTGTGTTTGGACGGATGATGCAAGGCACTTAACTGGATGGACTTGGTTTGCAACAAAAGTAAATGGCTGTTAACCATTTTGGACTAGTAACAAAATATCCATCCACTAGCCCAACAAACCCATTAGCCCAAAATCCCTAAAACCCGGTTTTTAAGCTGGTCAAACCCAAGTCAACCACTTTAACTAACCTTATTTTTTCCCTCTAAAACAAGTTTTTAAAACTTGTTTAAACCCAATTTGGATTAAACCTGGCTACTAATCCCCACGAACCCTAATTAATCCCCAGATTAATTAAGCCCCCAAATCAAGGGGTTATCCCCTATAACCTTGCAGATCACTAATTCACGTCCCTCTCAACCAAACCCACCTCACCAAACATCTCCACATGGACTGTGGGACCCTCCCCGTACCTCCCCTGCTCCATCACTTTCACCCTAAAAACCCACACCCGACAAATTGAACGGTTTGATGATACTACTTGGCCTCCAAGGCATTTCCAACGTCTCAGATCAATTACACAAGCTGGCATCCACATGAGATTACTTTTGACCAAGATTCAAGCAAGAAGACAAGGGCTTTTCGGGCATTTTCCATATTAGGGTTTTAGGACTGCAATTTCTTTGTATTATTTAATTAAAGCATTCTAGATAGTTCTTTTTCCATTATAAAAGGAGGTCGACTTGTGACTCATTCCTTTGTTCCAGTTTTTAGCCAAAAAAAAAACCTTGTAATTCCTTTTTTTTAAATTAATGAAGTTTGGTATTTGTGTTTAAACAATTGTAATTCCTTTTATTAGATTTAAAAAGTTGTGTGTTGTGTTAAAGGCTAAAACTGAGTTCCATTTTTCATATTGTGAACACTTGTGTGTTTTGAGGATTTTCAAAAAGTTTTTCAAAAGTTTTAAATTTAATTCAAATTTCAGAAATCAAAACCCTTTAAAGTGAAAGTGGAAAAGGAGTTTTGATTTGTAAGTTTGGATTTGTTTAAAACCTGTTAAGTTTCAAAGGTTATTGCGTTTCAAGGTTTTGAGTTTTAAGAAAATCAGAAAAGTGTATTTTTTTCTTGTGTTTGTTCTTGTTTTGATTTGCAGGTTCTTGGAAGGTTGTTGTTGATCTAGTCTGCATACACCCGGGTGTATTGGGAGGTGGTATTGCAACCACAAAGAACCCTGGATGTAGGGTTCTTAGGTAAGAATCTTTACCTTTTTCATTTTTCTCTTATTTGAGTGTGATTTGTTGAAACTGCATGAAAAGGGTGTTAAGATTGTTTGATTAGAGTCCTTTTGTGTTGTTATGCATGTTAGATAATTAGAGAATCAGTTTGAATGAGTTTTTAAAAGAGTTGATTTGAAAAAGTGAAAAACAAGTTTTTAAAGGATTATTTGGATACGGGTTTAAGCAGGCTAAAAAAATCTTAGATTGTGCTTGAAAACGTGTTAGATACATCAATAGGATTGTGTTAAGGTTTATTGTTAGTTGTAGTTGAGTTTGGGAAAGATTAGAAGACAGTTTGTTAGATAAAAAGTGAAGTTAGCATAAAAAAAATTCAAATCTGCCTAGTATGACTGTTCTTGGTGAATTATGAGCTTGAAGCTTGAAATGTGTTAGATCATAGGAAGATTAAGGACTTGTGATTGCTAGTGTACCATTTTGTGAAGTTGTGTGCATAAGTTTGGAGTTTGAAACTCATTTTGGTGCAAGCTGTTAGCAAAAAGGCCACCAGACCTAGTCTAAAGACCTCAGCAACCTGATTATGCTTGTGTGTGCCTAGTTGGTGAAGTTTTTGTGCTAAGTTGTTGTTGCTTTCTGCTTATATTGACTCCCTACACTCAGAAAGAGTGTAGGGGTGCCCTATTTGTTCCAAAAATATCACCAAGTATTCATGCCAAGTCCTCCTTTATTTCACAAGTGAAATCAAGCAAACCTGCTTGTGTTCATAAACCCAACTGGACACGTTTTCCATTTGATTTTGGCTTAATTCTTGTTAAAATTGGACACTGATTTGAGTTTTCTAGCATACAAGGTAATAGTTTGATTTGGAAAAGAAAAAAAAAAGAAAATAAAAATCAAAAACTACACCTGCACTGGACTCGAACCCCCGACCTGCAGCTCAGGAGTAAGGGGTTCTACCAGTGATCTAGATGCGTTTTTACGTTAAGCTTTCATTTCACTAGTTACTTAACCCGTTTTTGTTGTCTCCTTATTTTAATAAGCCGTAGCTTATTTGATTTTTCCTAGCTTATTTATTAAGTGTTTTTAGCTTATTTGATTTTTCCTAGGACTTTTATAGGCTTAGGGACTTTTCTGTTTAAAAGTTTTATTTTTCCTTTTATTTAATTAATTAATAGGATTATTTTTAGTTTTATATTTAGAAAGTAATTAAAAAATAGTAAACAGTAGTTTTAAATTTAGAAAAAATAGTTTTTAGGTTTTAATTCTTATTTTTGAGGTTTACATTTAAAAAAGTTTTCAAAGACTTTAATTTTTAATTTTATTTAATTTTAGGGTTTTTAGACAACTTTAAAAATTAATATAGAATTAACTAAAAGGTTTTAGGAACTTTAATTTGCATTTTCTTCTTAATTAGAATATTTAGGATTTTTGAGAATTTTTTAGAATTTATTTTGAAACTTTTCATTTTTTGGAATATTTTATTATTATTTTATTCATAAAAATTTAAAGTTTTATTTTTAACTTTTTTTCATTTTTCCTAGATTCTAGGCATTAAAATAGGACCTTTTTCACTTTCCAATTAATTTTTAGGCTTTTCAATTAATTTTTAGAATTAATTTAAGATTTAATAGATTTTAATAGTTTTTAGGAGTTTAAAAATAGTTTAAATTGGTTTTAAAATTTTTAAAAATAGTTTTTAGCTTAATTAGGTCATTTTTGAGGTTTACAAACTATTAAATCTTGTTTAGGGCTTTTTAATATTTAAAAGTGATTTTTAGGGCTTTAATTAGCATTAAAAAGTCATTATTAAGTTAATTAAAAGGTTTTAGCAAGTTGGGATTTTTTGTAAACTCTTGGAATTTTATTGTGGATTTTTAGTAATTTTTAGGAATTTTTAGGTTAAAATTTTAAATTTTGTGCTTTTTACGTTTCTACGTCGTAACTTTCTAGTAGTGTTTTTGCCTTATTTTTCTATTTTTTCGTCTTCGTCATTTTCTCTTCTTTTCTTCTCATTAATAATCAAAAACAAATTCAATCATTCATTACACAACGCACGTGCCTCCTCGAGAGAACGATTCCCATCAAGGGTCATAACTTGTGGTTTTCCTAAACTACTCGTTAATACTTACCGCTTCTACCTTGTTTTCCTAAACAAGTGTAATTTTACAACTATCAGAAAACAAGGGAACTCCTTCCCAAGTGTACATGGCCGGCAATGCCCCAGCAAATCCAGGCTCCAACATCGTACCTGGTACGTTCCTACTAAACCAATGATATACATCTATCTTGTCTGATACATGTGTAGACCAAAGCACTACAATTGCTAAATTTAATAAGGTAGTGGAAATCCCTCCGATAGTTCTAGGCTCCTATTATATTGTGGAATAGTCGACGGAAAAGTTATGATAGTTAAACACCATCATTCGAGGTTGATCCTTAAAACTTTTCAAATCGCCGTTTTACATCAATCAGATTCTAGAAAGTCCTGATAGCTTTGAGGTCGTTATTAGCACAAATTGACTAACAAGTATCATGCGACTATCCTATGTAACCAAAAATGGGTTTGTGTACCTTGGTGAGATAAAACCTTGATTATACTGGGGAGCCATAACCCCGATATAGTTAACACTAGATTTAGTGTCATCTCTAGCACCAACGGGCCAGAGAATACTTGGTCCGAGAATATCCCATTTCCCTAACCTGTTTCTTCCCTGCCTAAACCTGAAATACACACCCGACTCACAATGGGTGTATTTTGTAGGGTTACTTCCGCCACCTAGGCAACCCTAAACCTGAGAGGCACATCCAACTCACAATGGGTGTACTTTGAAGGGCTACATTCGACATCCCTCGTAAGGAGATGTTGAATGTCCTATGTTTTTGGACATTCCTCTTTCCTCTTCGGGTCCAATTAGTTTGACAATACCATCATCCATTAGACGATGGGAGATGAGAATTCCTCTCTTTAGAAGTTAGAATTTGTACAAATTTGAACCAGTAATAGTGAATGCATGACCCTTGTTACGACACCCTGCAAGGCGCGCACTTCTTTATTCTTGGCACCTTCTTTTATTTCCACCATTTGAGGTACTTCTTTTTTGCGCCCCTCTCGCTCAGCCTCACGGCAAAGGAAGCAGATTCCTTGCAACTTCTTACGCAATCACCATCAACAAAAATCTTAACCTCTTTGTTGGGTAGAAACTTTAGCACCATTAACTAATGTTTGTGTCCCGCTGACTTGAGGTAAAAGATCATAAGTATTTCTTAAAGCTATCGATATAGGATGGGTTAAAGTTAAAAATGTTTTGTTTTACCTTCAACCCCCAATTTTTCATCCTCGGGTATGGAGACATAACTTGTATCTCACCCATGAAAAGGATGTAGAAATAGTGCATCCCCAGATTCCCCAGCGTATGAAATATGTTGGCGTGTCCTCCTCATATTAGAAACCATTTGCAATGGATTTGTCCTCCTAACCAAATCCACAACGCCATTGGTTTTCTCCCAGATCTTGGAAGGGTATAGCTGCGACCCCGTTAAGCTTTCCTCGCCTACCCATCCACAACAGCAGTCTCCTTTACTGCTCAATCGGATGTATAGTGCGATCCGGATAAATATCTCTTTGCATTCCTCGCCTACCCATCCACAGCAGCAGTCTCCTTTACTGCTCAATCGGATGTATAGTGCGATCCAGATAAAGATCTCTTTGCATTCCTCGCCTACCCATCCACAGCAGCAGTCTCCTTTACTGCTCAATCGGATGAATAGTGCGATCTGGATAAAGATCTCTTTGCATTCCTCGCTTACCCATCCACAGCAGCAGTCTCCTTTACTGCTCAATCGGATGAATAGTGCGATCTAGATAAAGATCTCTTTGCATTCCTCGCCTACCCATCCACAGCAGCAGTCTCCTTTACTGCTCAATCGGATGAATAGTACGATCCGGATAAAGATCTCTTTGCATTCCTCGCTTACCCATCCACAACAGCAGTCTCCTTTACTGCTCAATCGGATGAATAGTGCGATCCAGATAAAGATCTCTTTACATTCCTCGCCTACCCATCTACAGCCGCAGTCTCCTTTACTGCTTAATCGGATGAATAGTGCGATTCAGATAAATATCTCTTTACATTGCCCCTATCCGACCACAACAGTAATCTCTTCTACTGCTCAATCAGATGAATAGTACAATCTGGACAAAAATATCTATGCATTCTCTTCCGTTCACCTATAACGACAGAAGTTTCCATTATTGTCAAATCAGACATATAAGAATAACCTAGGTGTAGACCACTTCGCGTTCATGCCACCATCCGTACCTGAGAGAGAACCTGAAACGAACCATGTACTTAGAACATCTCTTACTTAAAAGATAACTAACTTTTAGTAGCTTTGAGAACAAAGCTAAAATAACGGGGTGGTGTTGTAAAATCCATGATTTTACCATGATTTTATGTAATAGATTTCCACCCAATAATCCTAGAACACATATTCATATGTTATGTTTCCTTAAGATGTGAATAAACATGTCTATCATGTAACTATACTTCTACATTCATCTTTGTTGAAAATAACTTCACAACTTAAACCATGAACTCACAACTAAGTAAAACAAGTAATGAAGTGTGTTTTTAACTATAAACAACACTTAACAAACATGGGAACATACTACATAATGTACTTATAATGTATTAGTTCATGCATATTATAACATGCTTAAACTCTCATGGACTAGCCCAAGGTTGTGCTCTTTGTATTAGGCCCAACATAAGCCCATGACCAAAGCCCATCCTTTTCCCCCTATTTGGTGAGTATCACAAGGCATAGGCTTGTGTGGAAGATAGAGAGTTGCCTTGGAAAGGAAAAAGGGGACACTTGGCATGATATGTCTTACCAAGGTAAATCATACCTTTTGCCATTCCTTTCCCTCTCTCCTCTTTAAGCTGAAACACACACACACCTCACATACATGCAATCCAAATCTTGTTCTCCCACTCTCTTCTCTCTCAATCATACGGCTTAAAGCCATATACATCCAAAAACCAAGTATTAATTCCACCAAGATAATTGTCTCATCTCTACTACAAATCATTGGTAGTATCACTCTCTTGGAATCACTATAAACAAGCCCTAGCTAAGCCATCTAGGCCACGGCTTGATTTATACATAGGGTTTTTTTCATCATTTTGAGTAGATCTCAGATCACCTTGTTCATCTAGACCATTTGTGGTACTTTTAGGCAAGAAAGGTATACACTATTTGTTCATTCATTTCTTCATGCATGCATCATCATACATCTATAAACACAAGTAAATAACATGTTAAAATCAAGATCTCATAAAATGAATCTGTGTAACCTAAAAGTCTTGAAGACCATGACCTTAAAGGTCACGGGATACATGGTCAATGTATATGTGATTTATGTGTTAAGTTTAAATGATGGAATATGAAATAATACATGTTAAATTGACTATTAAAGATCACAAAATATAACTATGTGTGTAAACGTAGCCGTGGGTTACATATGACCTAAAATGAATTAGATGTACATGCATGCTTATGTTAACCATAGATCTAATGATAAATACTAACTTGAGTATGTTAAACATAAAAACAAGCTTATAAAATCTTTTGGGAACCTTGGGAAGAGACAATATAGTCGTGGGCTATATGTAGTCACCTTGGTAAAATGGGAACCTTGGAAACATGCATATCACCTAGATAATCATAATGGTATTTTTATAAATATTTACAAGACTTAAAAACTAGTTAAAGTGTTCATCTTGGAAATACCAAGATCTAAAAATATAGCCGTGAGCTATATAGGAGGGTACATGGATCTATGTATGATTTTTAGGTCTAAACATAGTTTAGATCTTGTTTTGGATTTGTAACTTGATTTCTTGATGTGTACATGGTTAGATCTAATTTTGTAACACTTATAAATTACATGCAACCTTAAAATGGGAATTGACTTATCTTAATATGTTATAACTAATGTAGGCCGTGGGTTATAAGCTCCTACTAGGGCCTATGACTTACTTGTAACCTTATAACACACCTAGATCTAAATTGATATAACACATAAAACAAATTTTTAGTTTTATTCATCTATGTAGATTTAAAACTAAATATAAACAAGCTCATAATAAGCTTATAAGAATATCCTAAGTACAAATATACATAAAATGTAAAGTAACTCTAATGGACTAATTAAGTCCATGAAAAGTTAACCTAAAACTTAAATGAACCCAACAAGCCTATTTTATAAATTATAGTAACTTAAATGGACCTAAGATAACACTTAGGCCCATTTAACTAATTAAAGGGACTTAAAAATGTATTAAGCCCAATAAATGATTTATAGGCCCATTTAAAAAAATTAGTGGACTTGAAATATATTTAAGCCCACTAAAATAGCCCATTAGATGTTTAGCCCATTTAATAAGCCCATATAAAGTTTAAATGTTAAAATAAAAGTTTTTATAATAAAATATAACTTATAAAAACTTTTTGGATAAAAATGACAATTTACAAAACTTAAAAGACTAAAACCGTAACCTATGAAACTTGTTTTGATAAACTAGTAAGCACAAGGACTAAAAATGTAAATATCCAATAGTCTAGGGTTTAATAATTACTAACCGTGACAAATTAAACCCTAGGGACCATTTTGGGAAGTTTCTAAAAGTTGTTTTGCCATTTTAAAACCCTAAGGACTATGTTTGTCAATTGCCGAAACTTAGAGAAGCCCTAGGGGCTGTTTTTGTAAATTTAGTAAAGTTACAAAACCTAGATATAACTAGGGGGACCAAATCTGCCATAAGTCGAAACTATAACAAGCCCTAGGTACTAAATATATAAAATCCGAAAGTTTACTTGTTTAAAAATATGGAGGGACTAGTTTTTCCATGTTCCGAAACATTAACAAGCCCTAACTCTAAAATCTATTTTAATTGTAATAAAACATAATTAAAAGTCTAGATCATAAGGATTAAGGTATAAACTTAAGTTTGTGATAAATAAATTATTTTATAAATATTAAATAGTTTAGGAAAACTTTAGAATTAAATAAAAATAATATATTTTTTATTATATTATGAAATATTTATTTATATTTGCTTTACAAGATAAATTGTATAAACAAGATAAATGTGTGATATTAATACATGTACTCGTATACTTTTAAGAAATAAAATTATATGAACGTTAATTAAATTAAATGTTACTACGTAAATATATTATAAGTAAAACCCTTTATGTTTACTTAAATATAGAACTTGGTTATAAATTTAATAGGATGTTATTGATACAAGTACTATAAACATAGACTAATATTTTAGGTGAAACATTTTCTTTTATGTTTACTTAAATGTAAAACTTAATTGTAAGTTAAATGATTACTATAACTACATGTATGCTAACTAATATTAATAGTTAAACATTTTATGTTTACTTAGAAATGAAACTTATATAAATAAGTTTTAATGAATATTGATGCTACTTGAACTACGATTATTTAGATAAATACCATAGTATGAATAAACTGAATAAAATCCGTATAAGCATACATATATGTTCTCTGTACTACCTATTAAGACTGTACTATCTGATTATGCATAACTTTGGTGTGAGCTTTAATTGGATATCCGTGTTAAACAAGCAATTGCCTACTCCCAGGTGAGTTTACAGCCCCATTTAAACTTTGATAAAACTTTCCCTTTTGGAAAAGGAAATATGCAAACATATATTGGACATAACTGGATTATATAAACTGATTATGATTGATTATTATTGAAACTGTTAAATTGTTGTAAATCGCCCGAATGTTATAAATAGATCTATTAGGGATTGACCATCCCCGTCTGAGTGAGTCATGCTCACTGTGCCTTGGCCGGGAGAACAGACGTATATCATGTTGGAACTAGAAAGGGGTTTCTTTTTGTAAGACACTACGTCCTCATCTGTTAAGGACTATGGAGTTAAGCTTCAGTTTCTAATAATAAACAAATGTTATTTACATATTAGTAAGAATGCTTTTTTGCATTATTACTTCTATGATTATTGTATGTCCAAACTAATTAATTGTTAAAAATCTGTAAATTCACCAACTTTATGTTGACCCCCGTTAGTATGTTTTGCACATGAATATGAAGTTAGTACGTGGTGTGTGTGCATGGTCTCCAGCATCTTAGTAATCTGCATCATAGGACTCGTCAAGGGTTCTATTTGGGAAACATAAACAATCACCTATTGTCGGGTTTAAGACAATTTTTAATTTATTTGTTATCAAACATGTAATCTGATTTAAATAATCTTTATCTTATGCTCTATGGACTATATGCTATCGATCCACCCTTGTGACAGCTCCGGGGATAGTTTCCGCATATTTTGACCCTACCCGGGGTGTCACACTCGGGATATATATCTTCCTTGATGCACAACAAGCAATCAAACTCGATTTGTTCGAACATCGACTTAGTATATATATAGCCCTCAATATCATTTTGGACAACTCTACCTTCGTGAAAACAACGTTTTTATAGTGAATGATAGGTATTGGCAAGTTGTGGGGAAGGACAAAGTCCGGCTAGAATTGGCATATATTGTTTAGTGTATTGGTGATCTTGTTGATATTCTGAAGGCATGATTAGTACCTAAATACAACAAACACAAAAATATTTTTCCAATCAATCATATGTTAAATATAAGCCAAAAATAAAAAAGATGAGAATGTGTTTCATCAATTTCTTGACAAACAAAGGATTATTCCTTATCATTCTCATGTTCTCCTATTTCATCATTGACAATAACATATTAACCATGTAAAATCAACAATGAACTTGAACATTGGTTTTTCAAGACAAAGTTTTTAGGTAAGCATTAACAATGCAATTACCAACTTGTTCATGGGTTCATATCAATTCCATCAATTAACCAAAATTATTGGTCAAAATTCGGATTGTTCTACAAGTGGGTTTTAGTGAAATCTCAATGAATATGAACCTAAGGAATCATAGTAAAATAACTATGTCAACTCACATTCCTAGTAAGGTTCTAATTCAATTTCAATTAAAAAAACCTCAAATTATGAAAGTATGAACCCTAGAACAAATTAAATGAAATTGAATGAAATAACTTACAATTAATTGATCTTGGATGAAGGATGAGTGAAACCCACAAATTGGAATCAATTAATCTTGAGTGATTGAAGGTTTTGGAGGTGCAACAATGGTGGAAAGAGGAAAACCCGTCGGTTCTATTGGAGAAGATAGAGAGGGTTTGTTTGAAAAAATGATTTTTAATAAAACATGGCGCTTTAGTCACAATTTTTGGCCGCGGTTCCTTATCGATAGAGAACCGCGCCTTTGAGCCGTGACAGATAAAGAACCGCCTATAGTGGCGAGTTTTTATCAAAGAAAATCAAACAATTTTTCAAAACCAATTTTTTCTAAAATCCTTAAAATATATCTTAAGCCTTTAGGAAATCATTATACCACTTCAACACTAAGTAATAATGCCTTAATGAAGGGTTACGAGTTGAATCGAGATAGGAAAAGACCAAAACGGACAAACGACTAGCCCAAGAAGCAAAGAGGAGAGAAGTGACAGGGGAGTGAATCAAGACCAAGTACAATGCTCAAGAGACAAATTAAAATCTTCAAGTCGAGGAGACGAAGAGCTTGTGTCATATATAGTGGTTTAAGACGTGCCTTTCCGGCAAAAGTCTAAACGGCTTTGGTAATGAACTATACCAAGAAATTTTCATACGTAGAATAATATCACTTTCAAGAATAGTCTTACTCTACTTAAAAATATGAGCAAAGTATAAATTCACTTTCTCTCCCACATGATCGGACAAAAATTATTGCAAGGATTTACAATAACGATATCCTTGGAATATTTCAATTCCAAATGTGTAAAATCTAACTACAACTTATGAAGTAGTTTGGTATCTCAAGGGATTAACCAATCATCCTATATATGAGCTCAATTGCACAAGTTACACATGATATAAGCCCTACTAACCGTAAGGGTGCAAACCATGGAAATCATGCTTGATACTTTAAGCTACTACTAACTCACTCTACATCGCCATAGTGAGTCAAGTATCCAAGAAATGAAGGTTTGAGAGGGTAAAAGAAAAGAATCACAAACCACAAATAAATGTCAAGTCAAGGATGCCAAGAACAAGCACATAGTCAAGTAATGATCAAAAGAGTGATCAAAATAGCGTGTGGAAGAACGAGAACGTACCTTGGCCACAAAGTGCATTCCAAGCTATCAAGGAATCAATGCAAAGCCTAACCATGACTAAAGTTACTACCAAGTATTCAAGGACTAGTATCACTCCCATCCATCTTGATATCATCATTCAATGATGTTGGAAATCAAAGAAGATGAGTCTTCCATAAGTGTAAGTAACTCAATCCACAATCAATTGAATGATTGATCTTCATGAGTACCTACACATAACAAGATGCAAACTAGTAGATATATTTCAAGAGTGAATCTAAAATGAACAAATACAACTAATCTAGATGAGAGGCTATATTACCAATTAAAAGGCCTATTTTAAAAGAAAAAATAGTTTTGACCAAAGAGAAACTTTAGTACAACTTAACCTTCTAATTTGAGGAGACAATGGATCGATCCAAGTTTTAAAGTACAATATACTTCAAAGATCTTGAGTGACCATCGCTCTGATACGAATTGTAGAAACTAGAAGGGGGGGGGGGGGGTTGAATAGTTTCTCTTCGATTTATCTCCTAATTAAAATTCCTTTCAATTAGGTGAATATCAAAACTATCTTTTACTTAAAGGCTAGTTGCATAATGATTAGGTTCAATTCTAATGCATTAACAAAGACAAGTACTAAGTGTAATGATAATGAAAGTAAGTAAAGAGTAAGGAAAGAAACAACCTAATAGGAAGACACCTATATTTATAGTGGTTCGGCAACGAAGCTCTATCCTCGTTCCTACTCCACTCCTCGAGTACACCTACTCGAGATTTCCACTATATCCACAAGCTCCCTTCTTGGTGGAGAAAATCTTACAACGTCGCTTACATTATTTTTTGACACTAAGCTAAATGTCGAGACCTAATCTTAGCTAGGACCAATCAACATTTCCTACTTCACTATTTTACGACACAAGGCTAGATGTCGAGTTCTAATCGAAAGATAGAACCAATCTTCACAACGTTGCCTACTTCACCATTTAACGACACAAGGCTATATGTCGAGTTCTAATACAAAGCTAGAACCAATCTTCAGCACTCTTCACTTTGAAGCTAAGTGAGAACTTACACAACACACACACAAATCACTTTGTAGTTTAGTGAGAACTAACACACTACTCATTACAGTTCAACTAAACATATCCAAGTACACACATGTAACTTGGATGTACACAAGACAAATCCAAGCACACACATATGCAAAGGATTTACACAAAACTAATCCAAGTATTCACAAATAGCTTGGATGAACACAAATAGTCCAAGTATTCACAAATAGCTTGGATCTACACAAGACACAATTAAACAAATGATGACCAAGACTAGATCTTTAGGAGAGGATGATCTTCATCAAGGCTTAATCTTTAATCACAACACAAGTATGTGAGTGATCTTCTCTTTGGACAAGGTAAAGAAGCAAGAGGATAATCATAAGTAAACATACTTAACACATTAAGTGATCAATTACAAATGATTAAGATTAAGAAAAGAGAAAGAAGGCTGAGAGAAATGTCCAAAAAGGGTTGTGGAAAATGCAGATTTGATCCACTATTTATAGGAGACAAAAACCAACAGCTAGCTGCAAGCGGTTCCTTATTTGCCTAGGCGGTTCCTTATCAATAAAGAACCGCACATGTACTTAAGGAACCGTGGATGTAGACTCCGCTCTTTTTTTGTCTCTTAGTGGGGTAGAAATATCCGGGGTAGTTTGAAACCTTCAAAAGATATTCTTATGTCATTTGTAATATGCCAAATTCAAATTTACATTTTTCATTTTAATAAAACATTTTATTAAAAAAAAATTATTAAAAATCTTTTGTCACATTTGACAAAAGTGAGTTTTAAGGCTAATCACTTTTATGATCACTAAACATGATTAAGATATGTTAGTGTAATGATTATTACCTTGATGATAATGTTTGTTAGATAATTCGTTTTATGATTGTGTTTGACTATAAATGTCTTGTATAGTTTGTTGTGATCAAAACTAAGAAAGATTTTAACACTAATAATGTTTTTCGGCATTACTTGCATTAACAGTTGCGAGTGGCTCCGCTTCTACCCATTTGGTAAAATAGTCAATGGCGACAACAAGAAATTTGACTTGTCCTGGAGCTACCGGAAAGGGTCCTACAATGTCAATTCCCCATTGATAAAAGGGCCACGGGCTAAATGATTGTTAACTCGCTTTGTGGTTGTCGAACGGTGGGGGCGTGTTGTTGGCATGCTGACATGTTTCTACAGATAAGCCATCGTACGTTTTCAGGTTAGCGAGCACCTTCAGCCTGTCTGGCATGTCATAATCTCAGATGCGGTTAGTGAAGGGAGATGCCACGAGGTCTCTTGTGTCTCTATATTGTTCCTTGCATACAAAAGGTTGCTGATAAAATTCTTCGTTATGTGTACTTTTCCCTTTTGCGTTGTTCATGTTTACTGGAATTGTGGTTATTGGTTCCATTTCCTCGTTTTCTATAGAATTTTTTCCTACGGTCTTGCTTGGGTGAGCGTCTTCTGAATCAGAGTTGCACGGTTCTGCAGAGTGGTTTCCGTTAGTAGGTAATGAGCGGTGCAGTACGCCCTTTCGTGTGTGATTGAATGCGGTATACATGGCGTTCACTCGATCAAAGTTATGTAACATAAACTTCAAAACTGGATCATTAGGATTTAGTTCAGAGGTCGTGTTTAAAAGTTCTTTAGGAGGCTGGGCATTTGGTGCAGTAACAGTGACAAAGGTTATAATTGGATGGTTAGGGGCACTAGCTTCTTTTTAGATGGGAGCATGTGGTGTTTCGCCTCCTGTCGCCATTTTTGTTTTACTTATGGATATGCACGAACTGGTTGCTTAAAAGGGGAAAAGAAAAAAAATGTTTCGATCCCACAGATGGCGCCAATTTATGATACGTAAATATGCGGGTATGGCTCACATGCTTCAAGTGTCGGGCATACGAATATATCTATACCTACAATATAACATCATTAACTAAGACGAGTAGCGTGCCTAACTATCTAATGAGAGTGTTACAGTCGTATGAGGGAGTAATTGGTTAAATATGTATCGGGTGGCGATTCCCTTACTGGATATTCCTTATATGGTTTTACGCCACATATTAGGAGTTGGAGCCGATAACTTAAGATTACCGGAGAGGAGATAGCTAGATAGTAGAATACTCTATTTTAGAAATCAGGAGAAGTTCTCCAGTGGTTGCCCTTTGCTTGTGAAAACTAGCAGCTATTTATAAGGAATGAAAACTTTAGAAAAGATCCCTTTCATATCTTTCAAATATTTGATGCAATGTATCTATTCTTACATGCATGCATCAGTTCTATTTGGTTTGCCTAGTATATTTCCCTTACTAATGTTACAGTAAGTAACATCATACGAACTATATCCTATCAAGTCCCCAAATTCATATGATTATGTATATATAAAAATAAGCATATGGATTGTAGTTTGTTGATGACTTAGACACTTAATATTATATACAATTGCGAGTTCCGTTTTGGGCCAATTCGAGAAGCGGTGCTCTTGTATTTAACTGCCTTAGGTTTTATAATGGTAGTTCATATATCTTATTCTTCGACGTCGGTTTATCGTCTTTTATTTTAAACAATATCTTATTCGTGATGAAAATATAGGTAATAAAAAAAATACATAAGCCAATTCCTAATAATAATTTGGTTACACATTGGTGTAATGTTATATATTGCTCAAGGATAGTTTTGAATTTTTATAAAAAAAATTGTATTATGTACATTATCCTAGCATGACGTTTTGTAGAAGAAATTTTGTAGTTGTATCTCAGGTGTATGCCTTTTCCTTCCATAAGCTTCTTATTATGCCACCTGTCAACTTCTTATAGTTGCATTTGATGATAAGCTAGTACTTAGTACACTAATCTTTGTTAAAAGTGTTATAGCTTCTATTAGGTGATGACATTCCCTATCTAGGCTATGACATATAGGTTTTAGCCTTATCTTACAGTTTCTGTATAAATTCTGTTATGTTACGTCTTCGTTGTTCCGCACTTCTTCAAAAACATGGCTCGCATTGTAAGTGAAGCTGAAGACGACCAAGCCGTTCCGATCGTTACCAACATCATTCCTATTGCCAGTTACGCTCTGATGGAACAACGCTATGGAAACTATATTGAAGGTAACATTGATAAAGTCATGTATCTCCTAATAGCTTTATTTGTCTATCATACTTTACTATGACATTACTTAATGAAAACCTCACATATTTAATATACCAATGTCTTGGTTACGTCATCTAATATATATATATATATATATATATATATATATATATATATATATATATATATATATATATATATATATATATATATATATATATATATATATATATATATATATAGGGTTCGAGAGTGGCAATGGTATGTATTTGACCAACAATGGACTAAGCATGAACCCACTTGATGACCTTGGCTTCCTCTCATTCCATGCCATTACCAATGAACCTCAAAATGTTGTTAACTCTAATGGGCCTAATGCAAATTATCATTTATTTGGTGATATGTGTCATTCATCTTTGTGTGAAGCTCGATATCTTGGGGTTATGACTGCTAATAGAGAACTAAGTGTTCTTATTGGGGAACTAAGGAGGAGGGAAGCTGCGAATTATCTCTATTGCTATGAGCTGCAGATGCTTGTTCTAACTCGTAATGATGAGATTTCCTCATATATGAACGAGATTGATCGCCTTCACTCCGAAAAAAGGGAACTTATGAGTGAAATTCCTGCGCTAGACGAGGAGGTTGAACGAGTTTTTCATGATCGCCGTCGTCAGTAGACGTGCATGGGAAATGATGATAAGTGCAATCCTTTGAATAAGTTTCAAAAATAAATACTAATAAGTCTATGTTTAAGTTTTAAACAAGTTATGCTTATCCTGACCTCGTTAAGCAATTTTAAATGTTATGCTTATTGTATGAGCCTAAAATAAACGAATGTGAAACGATGTTTCTCGATGTAATATGTAGTGTCCTTATAATGAATCTCTTATGTTCACTATTTTGAGTTGGTGTTTACGTTAATATGTGAAGTTTATAGCTATTTCTAGCAGTTGTCCTTTGACTACTTCAATACAAATCCTCTGCTTTTTTTATGTTGTTATTTTTTGTTTGCTATTATGTTGCAGCCTTCACTAAAGGTTTGGTGTCTTTTTATTTGTTCAAATAATTATGTGTTAATAAGAGTATATTTGATTTAAGGTCTCGAAAATCTAAGCATAAACAATGGTAGACATACTGGTGTAAAGTTGAGCATATGTTGGATTATCTTATAAAATTAAGTCTTTACCTTTTTAAATATACATATATGAGGCTATTCATGTTTACTAGAGACATATGTTGGCTTCAACTAGTTGGTAACACAAGAGTAAGAGATAAGTGTCTCATTGGTCATACTAGTTGATATGGATGGAGTGAAATGCATTTGAACTAGATAGTTGAAAGGACGTTTGTCTATGTTACTCCTACAGTGCTGCTAGTCATCTTAACCAACTTTATGAGTCATTTTTAATACACATTTTGATAATTTTAGGAGTACGCTAACTGTAGCTTTGCTTTGGGTGAAAGATCAAGTTGGGGTGTTTCAAATGTATTCTAGCAACGGATGGTGTAAATTGATTTAACTTTATATTAGGCATGCATATTTTGAAAAATGGGTAGTAATGACTCTTTTGAAGTTTAATGTCATTGCATAGACATTTCAAGCAGTAGTCCGCCAGTTTGATTTTCCAACCATCAATTATTTTTAATTTTTTTTATTGTATTGACAAAGTCACGAGGATAACTAATTTAGGTAAGTACCTGGATTGAAGATATGCTGAAGAATTGTCTTAGCAAAGAACTAATAGTGTGACTCATATATTTTTTTATGAAGTATGTACTGATGTACTCAAAATAGTAGCCGCAATCCATGTTTCAACCGGTCACAAGCTTGCTGACATACTTGCATTCTATTCATCCCTCTAATGTCGGGATGTTTGGGTTGCTTTTCTTACAACACCCATTTATTTTATCTTCACCCCTCCATTGTCGGGATGGCACGGTCATATTTCTTACAACCAAGAGTGAACTTTATTATGAATCGATACACGGTTACATTTATTTTGAGTATATACTTATACCTATGAAGGTATCATTTGAGACATTACTAGTCTTGGTCACCTGGTCTTCTATTTGTGCCTTCTCTTGGGCATTGTTTTTGGCATTTCAGAAGTGGAACTTGCGAAGGTTTTTAGTGTGCCATGTTCGCGGGATTGGGCGTCCTTTCATATCGGCCAAAGTGTAAGTCCCTTTTTGTTTTGCCTTAGTAACCTGATACGGGCCCTCCAATTGGGATCCAACTTCTTTTGTCCCTCTTTTCTGCTTGCTTCATTTTTTCGAAGAACAAAATCACCAACTTTAAGGGCCTTGTGTCTCACCTTTTTGTTATAGTATCTTTCTGTTTGGGCTTTGTATTTTGCTGTGCGAAGTGCAACCATTTCTCGCCTTTCCTCTAATAATTCGAGATTCAGACACAAGTTTTCTTCGTTAGTGATTGGGTCGAATGCATTGAATCGATAGGTGGGTAGACCAATTTCTGGTGGTAAGATTGCTTCACATCCGTAAACTAAGATAAAAGGTGTGCATCCATTCCCGGTGTGAGCTGTTGTTCGGTATGACCAAAGTACGTTTGGTAATTCATCGACCCAGTTTCCTTTAGCTTTTCCAAGCCTTGTTTTCAATCCTTGTAGTAGGGTACGGTTGGTTACTTATGTTTGTCCGTTGGCTTGTGGGTGTGCGACAGATGTAAAATGTTGCTTGATCTTGAGTTCTTCGCACCATTCTTTAAATGGATTGTTAGCGAACTGTTTTCCATTATCACTAATGATGATTCCTGGAATACCAAAGCGACAAACAATATTGCGCCAAACAAATCGCAATATTTTCTTACCAGTAAGTAACATCATACGATTTTTTTGGCGCAACAACCATAACTGGTCACGGCATACATATTGCGATTTGTTTGGCGCAATATTGTTCCTTGCATACAAAAGGTTGCTGATAAAATTCTTCGTTATGTGTACTTTTCCCTTTTGCGTTGTTCATGTTTACTGGAATTGTGGTTATTGGTTCCATTTCCTCGTTTTGTATAGAATTTTTTCCTACGGTCTTACTTGGGTGAGCGTCTTCTGAATCAGAGTTGCACGGTTCTGCAGAGTGGTTTCCGTTAGTAGGTAATGAGCGGTGCAGTACGCCCTTTCGTGTGTGATTGAATGCGGTATACATGGCGTTCACTCGATCAAAGTTATGTAACATAAACTTCAAAACTGGATCATTAGGATTTAGTTCAGAGGTCGTGTTTAAAAGTTCTTTAGGAGGCTGGGCATTTGGTGCAGTAACGGTGACAAAGGTGATAATTGGATGGTTAGGGGCACTAGCTTCTTTTTAGATGGTAGCATGTGTTGTTTCGCCTCCTGTCGCCATTTTTGTTTTACTTATGGATATGCACGAACTGGTTGCTTAAAAGGGGAAAAGAAAAAAAAATGTTTCGATCCCACAGATGGCGCCAATTGATGATACGTAAATATGCGGGTATGGCTCACATGCTTCAAGTGTCGGGCATACGAATATATCTATACCTACAATATAACATCATTAACTAAGACGAGTAGCGTGCCTAAATATCTAATGAGAGCGTTACAGTCGTATGAGGGAGTAATAGGTTAAATATGTATCGGGTGGCGATTCCCTTACTGGATATTCCTTATATGGTTTTACGCCACATATTAGGAGTTAGAGCCGATAACTTAAGATTACCGGAGAGGAGATAGCTAGATAGTAGAATACTCTATTTTAGAAATCAGGAGAAGTTCTCCAGTGGTTGCCCTTTGCTTGTGAAAACTAGCAGCTATTTATAAGGAATGAAAACTTTAGAAAATATCCCTTTCATATCTTTCAAATATTTGATGCAATGTATCTATTCTTACATGCATGCATCTGTTCTATTTGGTTTGCCTAGTATATTTCCCTTACTAATGTTACAGTAAGTAACATCATACGATTTGTTTGGCGCAACAACCATAACTGGTCACGGCATAACATGTTAAAATCAAGATCTCATAAAATGAATGTGTGTAACCTATAAGTCTTGAAGACCATGACCTTAAATGTCACGGCATACATGGTCAATGTATATGTGATTTATGTGTTAAGTTTAAATGATGGAATATGAAATAATACATGTTAAATTGACTATTAAAGATCAGAAAATATAACTATGTGTGTAAATGTAGTCGTGGGTTACATATGACCTAAAATGAATTAGATGTACATGCATGCTTATGTTAACCATAGATCTAATGATAAATACTAACTTGAGTATATTAAACATAAAAACAAGCTTATAAAATCTTTTGGGAACCTTGGGAAGAGACAATATAGTCGTGGGCTATATGTAGTCACCTTGGTAAAATGGGAACCTTGGTAACATGCATATCACCTAGATAATCATAATGGTATTTTTATAAATATTTACAAGACTTAAAAACTAGTTAAAGTGTTCATCTTGGAAATACCAAGATCTAAAAATATAGCCGTGAGCTATATAGGAGGGTACATGGATCTATGTATGATTTTTAGGTCTAAACATAGTTTAGATCTTGTTTTGGATTTGTAACTTGATTTCTTGATGTGTACATGGTTAGATCTAATTTTGTAACACTTATAAATTACATGCAACCTTAAAATGGGACTTGACTTATCTTAATATGCTATAACTAATGTAGGCCGTGGGTTATAAGCTCCTACTAGGGCCTATGACTTACTTGTAACCTTATAACACACCTAGATCTAAATTGATATAACACATAAAACAAATTTTTAGTTTTATTCATCTATGTAGATTTAAAACTAAATATAAACAAGCTCATAATAAGCTTATAAGAATATCCTAAGTACAAATATACATAAAATGTAAAGTAACGTTAATGGACTAATTAAGTCCATGAAAAGTTAACCTAAAACTTAAATGAACCCAACAAGCCCATTTTATAAATTATAGTAACTTAAATGGACTTAAGATAACAGTTAGGCCCATTTAACTAATTAAAGGGACTTAAAAATGTATTAAGCCCAATAAATGATTTAAAGGCCCATTTAAATAAATTAGTGGACTTGAAATATATTTAAGCCCACTAAAATAGCCCATTAGATGTTTAGCCTATTTAATAAGCCCATATAAAGTTTAAATGTTAAAATAAAAGTTTTTATAATAAAATATAACTTATGAAAACTTTTTGGATAAAAATGACAATTTACAAAACTTAAAAGACTAAAACTGTAACCTATGAAACTTGTTTTGATAAACTAGTAAGCACAAGGACTAAAAATGTAAATATCCAATAGTCTAGGGTTTAATAATTACTAACCGTGACAAATTAAACCCTAGGGACCATTTTGGGAAGTTTCTAAAAGTTGTTTTGCCATTTTAAAACCCTAAGGACTATTTTTGTCAATTGCCGAAACTTAGAAAATCCCTAGGGGTTGTTTTTGTAAATTTAGTAAAGTTACAAAACCTAGATATAACTAGGGGGACCAAATCTGCCATAAGTCCAAACTATAACAAGCCCTAGGTACTAAATATATAAAATCCGAAAGTTTACTTGTTTAAAAATATGGAGGGACTAGTTTTGCCATGTTCCGAAACATTAACAAGCCCTAATTCTAAAATCTATTTTAATTGTAATATAACATAATTAAAAGTCTAGATCATAAGGATTAAGGTATAAACTTAAGTTTGTGATAAATAAATTATTTTATAAATATTAAATAGTTTATGAAAACTTTAGAATTAAATAAAAATAATATATTTTTTTATTATATTATGAAATATTTATTTATATTTGCTTTACAAGATAAATTGTATAAACAAGATAAATGTGTGATATTAATACATGTACTCGTATACTTTTAAGAAATAAAATTATATGAACGTTAATTAAATTAAATGTTACTACGTAAATATATTATAAGTAAAACCCTTTATGTTTACTTAAATATAGAACTTGGTTATAAATTTAATAGGATGTTATTGATACAAGTACTATAAACATAGACTAATATTTTAGGTGAAAGATTTTCTTTAATGTTTACTTAAATGTAAAACTTAATTGTAAGTTAAATGATTACTATAAATACATGTATGCTAACTAATATTAATAGTTAAACATTTTATGTTTACTTAGAAATGAAACTTATATAAATAAGTTTTAATGAATATTGATGCTACTTGAACTACGGTTATTTAGATAAATACCATAGTATGAATAAACTGAATAAAATCCGTATAAGCATACATATATGTTCTTTGTACTACCTATTAAGACTGTACTATCTGATTAGGCATAACTTTGGTGTGAGCTTTAATTGGATATCCGTGTTAAACAAGCAATTGCCTACTCCCAGATGAGTTTACAACCCCATTTAAACTTTGATAAAACTTTCCCTTTTGGAAAAGAAAATATGCAAACATATATTGGACATAATTGGATTATATAAACTTGATTATGATTGATTATTATTGAAACTGTTAAATTGTTGTAAATCGCCCGAATGTTATAAATAGATCTATTAGGGATTGACCATCCCCGTCTGGGTGAGTCATGCTCACTGTGCCTTGGCCGGGAGAACAGACGTATATCATGTTGGAACTAGAAAGGGGTTTCTTTTTGTAAGACACTACGTCCTCATCTGTTAAGGACCATGGAGTTAAGCTTCAGTTTCTAATAATAAACAAATGTTATTTACATATTAGTAAGAATGCTTTTTTGCATTATTACTTCTATGATTATTGTATGTCCAAACTAATTAATTGTTAAAAATCTGTAAATTCACCAACTTTATGTTGACCCCCGTTAGTATGTTTTGCACATGAATATGAAGTTAGTACGTGGTGTGTGTGCATGGTCTCCAGCATCTTAGTAATCTGCATCATAGGACTCGTCATGGGTTCTATTTGGGAAACACAAACAATCACCTACTGTCGGGTTTAAGACAATTTTTAATTTATTTGTTATCAAACATGTAATCTGATTTAAATAATCTTTATCTTATGCTCTATGGACTATATGCTATCGATCCACCCTTGTGACGGCTCCGGGGATAGTTTCCGCATATTTTGACCCTACCCGGGGTGTCACACTTGGGATATATATCTTCCTTGATGCACAACAAGCAATCAAACTCGATTTGTTCGAACATCGACTTAGTATATATATAGCTCTCAATATCATTTTGGACAACTCTACCTTCGTGAAAACAACGTTTTTATAGTGAATGATAGGTATTGGCAAGTTGTGGGGAAGGACAAAGTTCGGCTAGAATTGACATATATTGTTTAGTGTATTGGTGATCTTGTTGATATTCTGAAGGCATGATTAGTACCTAAATACAACAAACACAAAAATATTTTTCCAATCACTCATATGTTAAATATAAGCCAAAAATAAAAAAGATGAGAATGTGTTTCATCAATTTCTTGACAAACAAAGGATTATTCCTTATCATTCTCATGTTCTCCTATTTCATCATTGACAATAACATATTAACCATGTAAAATCAACAATGAACTTGAACATTGGTTTTTCAAGACAAATTTTTTAGGTAAGCATTAACAATGCAATTACCAACTTGTTCATGGGTTCATATCAATTCCATCAATTAACCAAAATTATTGGTCAAAATTCGGATTGTTCTACAAGTGGGTTTTAGTGAAATCTCAATGAATATGAACCTAAGAAATCATAGTAAAATAACTATGTCAACTCACATTCCTAGTAAGGTTCTAATTCAATTTCAATTAAAAAAACCTCTAATTGTGAAAGTATGAACCCTAGAACAAATTAAATGAAATTGAATGAAATAACTTACAATTAATTGATCTTGGATGAAGGATGAGTGAAACCCATAAATTGGAATCAATTAATCTTGAGTGATTGAAGGTTTTGGAGGTGCAACAATGGTGGAAAGAGGAAAACCCGTCGGTTCTATTGGAGAAGATAGAGAGGGTTTGTTTGAAAAAATGATTTTTAATAAAACCTGGCGCTTTAGTCACAATTTTTGGCCGCGGTTCCTTATCGATAGAGAACCGCGCCTTTGAGCCGTGACAGATAAAAAAACCGCCTACAGTGGCGAGTTTTTATCAAAGAAAATCAAACAATTTTTCAAAACCATTTTTTTCTAAAATCCTTAAAATATATCTTAAGCCTTTAGGAAATCATTATACCACTTCAACACTAAGTAATAATGCCTTAATGAAGGGTTACGAGTTGAATCGAGATAGGAAAAGACCAAAACGGACAAACGACTAGCCCAAGAAGCAAAGAGGAAAGAAGTCACAGGGGAGTGAATCAAGACCAAGTACAATGCTCAAGAGACAAATTAAAATCTTCAAGTCGAGGAGACGAAGAGCTTGTGTCATATATAGTGGTTTAAGACGTGCCTTTCCGGCGAAAGTCTAAACGGCTTTGGTAATGAACTATACCAAGAAATTTTCATACGTAGAATAATATCACTTTCAAGAATAGTCTTACTCTACTTAAAAATATGAGCAAAGTATAAATTCACTTTCTCTCCCACATGATCGGACAAAAATTATTGCAAGGATTTACAATAACGATATCCTTGGAATATTTCAATTCCAAATGTGTAAAATCTAACTACAACTTATGAAGTAGTTTGGTATCTCAAGGGATTAACCAATCATCCTATATATGAGCTCAATTGCACAAGTTACACATGATATAAGCCCTACTAACCGTAAAGGTGCAAACCATGGAAATCATGCTTGATACTTTAAGCTACTACTAACTCACTCTACATCGCCATAGTGAGTCAAGTATCCAAGAAATGAAGGTTTGAGAGAGTAAAAGAAAAGAATCACAAACCACAAATAAAAGTCAAGTCAAGGATGCCAAGAACAAGCACATAGTCAAGTAATGATCAAAAGAGTGATCAAAATAGCGTGTGGAAGAACGAGAACGTACCTTGGCCACAAAGTGCATTCCAAGCTATCAAGGAATCAATGCAAAGCCCAACCATGACTAAAGTTACTACCAAGTATTCAAGGACTAGTATCACTCCCATCCATCTTGATATCATCATTCAATGATGTTGGAAATCAAAGAAGATGAGTCTTCCACAAGTGTAAGTAACTCAATCCACAATCAATTGAATGATTGATCTTCATGAGTACCTACACATAACAAGATGCAAACTAGTAGATATATTTCAAGAGTGAATCTAAAATGCACAAATACAACTAATCTAAATGAGAGGCTATATTACCAATTAAAAGGCCTATTTTCAAAGAAAAAATAGTTTTGACCAAAGAGAAACTTTAGTACAACTTAACCTTCTAATTTGAGGAGACAATGGATCGATCCAAGTTTTAAAGTACAATATACTTCAAAGATCTTGAGTGACCATCGCTCTGATACGAATTGTAGAAACTAGAAGGGGGGGGGGGTTGAATAGTTTCTCTTCGATTTATCTCCTAATTAAAATTCCTTTCAATTAGGTGAATATCAAAACTATCTTTTACTTAAAGGCTAGTTGCATAATGATTAGGTTCAATTCTAATGCATTAACAAAGACAAGTACTAAGTGTAATGATAATGAAAGTAAGTAAAGAGTAAGGAAAGAAACAACCTAATAGGAAGACACCTATATTTATAGTGGTTCGGCAACGAAGCTCTATCCTCGTTCCTACTCCACTCCTCGAGTACACCTACTCGAGATTTCCACTATATCCACAAGCTCCCTTCTTGGTGGAGAAAACCTTACAACGTCGCTTACATTATTTTTTGACACTAAGCTAAATGTCGAGACCTAATCTTAGCTAGGACCAATCAACATTGCCTACTTCACTATTTTACGACACAAGGCTAGATGTCGAGTTCTAATCGAAAGATAGAACCAATCTTCACAAAGTTGCCTACTTCACCATTTAACGACACAAGGCTAGATGTCGAGTTCTAATACAAAGCTAAAACCAATCTTCAGGACTCTTCACTTTGAAGCTAAGTGAGAACTTACACAACACACACACAAATCACTTTGTAGTTTAGTGAGAACTAACACACTACTCATTACAGCTCAACTAAACATATCCAAGTACACACATGTAACTTGGATGTACACAAGACAAATCCAAGCACACACATATGTAAAGGATTTACACAAAACTAATCCAAGTATTCACAAATAGCTTGGATGAACACAAATAGTCCAAGTATTCACAAATAGCTTGGATCTAGACAAGACACAATTAAACAAATGATGACCAAGACTAGATCTTTAGGAGAGAATGATCTTCATCAAGGCTTAATCTTTAATCACAACACAAGTATGTGAGTGATCTTCTCTTTGGACAAGGTAAAGAAGCAAGAGGATAATCATAAGTAAACATACTTAACACATTAAGTGATCATTTACAAATGATTAAGATTAAGAAAAGAGAAAGAAGGCTGAGAGAAATGTCCAAAAAGGGTTGTGGAAAATGCAGATTTGATCCACTATTTATAGGAGACAAAAACCAACAACTAGCTACAAGCGGTTCCTTATTTGCCTAGGCGGTTCCTTATCAATAAAGAACCGCACATGTACTTAAGGAACCGCGGATGTAGACTCCGCTCTTTTTTGTCTCTTAGTGGGGTAGAAATATCTGAGGTAGTTTGAAACCTTCAAAAGATATTCTTATGTCATTTGTAATATGCCAAATTCAAATTTACATTTTTCATTTTAATAAAACATTTTCTTAAAAAAATTATTAAAAATCTTTTGTCACATTTGACAAAAGTGAGTTTTAAGGCTAATCACTTTTATGATCACTAAACATGATTAAGATATGTTAGTGTAATATTATTACCTTGATGATAATGTTTGTTAGATAATTCGTTTTATGATTGTGTTTGACTATAAATGTCTTGTATAGTTTGTTGTGATCAAAACTAAGAAAGATTTTAACACTAATAATGTTTTTCGGCATTACTTGCATTAACAGTTGCGAGTGGCTCCGCTTCTACCCATTTCGTAAAATAGTCAATGGCGACAACAAGAAATTTGACTTGTCCTGGAGCTACCGGAAAGGGTCCTACAATGTCAATTCCCCATTGATAAAAGGGCCACGGGCTAGAAATGATTGTTAACTCGCTTTGTGGTTGTCGAACGGTGGGGGCGTGTTGTTGACATGCTTGACATGTTTCTACAGATAAGCCATCGTACGTTTTCAGGTTAGCGAGCACCTTCATCCTGTCTGGCATGTCATAATCTCAGATGCGGTTAGTGAAGGGAGATGCCACGAGGTCTCTTGTGTCTCTATATTGTTCCTTGCATACAAAAGGTTGCTGATAAAATTCTTCGTTATGTGTACTTTTCCCTTTTGTGTTGTTCATGTTTACTGGAATTGTGGTTATTGGTTCCATTTCCTCGTTTTCTATAGAACTTTTTCCTACGGTCTTGCTTGGGTGAGCGTCTTCTGAATCAGAGTTGCACGGTTCTGCAGAGTGGTTTCCGTTAGTAGGTAATGAGCGGTGCAGTACGCCCTTTCGTGTGTGATTGAATGCGGTATACATGGCTTCACTCGATCAAAGTTATGTAACATAAACTTCAAAACTGGATCATTAGGATTTAGTTCAGAGGTCGTGTTTAAAAGTTCTTTAGGAGGCTGGGCATTTGGTGCAGTAACGGTGACAAAGGTGATAATTGGATGGTTAGGGGCACTAGCTTCTTTTTAGATGGGATCATGTGGTGATTCGCCTCCTGTCGCCATTTTTGTTTTACTTATGGATATGCACGAACTGGTTGCTTAAAAGGGGAAAAGAAAAAAAAGTTTCGATCCCACAGATGGCGCTAATTGATGATACGTAAATATGCGGGTATGGCTCACATGCTTCAAGTGTCGGGCATACGAATATATCTATACCTACAATATAACATCATTAACTAAGACGAGTAGCGTGCCTAAATATCTAATGAGAGCGTTACAGTCGTATGAGGGAGTAATAGGTTAAATATGTATCGGGTGGCGATTCCCTTACTGGATATTCCTTATATGGTTTTACGCCACATATTAGGAGTTGGAGCCGATAACCTAAGATTACCGGAGAGGAGATAGCTAGATAGTAGAATACTCTATTTTAGAAATCAGGAGAAGTTCTCCAGTGTTGCCCTTTGCTTGTGAAAACTAGCAGCTATTTATAAGGAATGAAAACTATAGAAAAGATCCCTTTCATATCTTTCAAATATTTGATGCAATGTATCTATTCTTACATGCATGCATCTGTTCTATTTGGTTTACCTAGTATATTTACCTTACTAATGAAGGTGTGAGTTGAAACATTCCGAATGAAGTTGTTGATTTAAATATTCCGAATCATTGCAAGTTATTCCGAACGAAGGTCTCATTCAAGTTATTCCGAATCAAAGTTTTCATCCGGAATAATCAATATTCCGGATGAGTATTAATATTCCGAATCAAAGTTTTTAAAAATATTCCGAATTAGTTTTCTTTAAATGTTCCGAATGAAGGATTTTGATTAAATATTCCGAATCAGTTTTTTGAATGTTCCGAATGAAGGATTTTGACCATATATTCCGAATGAAACAAAATGTTCCGAATCAAAGTTTTGTCAAAATGTTCCGAATGAGCTATTATTCCGCATGAATCATATATTCCGGATGAGCACTATTATTCCGGATCAGTCTTTATTCCGAATGAGCATGTATTCCGAATGAGCATCAATTATTCCGAATCAAGTATTTTTCAGTAAGGGTTATTCACTGTTTTTGTTTTACTGTTTAATTGTTTAATTTTAATTCAAGCTTTATTTAATTAACTGCTTTTAGTTTACTTTTATGTCTTTTCACATTTAAATCTTTTTAGTAGAATAGAAAACCAATCCCTTTTTAGTAACCAAGAACAACTATTCCACTTTGAGCCGTGATCGATTCGAGAAGATACCGAGAACTAAATTGAAACCCATTCAAAAGCCTTGTGTCAAAAGATTAGAAACCAACAATCAAGACTAAACCGCTAAGTCAATATTTATTAAGCAAAAAATATTTACAAGTGAAGGGAGAATAAGCAAACAACGAGAACACGTGAGTTTTTGAAAGAATTCGAGTACTCTACGTTTAGCATAGTAACTTATAATTAACTTTATCATTTCTCGTCCTCATTTAAGAGACTTAGCCTAATGTAAAGTTAAGGAATCGAAGCTAAGTGCTCAACACGCACGGTCGAGTCAAAAATTACTCTTATTCTCGCCATCGAAAAATCTACATTCGTGTCTTCAAACACTTATAAAACATGAGAAAATTTTTAAAATTTGGCCATTTTTAGCCTTATTTTGCAACAAAACGATAAACAAAAAGATAAACTTTAGAAAGCGTGAAGGTTTGGCAACGCAAGTATCTATTCACACCCTATACTAAAGTTAAACATTGTCCTCAATGTTTCGAGTCTAAGGGTTGGAAAACCCCCATACTAGAGACGTAGTCGAATGCTTAATCTAGCATGGAAAGGGTGTAACCGTCAAATTTAAAGCCGTTTATGAAGTGTGCTATAAACCTAAGGTTAGAACATCAAAGGATATATCATGGATATTGAGAAAGTCTTCAAAGCAAACGATCGAGTGCTCCCATAAAACGAACACGACAGGCTCCAATCGTGAAGATAATGATTATCTAAAATCCACAATTCACAAACAACCACGGAACAAAGGTTGGAAGGGCACAAATCCCCTCACGTTACTACATTAGAAAGAAATAATATATACATAGGATAAGCATGGGACTCCTCCACGAGGCACCTCGTTTTTGATTACCGAGTCATGAGCTCGACTCGATCCCCTCAATACTAATTATCATTAGGGAAGGTGATTTGGTCGAGGTAGTTCAAGCATGGAACTTCCCCGCCAAAGTAGTGATTCAACCTATGTCCATTCACTTTGAAATTGGGGCCATCATCTTGAGCTAGCTCGATGGTCCAATATGGAAAAACTTGAGTCACGCTGAATGGACCGGACCAACGGGATTTCAATTTACCGGAAAAGATTTTCAAACGAGAGTTAAAAAGCAAAACTTGATCCCCAATGTTAAAAACCCGGTTTTTAATTTTTGAATCATGCAACTTTTTGGTCTTTTCTTTATAAATCAATGAATTTTCATAAGCAATATCCCTTAATTCATCCAATTTATTAAATTGCATTTTCCGGTGTTTTCCCGCGGTCTCCATATCATCGTTACAATGCTTAAGGGCCCAATAAGCTTTGTGTTCGAGTTCAATTGGCAAGTGACAATTCTTCCCGTACACAAGCTTATATGGAGTGCACCCGATGGGCGTCTTATGAGCGGTCCTAAAGGCCCATAAAGCATCGTCTAACTTATCCAACCAAGATTGTCGGTTTTCCCCAATAGATCTCTCCAAGATCCTCTTCAAAGCTCGGTTTGAAACCTCAACTTGCCCACTCGTTTGTGTGTGATAAGTCGTAGAAAGCCGATGTGTAACCCCATATTTCCTTAGGACCCTTTCGAATTGGTCGTTACAAAAATGGGTTCCACGATCGCTTATGATCGCACGAGGTGTTCCAAACCGGGAAAACAAGCTTTTCAAAAACTTGACTACCACACGAGCATCATTTGTGGGCAAAGCCTTAGCTTCCACCCACTTAGATAGGTAGTCAACGGCGACAAGGATGTACTTATTACCACGAGATGATGGGAACGGCCCCATAAAGTCGATGCCCCAAACGTCAAAGATCTCACATACTTGGATGATATTTTGTGGCATTTCATCTTTTTGTGAGGCTTTTCCTTGTCGTTGGCATGAGTCACATGACTTCACAAGCTCATGTGCATCTCGGTAAATAGTAGGCCAAAAGAAACCGGCATCAAAAACCTTCTTAGCCGTGAGATTAGCACCGTGGTGACCACCTGTGGGTCCCTCGTGACAAGCTCTAAGGATGTTAGAAGCTTCGCTACCAAAGACACAACGTCAAATAATTTGATCCGCACAAGTTCGAAACAAGTAAGGGTCGTTCCAAAAATAGAACTTTACGTCACGAAAGAATTTTCGTTTTTCTTGAGTCGTCATACCCTTGATGATGAAGTTGCCCGCATGGTAATTTGCGATGTCCGCAAACCATGGGATGGAAGAATCAAGCTTAGAATTCACTACACCAAGTGTCTCGGGCGGAAATGTTTCGGTGATCTCCTTGGGCTCATAAACACTTTGGTGAGGCTCTTCCAAACGAGAAAGATGATCGACCGCTAGATTCTCGGCTCCTTTTTTGTCAACGATTTTGTGATCAAATTCTTGAAGGAGGAGAATCCAACGAAGTAATCTCGGCTTTGCATCTTGTTTAGCCATGAGATACTTGATAGCCGAATGATCCGTATACACTATGCATTTAGTCAAGACGAGATAAGGTCGGAATTTCTCAAATGCATACACCACGGCAAGGAACTCCTTTTCCGTTGTAGTGTATTTTAGTTGAGCCTCGGTCATCGTCTTGCTAGCATAGTGAATAGGCAAGAAGTGTTTTTCATGACGTTGCCCCAATACGGCCCCAATAGCGTTGTCACTAGCATCACACATGAGCTCAAAGGGGAGGTTCCAATTGGGAGCAACAAGAATGGGAGCTTCGGTAAGTTTCCTCTTAAGGATTTCAAAGGCTCGTACACAATCTTCGTCAAAGACAAAACGTGCATCTTTTTCAAGGAGATGTGTAATAGGTCGAGAGATCTTTGAAAAATCCTTGATGAATCGACGATAAAAGCCCGCGTGGCCTAGGAAACTCCTAACTCCCTTGACGGTTTTGGGATGAGGTAATTTGGCGATGACGTCTACCTTAGCTTGATCTACCTCAATCCCCGCTTTCGAAACCTTGTGCCCTAAGACGATTCCACTTTTAACTATAAAATGACATTTTTCCCAATTTAGCACAAGGTTGGTTTCCTCACAACGCTTCAACATTCTCTCAAGATTCGACAAACACGAAGTGAACGAACTACCAAACACGGAAACGTCATCCATGAAGTCTTCCATCGTCTTCTCGATCATATCATGAAAAATAGCCATCATGCACCTTTGAAAGGTTCCTGGTGCATTGCAAAGTCCGAATGGCATTCTACGATAGGCAAACGTTCCATATGGACATGTAAACGTAGTTTTTTCTTGATCACGAGGATCGATGGGGATTTAGAAGTAACTGGAAAAACCATCTAAAAAGCAATAGAAATCGTTTCCCGCAAGACACTCCAACATTTGGTCCATGAAGGGCAAGGAAAAATGGTCTTTTCGAGTGGCGTCATTCAACTTACGATAGTCAATGCACACTCTCCATCCGGTCACGAGTCTAGTGGGAATTAACTCGTTGGCATCGTTTGGCACAACGGTCATTCCTCCCTTTTTAGGGACACAATGAATAGGACTCACCCAATGGCTATCAGAAATAGGGTAAATCATTCCCGCGTCAAGGAGTTTTAGGACTTCCTTTTTTATGACGTCGTGAATTTTGGGGTTCACCCTCCTTTGACATTGGATTGCGGGTTTGTAATCCTCCTCCATTAAGATTTTGTGGGTACAAAATTTGGGATCGATCCCCTTAATGTCGGATAACTTCCACGCAATTTCCCCTTTGTGATCCTTAAGAACATCGACAAGTGCGGTTTTTTCATTATTTGAAAGTTCTTTCGAAATAATAACCGGCAACTTGTCGTCCTCCTCCAAAAAGACATATTCGAGATGAGGAGGTAAATCTTTCAACTCGAGGATAGGTGGTTCCTCAATTGAATATTTGGGCTCGATACTCATAACCTCCTCGGGTGGAGGAAATGGGAAATCGTTAAGAAAATCCTTGATAATCGAGAAGTCCTCATCATTGTCGAGGTCTTCGTCACAAGTACGTGGAACATCGAATTCTTCCAACGTAAAGCCACCACCTTCAAATGGAGTGAAGGTTGGTGTCGAGTTATCAAGGATGGTATCTAACATAGTGAGATTGCCACTATTTTCATCATCACCAAAACCTAAAACTTCTTGTGAAAATTCCTCGCAAACAACGTCAATCATATCAACGAGGTTTATGGTTGCAACGGAATAAACATGAGAAATTTGAGAATTTTGAGTTGCGTTTATAACAAGTTCCTCGTCGTTGAAACGTAAGGTGATATTTCTAGCATGTACATCGATTATAGCCATAGACGTATCTAAAAATGAACGACCTAAAATGAGAGGAACTTGAGGATCCGTGGGAATATCGACAACGATAAAGTCTACCGGATAATAGAACTTTCCCACTTTCACAAAAACGTCTTCCGCCAATCCACGTGCGGGAATCGTGGAATGGTCGGCCAACTCGATAGACATTAGTGAAGGAGTAAGGTTAGGAAGATTGAGCGAATAGAAGATTGCAAGTGGCATCAAGTTAATACTAGCGCCAAGATCGGCCAAGGCATATCATTCTTCCATATCTTGGATTGCACAAGGAATAAAGAATTTACGAGGATCACCGACTTTTTGAGGTATGCGATTAAGATAAACCGATGAACAACTAGACAATTGTTGCAATTTCTCCTTGTTGTTCAACATACTCTTAAAGTTAGCGGCAAGTCGAGGCATCATGACCAAAGCATCGGCGAAACTCACATTAAAACGAACGTCACGAAACATTTTCATAAAAATCTCAAATTGATAATTATCGCGCTCTTGATGTTTCTCCTTTCTAAGTCTCGATGGACAGGGCAAAGGTGGTGGGGTTGAGGCATAGGCATAGCCTTTGGAATCTCGGGTTCCAAATGTGGTAATGGGTCTACCGTAGGTGTGGCATGAGCGGTACTTCGTGGGATTGGGACATGCTCCTTTCGACCACCACCTCGGGTTCTTCCTCAATTGATTCCTCCGTAGGAGCAATTGGTTGAGGAGTCGGTTCCTTAAGTGTCTTACCACTACGTGTGGTGATCACTTTCATCTCTCCCTTAGGGTTCGATATGGTGTTACTAGGAAGACTACTCGAAGACGGTTTGCACATAATAGCCTCAAACATAGATGAAATTTTGTCCTCAAACATGGATTGCCTCTTCTCGGCCTTAATCATCTCTTTCTTAATTTCATGTTGCCCTTGTTCCATTTTTTGTTGGTTTTGTTGTAACCTAGTTACATTCCCCTCCATTTTGTTTATATGGATTTTAAGCTCATTTGCTAACTCGTTTTTCAACTCCTTCTTCAAGTCGTTCTTAAACTCGGATCTTAGGCTAATGATTTCTCTTTGAATGTTGTCAAACCTAGCATCGTTTCCATTAGCGTATTCAACAAATTCATTTGGAAGATCTTTCAAAGTTTGCAAACCCTTGTTGTTGTTTTGAAAATCATTGTTTTGATTTTTGTCTGAAACTTGATTATTAGCCCCTTGATTCCCATAGTTTCCCTTGTAATTGTTTTTTAAACCAACTTGATTGTTTTGATAGTTGTTGTTAGCATTTTGATTGGGAGCAAAACCCGGTGGAGTCAATTGATTAGAGCGGGTAACTTGACCGTTTTGGTTGTAAGTTCCCGTGGCCGCGTAGGCACTCGAAGTGTTACCACCGTTGGTAATGCACTCGGAGAAATCATGACCTCCACCACAATACATACATGAAACCTCAACCGCTTTAGCCGTAGCAGGAGCACTTTGTTCTCCAACTTTGAATTCAATTAAAAGTCCTTTAAGCTTATCAAAGATTTTGTTTTCCAAGTTAGCCTCAGTTTGGCAAGCATCGATGGTATAAGACAAAGAAGGTGAAGCCGAAGACGAAGCCTTACGAACACTCGATGTGTTGCGAGGACTCTACACCTTAGATCTATTCTCAATTATCAACAACGCTTCCTCAACCGTTTTACACAAAAAATTACCACCCGCGGCAGCATTTAGATAATCTCTTTCATATCATTAAGTCCATTGTAAAACGTGTCAATTTGATCAAGTCGGAAAAACCGTGATGAGGACACTCATGTAACGTTTCCTTAAACCTATTCCAAGCCGTTGAAAAACTCTCATTAAATTCTTGTGAAAATTTTGAAATCTCGTTTTTCAAATGTGTAGTCTTAGAGGGCGGAAAAAATTGGTTCACAAACTTAGAAACGAGATCCTTCCACGTCAATATAGAATTGGGTGGCTCTTTCTCTAACCAAATTTTAGCGGGCCCCGCTAAGGAATACGGAAAAAGCATCATCTTAATCGAGTCATTAGCAACATCCTTAAATTTGCAAGTGGCGGTAAGACGATTTAATTGGCGGATATGGTTGTGCGGGTTGTCCTTTTCATCACCACGGAATTTGTTGTTTTGGATCATCGACAACGAACCCGTTTTCACTTCAAAATTCTCCGCAAGGATTACGGGAATCACAATAGCCTCTCCATAACCCTCGGTGGGTGCTTGAAGTAACTCCATCATAGTTCGATTCGCCATGGTTGGTTCTTCTCTTACGATAGGTTCGTCAATAGGAGACTCCTCACTAGAAAGATTAGGAGTAGGTGTTGACTCCTTTCGGTTTCTACGTTTACGTGCACGTCTTGCTTGATTGCGAGTTTGCATAAACGTCACGTACAACGTGGGGATGAGCAAAGAAGATTCTTTTTGGTGTTTTGTATTTTTCCAATTTTTTGTGGTTTTTTATTGTTTTTACTTTTTTTGGATTTTTGTGATTGTAATAAGTAGACAAAAATCTACAAATCTCCTCCTTAATCAAATCTCTTGATTAAAGAAGCCTCAAGGAAAGAAAACGATCACGTGAAGTGAACGCCTTCGATGACTTTAAAACGTTGGTGGAACACCAAAACGTTCAAGAGGGTTTAATCAAATGAAACCAAGAAAGTATATATGATACTTAATAATACTTTGGGCGGCAAAACCCTCGATTAGCTTTCAATCTCAAAATACTCACAAGCAAGCGGGGAATCGAGGCGGCGTGAAGCACTTAAGAGCCTTTTTCCTTAGGGTATATTTTATAATACCCGCCTTATACCCACCTTATAGTTTGTATTTTTCAAAATCGAGTTTCACGAAAGTATTTTATCTATTTTTGCCTTTTCTTTCTTGTTTGAGATTCGAATACAATGATTGGGTAATGACCTCTCAAGTCAAGGTTGTGTTTTCACACTTTTGGAGTACTTGTGAATTTATTGTTCTACGTATACAATATAGTAATAGTATTCACACAAAAACGAAAACCGATAATACGTATTAGTAGAGTGCTACTAATACAAATAGATATTATGGCTATATATGAAAACAACAATTTCCAAATCAAAACACAACACGCCTCCCCGGCAGCAGCGCCAAAATGATGTAGTTTTTTTACTACTCTTTAGGAAAAGAGAGCAAAATAGGGAAAGTATTAAGTGTCAGTTTAGGAAAACCAAGCACTAATGACCAATGAAGTTCAAGTTCGTTCCCCAAGGAGGCAAGTGCGTTGTGTTAAGAATTGATTAATGGTTTGTGATTATATTTATGAGAAAAGAAAAGAAATGAGATTAGAAGAGAAAGACGGTTACGATTAGGAATTACACTAAGACGAAAAGTCGTACACGTAAAACCGTAAAAAGTGACAAAATTAAAAATTTACGCTAAAAATTCCTAGAAAATTGCAATAAATCCTAAATAATATAATTAGAGTTTACAAAAAATCAAAAATCACTCAAACCTTTTATTTAATTAAATAATAATTTTTTAATGCTAATTAAAGCCCAAAAAATCAATTTAATTAACAAAAATCCCAAAATGAGATTTTTTCAATTGTAAACCTCTAAAATGACTTAACTAAATTTAAAACTATTTTGGAAAATTTTAAAATTATTAAAAACTATTTAAAAACAATTAAAAACTATTTAAACTTAAGATAATTCTAAAAATTAATCTAATGACAATAAAAATATTCTAAAAATTTTAAAATTCCTAACTTAATGTATTTAACCTAAGAAAAATATAAAAACTTGAAAATCTAAATTTTAATTTTTAATAATAAAATAATAATAAAATATTAATAAAAATCCAAAATTTATTAAAAAATTCTAAAAAGTTGAAAACTAGCTTATTTTAACCTAAATAATACAGAAATGAAGTTGAAATTACAAAAATACCCCTATTGGGCCTAGAAATGGGCTAAAAGTCCAAACAGTCCCTTAATGGGCTCAAATAGGCCCAGTAAGCAAAATGTTGTCCAAATAAGCTCAAAAGCTCCTATCTGACTCAAAATTTGATTTTAATAACAAAACTCTGAAGGCCCAAAAGCTGAAAATGTGTTTAAGCTAGCTTATTTCAAAGCAACTTATTCTTAATGGGCTTTTTAGCCCATTAAGCTATAAGCTGATGCCATAAGCTCAAATTAGACACACAAGCTTATTTTGAGTTACTTAAGAGATCTGTAAAAAGAAAATTGGAAAAAGCACAAGGAATAAGCCTGAATAAGCAATAAGCTATCTTCACAAAACGACAAAATAGTCGTTTCCGAGTTCTAGGCCACCCCAAGAGCTGATTCAACTTTCAAAAGCTTTTAAATGACTTAACTAAGCTTAATCAACAAAAACTTTTTCAATAAGCACACTCAATAAGCTGGTATAAGCAAATAAGCACTTTATTAAAAGTCAACCTTATGAGTTTTCTAGCAAAAAGTCAAAGCCAAGGTCTGATAAGCTCCAGATCAAATAAAGGGGTCAAATGAGGAAGATTGATCACAAAAAATAAGTTGTTGCAAGTCTGGATAAGCCAATATGGCTTATTAATAAGCTGAATGACAAATTACACTAGCAGGGGCTAGTTTTGGGTGTTGAGCAGTGGGAACTTTTCCCACTGCTTGACTTTCTTGACTATTTGTCTTTAGTGACTTTTTGTTGGAATCAAGTTACAAACAAGGAACCCTTGTGATCAGTGAATCACAAGGAGTCAGAAACAACAAAGAAATCACAATCAGAATCAGCCAATTAGTGCAGTTAATTCAATCAAGCACCAGATCAGTCACAGACATGGATAATAAGCATATTTCACTCAATAAGCAGTTTTAGCAAAAATCAGCCAACCAAATTGCACCAAATGCATACACAAGCTTTAATAAATTCAAATGAACAGATTTAAACAGGTTTCATGCAATGGTTCAAGGTCTAGATCAAGATTCAAGCACCAAAAAGTTACTGATGAA
This sequence comes from Glebionis coronaria, assembly GCA_025667525.1. NCBI lineage: Eukaryota > Viridiplantae > Streptophyta > Magnoliopsida > Asterales > Asteraceae > Glebionis > Glebionis coronaria. The sequence goes on along the minus strand of CM046882.1, from coordinate 96,441,118 downwards.
CTAAGAACATGCAGTCATGAACACTTGCTGATATACTTGACCACACAGCCAAATTCAAACACTCAAATCTCTTAGATAGGTTATGTTGAGTATGATTTATCACTTTTTATCCTAAGTCTAAGCCTAGAACTAGGTGTGCACCAAATTACAAGTCAAAATATCACTTAATCAAGATTTTATGAGCAATTGTTTGATTTAGGTGTTCAAAAGCATATAACTTACAAATATTCACTCAATAACACTTCTTAAACAAGAACAAGCAACACACAATAGCAAACACTTAACCAATAATTCTATAACTTCAATATGCAGTTAACCCAAACACCCCTTAATAATTGCAAAACAAGATTTTCAAATCAAAAGTAGGAATTAGGTGAGCACATGCATACATAATCATCAATACATCAAACATAAACAGAATCAACAAGATTTGGAGCCCAAGAACAACACATACACTAGTAGAACACAAATATCACAAATATCCAATTTTTTAACAGATTTTGAGATTAAGGGTTTAAACCTCATGGATGTACATCCACGCCCACGTATGTTTGAGCTTATGTGCTAGCAAGAACAAGCACAAGCTTCCAATATCAAGCTGCTAAGATGGAGAAAAGTTAGAAGCCAATTATCAAAAACAGAAAAAGAGGAAAACTTGATTAATGCAACCTTGTTCCCCACACTTGATTATCCCCAAACTATAAGCTCACAACACCTTGATAAGCTCCTTATCAGGGTGTATAGATCACTTAAAGCCCAAAAATTCTAAGGTTTGAACAAGACTTAGCAAAATATCAAGATTATAGGAAAATATGCAAACTTTTGCACACTCCTTTGAAAACAGGTTTTAGGATTCAAGATTAATTAACATTAAACTAAAACAAGCAGTAATAAAGATTGGCACTTGGCATTTCTTCACAAATTTCAAACACACTTCATTGATATGAAAATGAGATTTACAGAATCGTGAACTAAGGAAAAATCAAGAGCAAGTGCAAATGTTGCCCATCCTATGCCTTATATAGGCTACAAATGAACTAGTGAATGCATAAAAAACGTAAAACCCTAGCTAATGAAGTTCCTGAAATGCCCTTGAGGGTTTGAATATCTTGAAGATCATGTGATGTTTTCTTGGCTGGTTGTGTGAGTTGGCAAGGGTGAATTGCATCCAAAGGCTCACAAGTAAGCAAGAATCATGCACGTTGGATGGCTGGCAAGTTTTGGCCTTTTCTTCAACCTTTGTAGCAGGGCATGTCCCATGTGATACTTCTGGTGAGGTGGCAAAGGATTTTTGAGTTGATTTATCATTAAGAGACCACTAATCAAGATTCTGGAGGTTTATAGGTCTTAATTATAAGTAATTAAGAAATCCCTAATTATGTTCATAGTTGTGAATAGTGAGGTTTTAATCTGGTTTAGTTTTTGAAAACTTGTTAGGCGCGTTTTTTATAACTAATTTAGGATTAGTTATAAGTGGGTTATGACATGGCAGCAAGCTAAATGGTGATGGGTGGAAATATGGTAGTGGGGCACGTGTCACCCCACTACTGGTCTAGGTAATTATCCTTGTCTGCCAACTTAAGCCCCCCATTTCTCCTTTCTTTGTCAATTGAAGTTTAAACATGCAAAATCCGTTTTCCTTTGTTAGTGAAGTTTCCAACTTCACACTTTTGCCCCAAATACTTTTCCAAAGTATTTTCAGGGGTATTTCTTGCCATTTGTTAATTTTTAAAGGGTTGTTTTGGCATTTTCTTCAATGACAATGGTCTTGAATTGTATGGTTGACTTATTGGAGGACTGAAATTGACAAGTCTTAATTCTTGAGGGACCATTTTTGCCATTTCTTTAAAGTTAAGGGTCCTTTTGGTAATTTGACATTTTTAAAGGAACAAATTTGTAATTTCTTTTAACTTGAAGGCCTTCATGGTATGTTTGACTTTGAGGAGGACTAATATGGACAATTTAGTTTTGTTGAGGGACTAAATTTGCCAATTCTTCAAAGTGGAGGGCCCTTTTTATAATTTTGACAAACTTTAGGGACCAATCTTGTAATTATGAAGATACAAGGGTTTAAAGTGTCAATTCTTCAATATTGGAGGACCCTTCTTGCATAATCTTCAAATCTTCAAGGGTTATTCTTGGAATATCTTCATTAGGGCATGGTTCATTGTGCGGCTTCGTTTCCCGTGTTCGTTTTTGGATGATTCTTGTGATCTTTTGTCATTTTCTCAATATCCGTACCTAAAATTCACAAGTAACAACATTAAGCATATATTTGGCCATTTTCATGATATTTGATGCATTTAAAGCCCGTTTTGGACGATGAGACTATGTATAAAAGCAGTCTCATCACTCCCCATACTAAACCATTGCCGTGCCCTCACGCAATGCTAGAATAAAGTATCGTAGCACCTCCAAAATTCATTTTTACTCACTTTTATTGAATGATAAACTATCTATACTACTACTAATGCTACTACTACTTGTGTTTTAGACATAATGTATGATTTTCATCGCAAAATGGGACGTTTAGGTTCATAGAATAAGAACACGTGAATGCTTCGTTAGAAATAATTTCATCGTCCTCGATTTTCACCCCAATTCCATGCTAAGCGTGTAACAAGATCATTGTCATTATAAGTTAGTAATGCTAACACTACTCATATGCCCTAATCACGTACTTATCCTCCCATTTTCCTAAGTTGTATCTATTATATTTTATTTTGTCTTGAATGTTTCACGAGGATACATTGTTTGACTTATGCGATAATAGAGTTTTAGGTCTAAAAATAGAGTCATAACGGTGTAACCAAGACCATCGAATTAATAACCCCTCCTAATAGACAACGATGTCAAAAAATTAAGTTAACAAGAAGGATCGATAAACACGGTTTTATAACGGTTTTGAACATGAGACTTATTACTAAGACTTTTATACGCCCCCTAACGGAAGGGCCTTATTATCATAGGTTTACCTCCATCTTTTATTCAACTTCGCCATGAAGCTTTTATTATGACTTCAGTCTTGCCTTGCCTTTTATTATCCGCCTCATCGGTGGTTTTATTATGGCCAAAGACATATATCCTCACGCTAAGGCGAATTTTGGATCTTTAAAGCTTCAAAGATTAAGGCTTGATTCACTTTCAATTTTGCATAGATTTTTCGGCCTTGTGAGCTTCAAATTGTTTGCTTGATTTAGGTGAGCACTTGAAATCTTATTATCGGGTGAAGCTTTCGATTATTCGGGTTGCCAATACTTCAAAACCGTGACGCTGGCGATACCTTAATGTCTTCCCAATTTAATTACATGGAAGCTACTAGAAAAGATGATAGGTGTGAAAACACCCATCCTTTTACCACTTATTTCTTGCTAAAACAAGACCAAAACGCGTATTTAATGTCATTTGTTTGGAATTATGCATGGTTTGTGTGTTTGTTGTGTTTTCAGAGCCGACCAGATAAATATTGAAGAAAACATGGGATTGCACGGGTTTAATCGAAGAAAAAGACGAAAAGACGAAGTCTATAGTCCAAGAGATGCAAATGATTTGAAGTCAATGGGCCTATTTGAAGATTTATCGAAGAAAAGGACCAAAAATGGAAGATTTACATATGTCGAAGAACTCAAGTCTATTAAACGAAGAAATTAAAAGACGAGTTGAATTTATTCGTCGACAAATCCCGAATCAGAATCAAAAACGTCAACTTTACTGAAAAGACGAGAAGACGAAAAGAAAGGAAGAAAGCCCACTCACCAACCAACTACACCTCCTATAAATAGGACATCCCTTCACAACTTGGAGACTAGTTTTTCATTTCCAGTCTTTTTCTTTTTCTTGTTTCGTAGGGTAACCAACACCACTAAGGTGTTGGTGATTTTTCATCTTTGATTTCACAAGTTCTTGTAAGTTTTAATCCTTCCTTTTGATTTATTAACATTAATCTTTCAATATAATCTTTCATTTCATCTTGTTCATCTTTCTCTTGTTGATTTAAAGTTTTAAAGTTTTATTTTGTTGAGTTTAATCTTCAAAAGTAAGTGGGTTTTGTGTTTTTATTGTTTTGGTTTGATGATTATGATTAGTGGATTATTAGTGGTTAAATTGGTTTAAGTTTTGGTTAAATACTTGGTTGATTTTGGTTAAAAATCGTGAGTTATTATTTTTCGTGTTCTTCGCTATTCAGTTACCCAGATTCTGAATCAACACAAAATGTTCCGGATGAAGGTGTGAGTTGAAACATTCCGAATGAAGTTGTTGATTTAAATATTCCGAATCAGTGCAAGTTATTCCGAACGAAGGTCTCATTCAAGTTATTCCGAATCAAAGTTTTCATCCGAAATAATCAATATTCCGGATGAGTATTAATATTCCGAATCAAAGTTTTTAAAAATATTCCGAATCAGTTTTCTTTAAATGTTCCGAATGAAGGATTTTGATTAAATAATTCGAATCAGTTTTTTGAATGTTCCGAATGAAGGATTTTGACCATATATTCCGAATGAAACAAAATGTTCCGAATCAAAGTTTTGTCAAAATGTTCCGAATGAGCTATTCCGCATGAACCATATATTCCGGATGAGCACTATTATTCCGGATCAGTCTTTATTCCGAATGAGCATGTATTCCGAATGAGCATCAATTATTCCGAATCAAGTATTTTTCAGTAAGGGTTATTTCACTGTTTTTGTTTTACTGTTTAATTGTTTAATTTTAATTCAAGCTTTATTTAATTAACTGCTTTTAGTTTACTTTTATGTCTTTTCACATTTAAATCTTTTTAGTAGAATAGAAAACCAATCCCTTTTTAGTAACCAAGAACAACTATTCCACTTTGAGCCGTGATCGATTCGAGAAGATACCGAGAACTAAATTGAAACCCATTCAAAAGCCTTGTATCAAATGGCGCCGCTGCCGGCACTTCTCGTAAGGATTAACAGTTTTTTGTGAGAAATTGGATTTTGGGATCCGTTCACCGTGAACGTTACTTTTTCTTAAAAAAATTTCAAAAACCCAAAAAAATATAAAATTTTCAAAAATACAAAAAAATTAAAAAACATAAAAAACCAAAAATATTTCTTGCTTTGTTAGTTCTTTTGCAGGTGTATGCGCACTCGATCAACGTCTTATCAAGAGCCCGAGACTCTTGATAACTTAGACATGGCCGGTGTACACAACAACAATAACAATCCACCTCAAAACAACATGAATAATAACAACAATTAACCTCTACCGGACAATCGTCCTATGATCGAACTTTTGCAAGCACATGTAGAGGGCAACAACGATCCAATTGTCATACCCGCGATTGCAGCCAACAACTTTGAGCTCAAATTCGGCTTTATTCAAATGGTCTCTGCTCAACCATTCTTGGGGCGTACCATTGATGATCCTCATGACCACATCAAAAGGTTCCTGCAACTCACAAATACGGTCAAATTCAATGGTGTTCCACAAGAGGTAATCCGCTTACAACTTTTTCCTTTCTCCTTAGAGGGACAAGCCCGGCATTGGCTTGCAAAGGAACCGCCACAAAGTATTCTGACATGGACGGACTTAGAGACCAAATTCATAAACTACTTTTTCCCACCCTCTCGTACTACCGCTTTGCGGAATGAAATTATTAATTTTGAACAAAAGTACGATGAAAGTTTTAGTGAATCTTGGGACCGTTTTAAAGACCTTTTACGAAAGTGCCCACAACATAGTTTTACCAAAGTGCACCAAATTAATACCTTTTACAATGGTTTAAGCATGAATGATCAAGATTCACTAAATAGTGCCTCTGGGGGTAATATTTTGGTTAAGAGTTCTAATGCCGCTTGGGATATTATTGAGAATAAGTCTAGAGTGCAAACCAAGAGTGTCCGGACCAATGCCGCTAGTGCTAGTACTAGTGACAACGACAAGAGACTTGACAAAATTACTTCACTTCTTGAATCGCTTGCTGTCCACACCGCTAACAACACCAAAAGCATCAACGCTCAAAACGCTCAAGTCAATGCTGTAAGCCAACCATGTGAAATATGCGGGGGTCCTCACTCTTACACTACTTGTACCTCCACCCAAGACTATCCTTGTGAGAATGTTAACGCAGCATACGATACCTATCCTCCGGCCGACTATCAAGCACGTCCTCAAGGAGACCGTAACTTGCTCAGCTATCGCTCAAACAACTTTCTTTCCCCACCCGGTTTTCCTCCAACCAATCAAAACCAACAACAAAACCTTAACCGAACCAACCAAAACCAACCTCGAGCACCATACCAACCACCTCAAAGACAACCATATCCACCTCAAAATCCTACTCAAGTTTACCAACCCGCTCCTTACCAACCACCTGCTTATCAAGCACCTCCTCCTACTCAACCCACCGTTTTCAATCACGAGGTCAAAACGTACATGCGGACGAATGATGTGTTGGTGAAGAATCTGCAGACCCAGATTATTAATTTGAAGGGCGACATGGTTAAACAAGGGAATGATCTTAGAGCCGATATGCGTAACTCTTTGAGTAGTCAAACGAATGACCTAAGGGACATGATGGCTGGTTTCTTCCAAGGTAATCAAACCTCTTCTTCGGGTACTCTTCCAAGTAACACCGTGGCTAATCCAAGAGGGGAGATGAAAGCAATCACCACTCGCAGTGGAAAAGGTACCAAGGAACCCGAGTTTCCTATACCTACACCGGTGATTGTGACAAAGGAAAACGAGTCACCTACTCCTATTCCTCAACCTTCTACTTCCCCAATTCCTCCACCCAAGGATGTGAGTGATCCTACTCTCCCAAAGCCTTCCTCTTCTTCCGATATACCTTATCCCTCAAGGTTGAGGAAAGAGAAGCTCAAAAGCAAGGACGATATTCAAGTTTCAAACTTTCTCAAAATGTTTAAACAATTGAATTTCAACATCTCCTTCGCTGAGGCTCTCGCTCACATGCCTAAATACGCGAAGATGTTTAAGGATCTTCTTAGTGACAAGGAAAAACTTCTTGATATTGCTAATACCCAACTTAACGAGAATTGCTCCGCGGTTCTCTTAAGGAAATTGCCAACCAAACTTTGTGATCCGGGTCGCTTCTTAATCCCTTGCAACTTCCCGGGAGTAGAGAATTACATGGCCCTAGCCGATCTAGGTGCTAGTATCAACTTAATGCCTCTAAGCGTTTGGAAGCAATTATCTCTCCCTGAGCTAGTCCCCACCAAAATGACTTTGGAATTAGCTAACCGTACGGTTGCTTATCCAGTGGGGATAGCCGAAGACGTTTTCGTTGGCGTTGACAAATTCACCTTCCCAGCGGATTTTGTTGCCGTTGACTACGAGATGGACCCTCGGGTTCCATTAATTGTTGGACGTCCATTCTTGAGGACCGGCCGCACTCTCATCGATGTAGAAGCGGGTGAGCTTATCATGAGAGTTGGTGACGATCAAATTGTCTTCAACATGGGTAAGATCTCTAAACAGCCTTATTCACACGAGAGTGTTAATTGTATCGACGTTCTTGATGAGGCTTGTGAAGAACACTTTAATGATGCTTATAAAAGTAGTCGTACCTCTCTTCCCAATGTTGAGACCGTTGCCTCTATTGCTTCATCACTAACTCCATTTGGAGAAAGTGATTTCCTTCTGACTGAATTTGAAGCAAGTTTAGGGGATGTGGATTTAAAATATGACGATTCTCCCACCGATTGGGAAGAAGACATTCGTACCATTGAGAAACTTCTCAATGAGGACCATATTTCTCCACCATCTCCCAAGAATATTGCTATCGATGAACCGAATTTGAATACACCTTCCATCGAAAATCCTCCGGATTTAGAGCTTAAGGAATTACCGTCCCATCTCGAGTACGTGTTCCTTGAAGACAAGAAGAAGTCACCCGTCATCATCGCTAAGGACTTGAAAGAAGAAGAAAAATCTCGCATCATCGCCGTGCTTAAAGATCATAAGAAGGCAATTGCTTGGAAAATTTCCGATATCCGCGGAATTGATCCAAACTTTTGTACTCACAAAATTCTCATGGAAGATGACTTTAAACCCGCAATCCAAAGCCAAAGAAGGGTTAATCCTCGAATTCACGACGTCATCAAACAAGAGGTTATCAAACTTCTTGATGCCGGCTTGATTTACCCTATTTCGGATTCGCCATGGGTGAGTCCCGTCCATTGTGTGGCCAAGAAGGGCGGAATAACCGTTGTTCCCAATGAACACAACGAGTTGATTCCTACTCGTCTCGTTACTGGGTGGAGAGTTTGTATCGACTATCGCAAACTCAATGATGCCACGAGAAAAGATCACTTTCCTATTCCTTTCATGGATCAAATGCTCGAGCGTCTAGCGGGTAATGACTATTACTGCTTTTTAGACGGTTTCTCCGGGTATTTTCAAATTCCCATCGATCCCAAAGACCAAGAGAAAACCACATTCACTTGTCCTTATGGAACATTTGCCTACAAACGAATGCCTTTCGGTTTATGCAATGCTCCTGAGACGTTCCAAAGGTGTATGCTGGCTATCTTCCATGACATGGTTGAAGAAACTATGGAAGTGTTCATGGATGATTTCTCGGTTTATGGTGATTATTTCTCTGTTTGCCTTGCCAATTTAGAACGTATGCTTAAGCGATGTGAAGACACTCGCCTTGTTCTAAATTGGGAAAAATGCCATTTCATGATAAAAGAGGGCATCGTGCTAGGACACAAAATCTCCAAAGCCGGTCTTGAAGTGGACCGTGCTAAAGTTGATGTCATAGCCAAATTACCTCCACCTTCAACCGTGAAGGGTGTGAGAAGTTTCCTCGGTCATGCGGGCTTCTACCGTCGATTTATCAAAGATTTCTCTAAAATCGCTCGCCCGATGACCCACCTCTTGGAAAAAGATACTCCTTTTATCTTTTCCAAAGAGTGTATTGAAGCCTTCAACCTTCTTAAGGATAAGCTAACTAAGGCACCGGTCTTGGTTACCCCTAATTAGGAGCTACCTTTTGAGTTGATGTGCGATGCTAGCGACTTTGCTATTGGAGCGGTTTTGGGCCAAAGAGTGAATAAACACTTCCAACCAATCCATTATGCTAGCAAGACAATGACGGGGGCTCAATTACATTACACGACAACCGAAAAAGAGCTTTTAGCGGTTGTCTATGCTTTTGAAAAATTTCGCCCCTATCTTGTCCTTTCCACTACCATCGTGTACACGGACCATTCCGCGTTGAAGTACTTGTTAACTAAACAAGATTCTAAACGAAGACTTCTTCGCTGGGTTTTTCTACTTCAAGAATTTAAAATCAAAATTCGTGATAAGAAGGGAGCTGAAAACCTACCCGCGGATCATCTCAGTAGACTTGAGGATCCTTATCAAGGGGATCATCCGAAAAAAGAGATCAATGACTCTTTTCCCCTTGAGACCTTAATGTCTATCAACTCGAATTTTGATGAGACCCCGTGGTTTGCGGACATTGCAAACTACTTGGCGAGTAGAATTCTCATTGACGGGTTAACATCCCAACAAAAGAAGAAGTTCTTTAAAGATATTAAGACTTACTTTTGGGATGACCCGTATCTCTTCAAACAATGCGCTGATTTGATTATTCGCCGATGTGTTGATGGACCGACAGCTTTAGACATTCTCGAAGCTTGCCACAAAGGACCCACCGGTGGTCACTTTGGTCCTAACTTCACCGCTAAGAAAGTGTTTGACTCGGGATTTTATTGGCCCTCCATTTATCGTGACGCTCACGAAATGGTGAAAAATTGTGATGCTTGCCAACGACAAGGCAAGATCACACATCAAGATGAGATGCCTCAAAATTTCATTCAAGAATGTGAAATCTTTGATGTATGGGGCATCGACTTTATGGGGCCATTCTCTTCATCTAAAGGAAACAAATACATCCTTGTAGCCGTTGACTATGTTTCTAAATGGGTTGAAGCCAAATCTTTACCCACTAACGATGCAAGGGTGGTTTGTAACTTTTTGAAGTCGCTATTCGCTAGATTCGGTGTGCCTCGTGCCATTATTAGTGATCGCAGGACTCATTTTTGCAATGATCAATTCGCAAGAGTCATGGCTAAGTATGGTGTCAATCATCGTCTTTCCACCGCATACCACCCACAAACTAATGGCCAGGCCGAAATATCTAACCAAGGGTTAAAGCGAATTCTTGAACGCACAGTGGGAGAGCATCGTGCCTCATGGGCCGATAAACTTGATGATGCTCTGTGGGCTTTTCGTACCGCATACAAGACTCTGATTGGTTATACACCATATCGTCTCGTGTACGGGAAAGCATGCCACCTCCCCATTGAGTTGGAGCACAAGGCTTACTGGGCCTTGAAGTGGGCTAATTTCGACATCAACAAAGCCGGTGACCTACGCAAAATCCAACTCAATGAGCTTAATGAACTCCGGAATGAGGCTTATGAAAATTCTTTGATCTATAAGGAAAAGACTAAGCTCATTCATGACTTCAAGATTAAAAACCGAGAGTTCCAAGTTGGAGACAAAGTTTTACTCTTCAACTCTCGGTTGAAAATCTTTTCGGGCAAGCTGAAATCTCGTTGGTCCGGCCCATTCACCATTGCCCAAATTTTTCCATATGGTACTCTCGAGCTCGCTCAACCTAATGGACCCAATTTTAAGGTGAATGGCCAACGAGTGAAGTTGTACTTTGGTGAGGACATCTCTCATGAGATGATTCCATCCCTCACCACGTTTCCCATGAATTAGTTTTGGGTCGAGTCAGGCTCGTGACTCTGTTATAAAAAACAAGTGCTCCTCGGGAGGCAGCCCGAGTATCTATTCTTTTCCGTTTTACCTCCTAAGTGTAGGGGGACCTATATAGGTTGTTTGTGTTTGTGTGGTGATGTGATTACAGGGATGAATGCACTTTTGGAACCTTTGAAGAACCGTGCTCCCGTGTTATCCGCAATCCGGTTTTATCTCTCAACTATCGTGATTCAATTTTCTTCATACTCACATTTGAAAATGATCACTTTAGTCGTCTCTTCCTTAGCTTGATTTAACCAACGTGCACAATGTCATAAGTGTAGGGGAGACTTTTCCCACATGCTTAAACATTGAGGACAATCTTTATATTAAGTGTAGGGGAGACTTCTATCGAAGTTTTAAGTGGACTTTTCCATTAAAATGCCTTCATTTAACCGGAAAATCATCTTTTTCAGCATTTTTCAAATTTTTAATTAACTTTGGCCATTTAGTCGTAATTTTTAAATTTTTATCGTTGCTTTCATATGTATATATCCCACAATAAAGTCAAAAATATTAATAAAGTGGTGTAGCCAGTTGAGAAGTCTTTGACATATTAGGCCCGTTGCGATTATTTTGACTCAACCCGAATAGACTTATCCAAGTTTATTCTAGCAAGTATCCTTAACCATGTACACCTTAATTGGTTTATTAGGCTAAGCATCCACGAGTCTCATTACTTGAGATTTTAAGTTGTGGAGAACGAGAAATGATAGAGTCAATTATAAGTCGGTATTCTTGCACAAGCACACTTGGTGTGATTATAATCCTATTCTCCCATCGCTTGCTAATAATTTATCTGCAATAAGTAAGGTCGTACGATTTTATTGAATAACTTAGCTTCTAGCCCAAGATCGTTTAAAAGTTGCTCGGTAATGATAAGAGTTCATAGCCAAGGCATAACTTATGAAGCGGGGCGCGAAGATTGGCGAGTCCGAAAAGGCCCTAACAAGGCATGAGGATTCCATTTTATTGCTAAAGATCCAAGGTGATGTGAAAAGCATTATTCCCAAAATCAATATGAAGGATCAAGACTCACGACGAAAAGCAATCAACTCCCATAAAGATCATGGAGAAGTCTATCCGAAAAGACCCTAACAAGGTATGAGGATAAATAGATACAAGTCCAAAAAGGAGGCAGATCGTTGTATCTCAAAATCCCAATTAACGATTGAAGAAATAATGATGAAGTCGTGGTCAACAAAGTTGGAGTATCCCTCAAAAGTCTCCAAGTGAAGAAACTCTATTAACGAAGAGAAGACCATTATCTCAAGAACGTCTCTCAAGATATGAAGTATGAAGTACATGCCAAATATCGGCCCGAGAAAGGTCTCAAATCGTGAAGCGATTTATGCCAAGATATGAACTTTTTGATATCCCGAGAAGCAGTTTTAAGAGATTTTGTCCTTTAGCTAACTATTAATCAAATCGTCCTACTTTGCTTTCAGCCTTAATAAACTATCGAAATAAGTCCAAAAATGCATCTTCATGATCATTCTAAGACAAAAATAAAATATAAGAGATACACCTAGGATTAAGGGAGTTTAAGCATATAATTAAGCCATGTGTGTAAGTGTTTGTTTTGCTAACTTATAATAACAATGATGTCGTTTTTAAGCTTAGTTTGGGGAACGTGAAACTTGAGGGTGATAAATCTTCGCAGCACCGAAGCCCTAATGTAAGTCTTAGATCTCTTTGCGAGTTATTTCCATATAGCTATTTTCAAGTGAAAATGGTTTTCTATCCCTTTTGTTTCATTCAAAGTTTTTATATATCTCTTTAGTAGTAGTGGTTATTGTTAATAAGGCCAAGGTTGATTGATTATGAGAAAAGTGTAAAATTGCTTTATCACTAAGCATTGCATGAGGGCATGGCAATGGTTAAGTGTAGGGGATTTGATAGGTGTGAAAACACCCATCCTTTTACCACTTATTTCTTGCTAAAACAAGACCAAAACGCGTATTTAATGTCATTTGTTTGGAATTATGTGTGGTTTGTGTGTTTGTTGTGTTTTCAGAGCCGACCGGATAAATATTGAAGAAAACATGGGATTGCACGGGTTTAATCGAAGAAAAAGACGAAAAGACGAAGTCTATAGTCCAAGAGATGCAAAAGATTTGAAGTCAATGGGCCTATTTGAAGATTTATCGAAGAAAAGGACCAAAGATGGAAGATTTACATATGTCGAAGAACTCAAGTCTATTAAACGAAGAAATTAAAAGACGAGTTGAATTTATTCGTCGACAAATCCCGAATCAGAATCGAAAACGTCAACTTTACTGAAAAGACGAGAAGACGAAAAGAAAGGAAGAAAGCCCACTCACCAACCAACTACACCTCCTATAAATAGGACATCCCTTCACAACTTGGAGACTAGTTTTTCATTTCCAGTCTTTTTCTTTTTCTTGTTTCGTAGGGTAACCAACACCACTAAGGTGTTGGTGATTTTTCATCTTTGATTTCACAAGTTCTTGTAAGTTTTAATCATTCCTTTTGATTGTTTAACATTAATCTTTCAATATAATCTTTCATTTCATCTTGTTCATCTTTCTCTTGTTGATTTAAAGTTTTAAAGTTTTATTTTGTTGAGTTTAATCTTCAAAAGTAAGTGGGTTTTGTGTTTTTATTGTTTTGGTTTGATGATTATGATTAGTGGATTATTAGTGGTTAAATTGGTTTAAGTTTTGGTTAAATACTTGGTTGATTTTGGTTAAAAATCGTGAGTTATTGTTTTCCTTGTTCTTCGCTATTCAGTTACCCAGATTCCGAATCAACACAAAATGTTCCGGATGAAGGTGTGAGTTGAAACATTCCGAATGAAGTTGTTGATTTAAATATTCCGAATCATTGCAAGTTATTCCGAACGAAGGTCTCATTCAAGTTATTCCGAATCAAAGTTTTCATCCGGAATAATCAATATTCCGGATGAGTATTAATATTCCGAATCAAAGTTTTTAAAAATATTCCGAATCAGTTTTCTTTAAATGTTCCGAATGAAGGATTTTGATTAAATATTCCGAATCAGTTTTTTGAATGTTCCGAATGAAGGATTTTGACCATATATTCCGAATGAAACAAAATGTTCCGAATCAAAGTTTTGTCAAAATGTTCCGAATGAGCTATTATTCCGCATGAACCATATATTCCGGATGAGCCCTATTATTCCGGATCAGTCTTTATTCCGAATGAGCATGTATTCCGAATGAGCATCAATTATTCCGAATCAAGTATTTTTCAGTAAGGGTTATTTCACTGTTTTTGTTTTACTGTTTAATTGTTTAATTTTAATTCAAGCTTTATTTAATTAACTGCTTTTAGTTTACTTTTATGTCTTTTCACATTTAAATCTTTTTAGTAGAATAGAAAACCAATCCCTTTTTAGTAACCAAGAATAACTATTCCACTTTGAGCCGTGATCGATTCGAGAAGATACCGAGAACTCAATTGAAACCCATTCAAAAGCCTTGTATCAAAAGATTAGAAACCAACAATCAAGACTAAACCGCTAAGTCAATATTTATTAAGCAAAAAATATTTACAAGCGAAGGGAGAATAAGCAAACAACGAGAACATGTGAGTTTTTGAAAGAATACGAGTACTCTACGTTTAGCATAGTAACTTATAATTAACTTTATCATTTCTCGTCCTCATTTAAGAGACTTAGCCTAATGTAAAGTTAAGGAATCGAAGCTAAGTGCTCAACACGCACGGTCGAGTCAAAAATTACTCTTATTCTCGCCATAGAAAATCTACATTCGTGTCTTCAAACACTTATAAAACATGAGAAAAAATTTAAAATTTGGCCATTTTTAGCCTTATTTTGCAACAAAACGATAAACAAAAAGATAAACTTTGGAAAGCGTGAAGGTTTGGCAAGGAAAGTATCTATTCACCCCCCATACTAAAGTTAAACATTGTCCTCAATGTTTCGAGTCTAAGGGTTGGAAAACCCCCATACTAGAGACGTAGTCGAATGCTTAATCTAGCATGGAAAGGATGTAACCGTCAAATTTAAAGCCGTTTATGAAGTGTGCTATAAACCTAAGGTTAGAACATCAAAGGATATATCATGGATATTGAGAAAGTCTTCAAAGCAAACGATCGAGTGCTCCCATAAAACGAACACGAGAGGCTCCAATCGTGAAGATAATGATTATCTAAAATCCACAATTCACAAACAACCACGGAACAAAGGTTGGAAGGGCACAAATCCCCTCACGTTACTACATTAGAAAGCAATAATATATACATAGGATAAGCATGGGACTCCCCCACGAGGCACCTCGTTTTTGATTACCGAGTCATGAGCTCGACTCGATCCCCTCAATACTAATTATCATTGGGGAAGGTGATTTGGTCGAGGTAGTTCAAGCATGGAACTTCCCCGCCAAAGTAGTGCTTCAACCTATGTCCATTCACCTTGAAATTGGGGCCATCATCTTGAGCTAGCTCGATGGTCCAATATGGAAAAACTTGAGTCACGCTGAATGGACCGGACCAACGGGATTTCAATTTACCGGAAAAGATTTTCAAACGAGAGTTAAAAAGCAAAACTTGATCCCCAATGTTAAAAACCCGGTTTTTAATTTTTGAATCATGCAACTTTTTGGTCTTTTCTTTATAAATCAATGAATTTTCATAAGCAATATCCCTTAATTCATCCAATTCATTAAATTGCATTTTCCGGTGTTTTCCCACGGTCTCCATATCATCGTTACAATGCTTAAGGGCCCAATAATCTTTGTGTTCGAGTTCAATTGGCAAGTGACAATTCTTCCTGTACACAAGCTTATATGGAGTGCACCCGATGGGCGTCTTATGAGTGGTCCTAAAGGCCCATAAAGCATCGTCTAACTTATCCAACCAAGATTGTCGGTTTTCCCCAATAGATCTCTCCAAGATCCTCTTCAAAGCTCGATTTGAAACCTCAACTTGCCCACTCGTTTGTGTGTGATAAGCCGTAGAAAGCCGATGTGTAACCCCATATTTCCTTAGGACCCTTTCGAATTGGTCGTTACAAAAATGGGTTCCACGATCGCTTATGATCGCACGAGGGGTTCCAAACCGGGAAAACAAGCTTTTCAAAAACTTGACTACCACACGAGCATCATTTGTGGGCAAAGCCTTAGCTTCCACCCACTTAGATAGGTAGTCAACGGCGACAAGGATGTACTTATTACCACGAGATGATGGGAACGGCCCCATAAAGTCGATGCCCCAAACGTCAAAGATCTCACATACTTGGATGATATTTTGTGGCATTTCATCTTTTTGTGAGGCTTTTCCTTGTTGTTGGCATGAGTCACATGACTTCACAAGCTCATGTGCATCTCGGTAAAGAGTAGGCCAAAAGAAACCGGCATCAAAAACCTTCTTAGCCGTGAGATTAGCACCGTGGTGACCACCTGTGGGTCCCTCGTGACAAGCTCTAAGGATGTTAGAAGCTTCGGTACCAAAGACACAACGTCGAATAATTTGATCCGCACAAGTTCGAAACAAGTAAGGGTCGTTCCAAAAATAGAACTTTACGTCACGAAAGAATTTTCGTTTTTCTTGAGTCGTCATACCCTTGATGATGAAGTTGCCCGCATGGTAATTTGCGATGTCCGCAAACCATGGGATGGAAGAATCAAGCTTAGAATTCACTACACCAAGTGTCTCGGGCGGAAATGTTTCAGTGATCTCCTTGGGCTCATAAACACTTTGGTGAGGCTCTTCCAAACGAGAAAGATGATCGGCCGCTAGATTCTCGGCTCCTTTTTTGTCAACGATTTTGTGATCAAATTCTTGAAGGAGGAGAATCCAACGAAGTAATCTCGGCTTTGCATCTTGTTTAGCCATGAGATACTTGATAGCCGAATGATCCGTATACACTATGCATTTAGTCAAGACGAGATAAGGTCGGAATTTCTCAAATGCATACACCACGGCAAGGAACTCCTCTTCCGTTGTAGTGTATTTTAGTTGAGCCTCGGTCATCGTCTTGCTAGCATAGTGAATAGGCAAGAAGTGTTTTTCATGATGTTGCCCCAATACGGCCCCAATAGCGTTGTCACTAGCATCACACATGAGCTCAAAGGGGAGGTTCCAATTGGGAGCAACAAGAATGGGAGCTTCGGTAAGTTTCCTCTTAAGGATTTCAAAGGCTCGTACACAATCTTCGTCAAAGACAAAACGTGCATCTTTTTCAAGGAGATGTGTAATAGGTCGAGAGATCTTTGAAAAATCCTTGATGAATCGACGATAAAAGCCCGCGTGGCCTAGGAAACTCCTAACTCCCTTGACGGTTTTGGGATGAGGTAATTTGGCGATGACGTCTACCTTAGCTTGATCTACCTCAATCCCCGCTTTCGAAACCTTGTGCCCTAAGACGATTCCACTTTTAACTATAAAATGACATTTTTCCCAATTTAGCACAAGGTTGGTTTCCTCACAACTCTTCAACATTCTCTCAAGATTCGACAAACACGAAGTGAACGAACTACCAAACACGGAAACATCATCCATGAAGACTTCCATCGTCTTCTCGATCATATCATGAAAAATAGCCATCATGCACCTTTGAAAGGTTCCCGGTGCATTGCAAAGTCCGAATGGCATTCTACGATAGGCAAACGTTCCATATGGACATGTAAACGTAGTTTTTTCTTGATCACGAGGATCGATGGGGATTTAGAAGTAACTGGAAAAAACATCTAAAAAGCAATAGAAATCGTTTCCCGCAAGACGCTCCAACATTTGGTCCATGAAGGGCAAGGGAAAATGGTCTTTTCGAGTGGCGTCATTCAACTTACGATAGTCAATGCACACTCTCCATCCGGTCACGAGTCTAGTGGGAATTAACTCGTTGGCATCGTTTGGCACAACGGTCATTCCTCCCTTTTTAGGGACACAATGAATAGGACTCACCCAAGGGCTATCGGAAATAGGGTAAATCATTCCCACGTCAAGGAGTTTTAGGACTTCCTTTTTGATGACGTCGTGAATTTTGGGGTTCACCCTCCTTTGACATTGGATTGCGGGTTTGTAATCCTCCTCCATTAAGATTTTGTGGGTACAAAATTTGGGATCGATCCCCTTAATGTCGGATAACTTCCACGCAATTGCCCCTTTGTGATCCTTAAGAACATCGACAAGTGCGGTTTTTTCATTATTTGAAAGTTCTTTCGAAATAATAACCGGCAACTTGTCGTCCTCCTCCAAAAAGACATATTCGAGATGAGGAGGTAAATCTTTCAACTCGAGGATAGGTGGTTCCTCAATTGAATATTTGGGCTCGATACTCATAACCTCCTCGGGTGGAGGAAATGGGAAATCGTTAAGAAAATCCTTGATAATCGAGAAGTCCTCATCATTGTCGAGGTCTTCGTCACAAGTACGTGGAACATCGAATTCTTCCAACGTAAAGCCACCACCTTCAAATGGAGTGAAGGTTGGTGTCGAGTTATCAAGGATGGGATCTAACATAGTGGGATTGCCACTATTTTCATCATCACCAAAACCTAAAACTTCTTGTGAAAATTCCTCGCAAACAACGTCAATCATATCAACGAGGTTTATGGTTGCAACGGAATAAACATGAGAAATTTGAGAATTTTGAGTTGCGTTTATAACAAGTTCCTCGTCGTTGAAACGTAAGGTGATATTTCTAGCATGCACATCGATTAAAGCCATAGACGTATCTAAAAATGAACGACCTAAAATGAGAGGAACTTGAGGATCCATGGGAATATCGACAACGATAAAGTCTACCGGATAATAGAACTTTCCCACTTTCACAAAAACGTCTTCCGCCAATCCACATGCGGGAATCGTGGAATGGTCGGCCAACTCGATAGACATTAGTGAAGGAGTAAGGTTAGGAAGATTGAGCGACTAGAAGATTGCAAGTGGCATCAAGTTAATACTAGCGCCAAGATCGGCCAAGGCATATCATTCTTCCATATCTTGGATTGCACAAGGAATAAAGAATTTACCGGGATCACTGACTTTTTGAGGTATGCGATTAAGATAAACCGATGAACAACTAGACAATTGTTGCAATTTCTCCTTGTTGTTCAACATACTCTTAAAGTTAGCGGCAAGTCGAGGCATCATGACCAAAGCATCGGCGAAACTCACATTAAAACGAACGTCACGAAACATTTTCATAAAAATCTCAAATTGATAATTATCGCGCTCTTGACGTTTCTCCTTTCTAAGTCTCGATGGACAGGGCAAAGGTGGTGGGGTTGAGGCATAGGCATAGCCTTTGGAATCTCGGGTTCCAAATGTGGTAATGGGTCAACCGTAGGTGTGGCATGATCGGTACTTCGTGGGATTGGGACATGCTCCTTTCGACCACCACCTCGGGTTCTTCCTCAATTGATTCCTCCTTAGGAGAAATTGGTTGAGGAGTCGGTTCCTTAAGTGTCTTACCACTACGTGTGGTGATCACTTTCATCTCTCCCTTAGGGTTCGATATGGTGTTACTAGGAAGACTACTCAAAGACGGTTTGCACATAATAGCCTCAAATATAGATGAAATTTTGTCCTCAAACATGGATTGCCTCTTCTCGGCCTTAATCATCTCTTGCTTAATTTCATGTTGCCCTTGTTCCATTTTTTGTTGGTTTTGTTGTAACCTAGTTACATTCCCCTCCATTTTGTTTATATGGATTTTAAGCTCATTTGCTAACTCGTTTTTCAACTCCTTCTTCAAGTCGTTCTTAAACTCGGATCTTAGGCTAATGATTTCTCTTTGAATGTTGTCAAACCTAGCATCGTTTCCATTAGCGTATTCAACAAATTCATTTGGAAGATCTTTCAAAGTTTGCAAACCCTTGTTGTTGTTTTGAAAATCATTGTTTTGATTTTTGTCTGAAACTTGATTATTAGCCCCTTGATTCCCATAGTTTCCCTTGTAATTGTTTTTTAAACCAACTTGATTCTTTTGATAGTTGTTGTTAGCATTTTGATTGGGAGCAAAAACCGGTGGAGTCAATTGATTAGAGCGGGTAACTTGACCGTTTTGGTTGTAAGTTCCCGTGGCCGCGTAGGCACTCGAAGTGTTACCACCGTTGGTAATGCACTCGGAGAAATCATGACCTCCACCACAATACATACATGAAACCTCAACCGCTTTAGTCGTAGCGGGAGCACTTTGTTCTCCAACTTTGAATTCAATTAAAAGTCCTTTAAGCTTATCAAAGATTTTGTTTTCCAAGTTAGCCTCAATTTGGCAAGCATCGATGGTATAAGACAAAGTAGGTGAAGCCGAAGACGAAGCCTTACGAACACTCGATGTGTTACGAGGAATCTACACCTTAGATCTATTCTCAATTATCAACAACGCTTCCTCAACCGTTTTACACAAAAAATTACCACCCGCAGCGGCATTTAGATAATCTCTTTCATATCATTAAGTCCATTGTAAAACGTGTCAATTTGATGCAAGTCGGAAAAACCGTGATGAGGACACTCATGTAACGTTTCCTTAAACCTATTCCAAGCCGTTGAAAAACTCTCATTAAATTCTTGTGAAAATTTTGAAATCTCGTTTTTCAAATGTGTAGTCTTAGAGGGCAGAAAAAATTGGTTCACAAACTTAGAAACGAGATCCTTCCACGTCAATATAGAATTGGGTGGCTCTTTCTCTAACCAAATTTTAGCGGGCCCCGCTAAGGAATACGGAAAAAGCATCATCTTAATCGAGTCATTAGCAACATCCTTAAATTTGCAAGTGGCGGTAAGACGATTGAATTGGCGGATATGGTTGTGCGGTTGTCCTTTTCATCACCACGGAATTTGTTGTTTTGGATCATCGACAACGAACCCGTTTTCACTTCAAAATTCTCCGCAAGGATTGCGGGAATCACAATAGCCTCTCCATAACCCTCAGTGGGTGCTTGAAGTAACTCCATCATAGTTCGATTCGCCATGGTTGGTTCTTCTCTTACGATAGGTTCGTCAATAGGAGACTCCTCACTAGAAAGATTGGGAGTAGGTGTTGACTCCTTTCGGTTTCTACGTTTACGTGCACGTCTTGCTTGGTTGCGAGTTTGCATAAACGTCACGTACAACGTGGGGATGAGAAAAGAAGATTCTTTTTGGTGTTTTGTATTTTTCCAATTTTTTTGTGGTTTTTGATTGTTTTTACTTTTTTTGGATTTTTGTGATTGTATTAAGTAGACAAAAATCTACAAATCTCCTCCTTAATCAAATCTCTTGATTAAAGAAGCCTCAAAGAATGAAAACGATCACGTGAAGTGAACGCCTTCGATGACTTTAAAACGTTGGTGGAACACCAAAATGTTCAAGAGGGTTTAATCAAATGAACCCAAGAAAGTATATATGATACTTAATAATACTTTGGGCGGCAAAACCCTCGATTAGCTTTCAATCTCAAAATACTCACAAGCAAGCGGGGAATCGAGGCGGCGCGAAGCACTTAAGAGCCTTTTTCCTTAGGGTATATTTTATAATACCCACCTTATAGTTTGTATTTTTCAAAATCGAGCTTCACGAAAGTATTTTATCTATTTTTGCCTTTTCTTTCTTGTTTGAGATTCGAATACAATGATTGGGTAATGACCTCCCAAGTCAAGGTTGTGTTTTCACACTTTTGGAGTACTTGTGAATTTATTGTTCTACGTATACAATATAGTAATAGTATTCACACAAAAACGAAAACCGATAATACGTATTAGTAGAGTGCTACTAATACAAATAGATATTATGGCTATATATGAAAACAACAATTTCCAAATCAAAACACAACACGCCTCCCCGGCAGCGGCGCCAAAATGATGTAATTTTTTTACTACTCTTTAGGAAAAGAGAGCAAAATAGGGAAAGTATTAAGTGTCGGTTTAGGAAAACCAAGCACTAATGACCAATGAAGTTCAAGTTCGTTTCCCAAGGAGGCAAGTGCGTTGTGTTAAGAATTGATTAATGGTTTGTGATTATATTTATGAGAAAAGAAAAGAAATGAGATTAGAAGAGAAAGACGGTTACGATTAGGAATTACACTAAGACGAAAAGGCGTACACGTAAAACCGTAAAAAGTGACAAAATTAAAATTTTACACTAAAAATTCCTAGAAAATTACAATAAATCCTAAATAATGTAATTAGAGTTTAGAAAAAATCAAAAATCACTAAAACCTTTTATTTAATTAAATAATAAATTTTTAATGCTAATTAAAGTCCAAAAAATCAATTTAATTAACAAAAAGCCCAAAATGAGATTTTTTCAATTGTAAACCTCTAAAATGACTTAACTAAATTTAAAAATATTTTTGAAAATTTTAAAATTAAAAAAACTATTTAAAAACAATTAAAAACTATTTAAACTTAAAATAATTCTAATAGTTAATCTAATGACAATAAAAATATTCTAAAACTTGTAAAATTCCTAACTTAATGTATTTAACCTAAGAAAAAAATAAAAACTTGAAAAATCTAAATTTTAATTTTTAATAATAAAATAATAATAAAATATTAATAAAAATTCAAAATTTATAAAAATTTCTAAAAAGTTGCAAACTAGCTTATTTTAACCTAAATAATACAGAAACGAAGTTGAAATTACAAAAATACCCCAATTGGTCCTAGAAATGGGCTAAAAGTCCAAACAGTCCCCTTAATGGGCTCAAATAGGCCCAGTAAGCAAAATGTTGTCCAAATAAGCTCAAAAGCTCCTATCTGACTCAAGATTTGATTTTAAGAACAAAACTCTGAAGGCCCAAAAGCTGAAAATGTGTTTAAGCTAGCTTATTTCAAAGCAGCTTATTCTTAATGGGCTTTTTGGCCCATTAAGCTATAAGCTGATGCCATTAGCTCAAATTAGACACACAAGCTTCTTTTGAGTTACTTAAGAGATCTGTAAAAAGAAAATTGGAAAAAGCACAAGGAATAAGCCTGAATAAGCAATAAGCTATCTTCACAAAACGACAAAATAGTCGTTTCCGAGTTCTAGGCCACCCCAAGAGCTAATTCAACTTTCAAAAGCTTTTAAATGACTTAACTAAGCTTAATCAACAATAACTTTTTCAATAAGCACACTCAATAAGCTGGAATAAGCAAAGAAGCACTTAATTAAAAGTCAACCTTATGAGTTTTCTAGCAAAAAGTCAAAGTCAAGGTTTGATAAGCTCCAGATCAAATAAATGAGTCAAATGAGGAAGATTGATCACAAAAAATAAGTTTTTGCAAGTCTGGATAAGCCAATATGGCTTATTAATAAGCTGAATGACAAATTACACTAGCATGGGCTAGTTTTAGGTGTTGAGCAGTGGGAACTTTTCCCACTGCTTGACTTTCTTGACTATTTGTCTTTAGTGACTTTTTGTTGGAATCAAGTTACAAACAAGGCACCCTTGTGATCAGTGAATCACAAGGAGTCAGAGACAACAAAGAAATCACAATCACAATCAGCCAATTAGTGCAGTTAATTCAATCAAGCACCAGATTAGTCACAAACATAAACAATAAGCAGATTTCACTCAATAAGCAGTTTTAACAAAAATCAGCCAACCAAATTGCACCAAATGCATACACAAGCTTTAATAAATTCAAATGAACAGATTTAAACAGGTTTCATGCAATGGTTCAAGGTCTAGATCAAGATTCAAGCACCAAAAAGTTACTGATGAACTAAGAACATGCAGTCATGAACACTTGCTGATATACTTGACCACACAGCCAAATTCAAACACTCAAATCTCTTAGATAGGTTATGTTGAGTATGATTTATCACTTTTTATCCTAAGTCTAAGCCTCGAACTAGGTGTGCACCAAATCACAAGTCAAAATATCACTTAATCAAGATTTTATGAGCAATTGTTTGATTTAGGTGTTCAAAAGCATATAACTTGCAGATATTAACTCAATAACACTTCTTAAACACGAACAAGCAACACACAATAGCAAACACTTAACCAATAATTCTATAACTTCAATATGCAGTTAACCCAAACACCCCTTAATAATTTCAAAACAAGATTTTCAAATCAAAAATAGGAATTAGGTGAGCACATGCATACATAATCATCAATACATCAAACACAGAATCAACAAGATTTGGAGCCTAAGAACAACACATACACTAGCAGATCACAAATATCACAAATATCTAATTTTTCAACAGATTTTGAGATTAAGGGTTCAAACCTCATGGATGTACATCCACACCCACGTATGTTTGAGCTTATGTGCTAGCAAGAACAAGCACAAGCTTCCAATATCAAGCTGCTAAGATGGAGCAAAGTTAGAAGCACAATTATCAAAAACAGAAAAAGAGGAAAACTTGATTAATGCAACCTTTGTTCCCCACACTTGATTATCCCCAAACTATAAGCTCACAACACCTTGATAAGCTCCTTATCAGGGTGTATAGATCACTTATAGCCCAAAAATTCCAAGGTTTGAACAAGACTTAGCAAAATATCAAGATTATAGGAAAATATACAAACTTTTGCACACTCCTTTGAAAACAGGTTTTAGGATTCAAGATTAGTTAACATTAAATTAAAACAAGCAGTAATAAAGATTGGTACTTGGTATTTCTTCACAAATTTCAAACACACTTCATTGATATGAAAATGAGATTTACAGAGTTGTGAACTAAGGAAAAATCAAGAGCAAGTGCAAATGTTGCACATCCTATGCCTTATATAGGCTACAAATGAACTAGTGAATGCATAAAAAACGTAAAACCCTAGCTAATAAAGTTCCTGAAATGCCCTTGAGGGTTTGAATATCTTGAAGATCATGTGATGTTTTCTTGGCTGGTTGTGTGAGTTGGCAAGGGTGAATTGCATCCGAAGGCTCACAATGAGCTTAGAAAGTAAGCAAGAATCATGCACGTTGGATGGCTGGCAATTTTTGGCCTTTTCTTCAACCTTTGTAGCAGGACATGCCCCATGTGATACTTCTGGTGAGGTGGCAAAGGATTTTTGAGTTGGGTTATCATTAAGAGACCACTAATCAAGATTCTGGAGGTTTATAGGTCATAATTACAAGTAATTAAGAAATCCCTAATTATGTTCATAGTTGTGAATAGTGAGGTTTTAATCTGGTTTAGTTTTTGAAAACTTGTTAGGCACGTTTTTTATAACTAATTTAGGATTAGTTATAAGTGGGTTATGACATGGCAGCAGGCTAAATGGTGATTGGTGGAAAAGTGGTAGTGGGGCACGTGTCACCCCACTACTGGTCTAGGTAATTATCCTTGTCTGCCAACTTAAGCCCCCCATTTCTCCTTTCTTTGTCAATTGAAGTTTAAACATGCAAAATCCGTTTTCCTTTGTAATGAAGTTTCCAACTTCACACTTTTGGCCAAAATACTTTTTTCAGGGGTATTTCTTGCCATTTGTTGATTTTTGAAGGGTTGTTTTGGCATTTTCTTCAATGATAATGGTATTGACTTGTATGGTTGACTTCTTGGAGGACTGAAATTGACAAGTCATAATTCTTGAGGGACCATTTTAGCCATTTCTTAAAAGTTAAGGGTCCTTTTGGTAATTTGACATTTTTAAAGGACCAAATTTGTAATTTCTTGTAACTTGTAGGCCTTCAAGGTATGTTTGACTTTGAGGAGGACTAATATGGACAATTTAGTTTTGTTGAGGGACTAAGTTTACCAATTCTTCAAAGTAGAGGGCCCTTTTTGTAATTTTGACAAACTTTAGGGACCAATCTTGTAATTATGAAGATACAAGGGTTTAAAGTGTCAATTCTTCAATATTGGAGGACCCTTCTTGCATAATCTTCAAATCTTCAAGGGTTATTCTTGGAAAATCTTCATTAGGGCATGGTTCATTGTGCGGCTTCGTTTCCCGTGTTCGTTTTTGCATGATTCTTGTGATCTTTTGTCATTTTCTCAATATCCGTACCTAAAATTCACAAGTAACAAACACAAGCATATATTTATCCATTTTCATGATATTTAATGCATTTAAAGCCCGTTTTGGATGATGAGACTATGTATAAAAGCAGTCTCATCAAGGCCCGTCTGTATTCAATGTTCTGGCGAAGAGTTTGAGAAAGGACCACCCAGAATACCAAGTTGGGATAAATGATGTGGTTGGCGTAGCCGCAAGGGTGATTGATGTTGATGAATAAGTACCGGTGATTGTCATGCCTTCATCCGGTACAAGCATTCTTAGACTGAGTTCGTTGTCAGTCGTGCGACATACTAAAACAGAGATCACGACTACTGCCACGTAAGTCCCTTAAATATACTTTGATATTTATACCAAGTCTCTTCATATTCTGACTTTGTTGTTAATTTATGCAGCCATGATCCAGATACGGGTATGAAATTAATGAAGATCAGATTGATGCACCGTCACCTACTACGACCAACTGGATTCACTCAGGGCGTCAAGGGTAAATGTAATGATGCTTGAAGAACAACTCAAAGATTTTGAGGTCGTGGTCGAAGAAAAAAGCAAGTTGTTGGAAGAATCACAAGCAACGACCACGACCCTTACCCAAAAACTCACCGCTGCCAAGGCCAAGGTCACGACCTCTGGAAGCAAGGAATAGGGAGTTGACTGGGAAAGTAGCTAACCTCACCCTTGACCGTGACAAGTTGCAAATCTTAGTCAAGGGTGAAGAGAAACAAACACAAAAACAAAACACAAGAAATAAACACAAAAACAAAAGCTCTCATCCCATGACTCTTGATACCATTTGTTATAATATGTAAATCTTATATTTCTAGAGAGAGAAAGTAGAGAGAGAGGGTTACACACTTTAGAGAAAGAAAGTGAGAGAAAAACACATGCATTACTATGTGTAAAATGTGAACAACCAACCCCTATCCAACTAAGGAGATAGTTTATATACCCAAGCCCATAAGATGGGCTTGAGCTTACACTTGAGCCGCCACCCATACTTAAATAGGTGGGCTTTGTCTTAGTTTACTTAACTTACTATCTAGACACGAGCTACTACTTAATATACTTTTGGAGTGACCGATCATTCCTAAATACATAAAACGTATTTTCAACAATTTAGATCTTATTATTTATGTATGTTTTTAGTATGTATTAAGAGAGACAAGGAGAAATATATAGTTCTGAGAGACGAGAAGTAGGTTTTGGGAGGTGAAATGTGAAATGACTAAAATGTTATTTATTTTTTTATTTTATTTTTTTATTTAAAAAATTAAAAATATTTTTTAATCTAAATTTTTATCAAAATTAAATAAAAAATAAAATCTAAATAATACTGTACAAATTATCCATTATAATCTCATCTCTTTAAAAAAGATAGAGAAGACGTGTTTGAATGGAAGGAAGTAGTGGGTGGGACCCAAGCCCCCAAATAATTACTACTCCGTAAAATAAAGAGTTGAAGGAAACTTGGTAAAAAACACACATTATTATACCCTCCTGCTACTGGTGTACTTACAGAGGAAAGAAAATGGCTAGTGGTGCTGGAAAGACTGTGTGTGTAACTGGTGGATCAGGATACATAGCTTCATGGCTTGTCAAGTTCTTACTCCAGCGCGGATACACCGTCAAAGCTTCTGTTCGCGATCCCAGTCAGTCCAATACTCTCATTTTCTACCTTTATTACTGTTATTTACATCTCTCAATTAATTAATTATTAGGTTCAGAAACACTAAAGCATCAGCTGTTGATATTACCTCACTCACGGTCACTTGTTTCAATTGTCATTCAACGCATGCTTCAGTAACCAATCTGTGGTGTCCTATTAATACTACTACTAGTAGAGTGCGAAAAGTACTCAAAAACAAGTGTCATTTGGTTGATTTTTGAAGTCAAGTGTTTCCGCCCTATTTGTTAACCTTTATTTTGCTCTAGGCCTAACCTTCCCCGCACGGATGTTTTTTAGTTTTGGTCCAAAACCCCTGTATATGAAAAGTTGTTACTTAGAACATGTACTAATGTTTTGTGGAATATGAATACAACTAGAAGTCTCTTTCTTTTTTCCTTTTTTTAAGATTCAATAGTGTTAGTTTTAAAACTTTGAATAAAACTTTTAGAGTATGTTTAACATAGTACAATGACCGTTTTCTATAAGGTCGTAACACTTTGAGCCCCAAAATGTAAACTGTGTTCCTGCAGTTGTTTCCGTAATCTTCCGTATGTATTAACCCTTTCAAGTTCTATGCCGGAACACTTTAATAATGCTATGGCCGTGTGACACTCAAACAACTTATCTATACTTCTATACTTCTATATCTATATCTATACTTCTATACTTCTATACTATTATATAAAGAGGCTAACTCCGATCTTAACTCCGATCTTAATCCCGAACCTAAAATTTCCAAACCTAACTCCAAACCAAAAATTATCTATACTATTATATAAAGAGGCTAACTCCGATCTTAACTCCGATCTTAATCCCGAACCTAAAATTTCCAAACCTAACTCCAAACCAAAAATTATCTATACTATTATATAAAGAGGCTAACTCCGATCTTAACTCCGATCTTAATCCCGAACCTAAAATTTCCAAACCTAACTCCAAACCAAAAATTAAGATATGAAGGTTAAATTTAAACCCTTAGATCATATTTTCTTAAATTGATCTCATCCATCCATATATTTTTATAACAAACTTTTGTAACAACTTTAGTAACAAACAATTCAAAAAACTTTTATCTTTAAATTGAAATATCTTTTGATATATTTATTTTTCTTTATAATCTAATTTCACCATATTTTCTAAAATTTCGGGCTCTTTAATTGAACATCCATTTTGATATAATTTTATTAAATTTTAGTTTTTTCGTTTTTAATGAGTTTATTTAAGTTAATCTAATTTTTTTACTACTTTAACTTTAATTTGAACCTTAGTAAAATTGTAATATTTGTTCGCTAAAAAAATAGTCATCGGGTACTCGCCGCTGCATTGCGCGAGTACGATGCTAGTATTACTAACTGGTGTTTATTAATCTCTGTTTATGTGTTTTGGACTGTTGTTTACTTTTTCGTTTTACTTTCAAAACCATGATTGTAACGAGTGGTTGATCACAACATCTAATAAACATCTTTGAAGTGGCCACGCCAACCTCCTGAAAAGGGAGGGCTTTACCTGGTTTGAGTCTGTGTGGCGGTGGGCTCAAACCCCGTGGATTAGTCGGCCAATGAGTCGGAAATCACGGTTACCAAAAAAAAAAAAAAAAAAAAAAAAAAAAAGCCATCTAATAAACATCTTTATTTGTTTAATTATCTTGAGTAACGCTAACTTCTTTTCAGACGACTCGAAAAAAACCGACCACTTGCTCAAACTTGATGGAGCTAAGGAAAGGCTACATTTATTCAAGGCTAACCTGCTTGAAGAAGGTTCCTTTGACGTTGCAGTTGAAGGCTGTGAAGGTGTTTTCCATACAGCTTCTCCCTTTTACCATAAAGTCACTGATCCACAGGTTTGTTTTTCCAATACTTTATCATTTAGTACTCTACTGTTTTTTTTTAAATCTTGCTTCCCTTAAAATTGTCACAGAAACATGAGCCTATTAGGCATCTTTTTAATATACTCTACTATATAAATGAGATTTGTGCAGCGGAATGTGGGCGCCACTTCCTTTTGTTATTATTGATATGCCTCTTTGTCTTCTCCTTTTGATAATCTTCTTATAGGATTGTGGTTGATTTTAATTATGGTTGTGCATTTTTCAAAAGTAAACTTATAGTCTTCTATTTGCTGTTATTCAGTGTAATAGTTCAAAATTTTGTAGTCTTCAATTGACTATCAGTAGCTAACTAATGTTTAATTGACATTAATGCTTTTACAAGGTTAATGTTTTAGGCATCCCGCAAAGGTTCGGTCTTCAAATCGGTCAGACCGCGTTGCGACGACCGAGTCGAATCGGTCGATCGCTCGAACTCGATCCGTTCCTCGACCTATTTGGAAAATAAGAAATGTTTTAATCCTTGTTTTTGGCACTGTTTTGTATAAAAAAACTTTATTTAGTTTTAATTATGTTTTAATTAGATAAAGTTTGTAATAAATTTTCAAATTTTAATATATTGAGCTTTGTTTAATTCCTCACAACATATATTAATTTGATCATTTTTAGAGTTAGTTTTAGTTATTTCATTTTACCCCCTTTACCTCTAATTAAGTATTTTTTACTCATTTTTTTAACAATATTTAAAAATAAATATTATTGTAATGTTTTTTATTTTATTAAATAATTATTTGAATAAAAAAATATATTAAAAAATTGAACTTGATCGCCTTGTTGTGGAATGGAAACAAATCGTCTGTAGGTCGCCGGAGAGAGAAAGCTGATGTGGCAGAAAAACCTAAAAACTGTTGTGGGTAGCCTTAGGTATATATGCCCCAGTCATATATATCGCTTTGTAGTTGATAGTTTTGACTGTCTTTTTGTAGAAATAACAAGTAGTAGAGCAGTTAAAACCTCTGCCGAACGTTTGAATCACATCTGTTGAGTTCTTTCTTTCATGATTTCCTTTTTACATTCGTTTTATTTTTCTGGATTTGTTTTACATTTGAAAGAAACAAGCATAAGGAACAAGTTTGTGTGAATAACCCTTCTACCAAAACTCAAGTTTTAGGAGCTAAAGCTGAACACTATGCATGTGAAATTTCAGTTAAATATGAGTCTAATACGCTGTCCTGTTTGGCTTACCGCTTACGCTTGATGACATGCAAGCAAGTTACAAACTTTGTAAACAATCCTCAAGAAAAATGATTCCTCAATTTTTATTCCGATATCCTTTTAATTTATTCCCATATACCTTGCTTTTGGTTTCAGGCAGAATTGATTGATCCTGCATTGAAAGGGACACTAAATGTGCTCG
The DNA here is from genome assembly GCA_025667525.1 of Glebionis coronaria. Classification (NCBI taxonomy): domain Eukaryota; kingdom Viridiplantae; phylum Streptophyta; class Magnoliopsida; order Asterales; family Asteraceae; genus Glebionis; species Glebionis coronaria. The sequence goes on along the minus strand of CM046882.1, from coordinate 96,410,562 downwards.
CTTCATGCTCAAAGGCATCAACAGTTAAAAGAGTGGTGGTAACATCCTCTGTTGCAGCTGTCGCTTTCAATGGCAGGCCTAGGACTCCTGAAGTTGTTGTTGACGAGACTTGGTTTTCTGATCCAGATCTTTGCAAGGAAAACAAGGTGTGCATTAAACTCTGAACTTGACATAAGCTATCACAATTACCTAAGCAGTGTAAGAAAAAATGATTATTTGTCAAGAGTGTATGAGAATTAGTTCCCCTGTTTGGAGTTTGCTAGGGTGTAATATGATTGGGAAAAATAGGATCTAGTAATGCTTATAGTTGACACGGATATAGTGGTAGCTTTTGGTAAGACCTGAATATACTCAAATGCTAAATCATATAAAAAGTGACTAGCGAGTAACGGTATCCTTGCAATATAAGTTAAACACCTATTTCTTTTCTTAAAGAGCTTCTATCTACAGGATCTCTGTTCTTATTGTCTGGCCTTAATATATGATATGTTTTTTCTTATGTTCATATGACAAGATGTGGTACGTGCTGTCCAAAACTTTGGCCGAGGAGGCTGCATGGAAATTTGCAAAAGAAAAAGGACTAGAGATAGTCACCATAAACCCAGCAATGGTGATCGGTCCTCTATTACAGCCGACACTTAACACTAGTGCTGAAGCAATTGCAAACCTGTTCGGTGCGTATGATTCGTTTTGATCCGCAATTATAGACTTTGTAATGGTGCCAATTTTGATCCATTTATAGACAAACAGGTTGATTTCTGTTATACGGAGTATCTGTTACAAGTCGTGTATGTTAAGTTAAAAAGGTTAACTAAAAAGGAAACTAGTCAAATGGGGCTTCAAACGGGTTGGAAGCCATCTGAAAAGTTGTGTTTAAATTTCTAAAGGTTTTAATATCACTTTCTTAATAGAAGTTCAGATTGTTATTCTAGTAGTATAGGTTTGCCTGGTTATTTGTTTAATTAATTTTCTAAAGTAAAAATTAAGAGTATGCGTGTCAGACTAACACCAACCCGTAATAGAAACAACTCATTTTGATCTAAACTCATTATCAGCAATAGCCCAACCCTCCCATTTTCCACCCCCAAATTTGTGAGTCTGCAACAAGTATCGCTTGTGAACACCATCTTGTATCGGTAATTTCTAAGGTGGGAATATTAGTGAATTTTACTTTTGACAAATTCTCAGTGAATAGCTTGTCTTTTTAATACTCAGAGCTTGATTACTTTAATTTCTTAGACTCTGATAAGTAATCCAAGCCATAACTAAAACAGCTTACAATCATGCTGTGATGACAGTTTTCTTGAAACTTCTAGTTTTGACATTTTTATGTAGGGCCATGATGTTTTTCCTTAGAAAGCGTATGGCGCGTGTGTCAAAAATCTTTTCCATAATTTATTCCTTTTTCTTCTTTGTTTAAAAGTTTATCGCTATTATTTTGCTTCTTTTTGTACACAAATATTGTATGTGAACACCATTGTACTTGACATGCTATGATTTTATATTTAAGTTCTATTTTTTATGCTCGTATGTGGTTTACTCTATTATTTTTGCTTTGCAATATGTGCGCTTTACATACCAAGTACGAGAGTGAATTATCATATTATTGACTTCAGAAGGTAATGTGATGCAGGGGCACAAACCTATCCAAATGCTAGCTTTGGGTGGGTTAACGTTAAGGATGTTGCAAATGCACATATCCAAGCTTATGAAATTTCTTCAGCAAGTGGGAGATATGTTTTGGTGGAAAAAGTTGCACATTTTTCAGAAATAATTGGGATATTATGCAAGCATTATCCTTCATCCAAACTTCCAGACAAGTAAGCTTCTCGCCTTTATCCTTGAGGATCTAAGTAGCATGTTACGTACTCATAGAATAATAATGTAAACATAAGGCAAAGGTGGGTATTTCGACCCAATTTTCTTCTGAATAGGCTGGTCGAGGTTAAGTTTTCAATTTAATCAGTCAGATGGGCAAGACAAAAAGTACGTATAATTTAGTTATAAAGGGAATCAGGGAAGCGGCAGAGAATACTCTTATCATGCCAAATCATTGCATTTCATGGCCATTTACAATAAGTTTGTCTTCTGGTGAATGTAGAAGTTTGGATCAACTTTTGAAGTGGAAACCGGTATTGAGCAAATTTATAAAAAGAAAGCATCATTTTAAGCAATCCTCGTGATTGAGGACCTGGTTGTTATGTCTCTTGTAAATGAAGCAGTAATACAGTACTCGCACAATTCGAGGAAGATAAACTTTTAGACTTGATTTTTCGAATGAGGAAAGTAAGGCAAATTATCATTTGATAAACTTCTTTTAGCATGAGCGTATGCTCGACTACCTGCTTTTGGCTTCTATTGTTTAAAAGTGTTATGTCAAATGTTGAATTTTTTATAAGATAGGAGGAGTGGATTGTTCTAGCTAGAGGTAGCAAAATGGGTAAATTTTGGCATGTTGGGTAATTGTTTGGCAAAGGTTTCGGTGTCATGGGTAATTTTGTGTATGTATGTTGACCACTTTTTCCACGTAGATGACAAACCTTCTGTTCCAAACTTCCATGTAGATGACAAATCTTCTGTTTTTTTTATGTACAAGATATGAGCCCAAAAAAAAAAGATATGTGTAGATTGAAAATCGGGTTGTTTGGGGTGCAGGTGTGCAGATGACAAACCTTCTGTTCCGACCTACCAAGTGTCTAAGGCAAAGGCAAAGAGCTTGGGCATCGACTACATTCCGCTTGAACAGAGCCTCAAGGAAACTGTGGAAAGCTTGATAGAGAAGAACTTCATTGGGGCGGCATCAAACATGTGAAATCATTCTGTCAAACACTTTGTCATGAATAATAAATATCAGTAGCTACTAATATCTGGAATCAAAGCTTGAATGGGATTTATAAGCTGATGTTTTAAATAAGAAATTGTAACAACCCCAACTACTAATAGGAGGTGAAATAAGTACTTATTAATTAATGAATTAAAATAAATAAAAATCAAGGGTATCCAATTCCTCTTTTTTCACGAGGTATGGAGGTGAGAATAGAAATCTAATAGTGTACGTATGATACACATATAAAACAAGATTGTAAAGCTGTTAAATGCGATCATAAGAATCGATCGTTCGATTACATACAAATATTTGTTGTATCTTACGAATATGATAACATTAAATATTTGAGGTTTTAGTTAGAAATATTTATTTGGAAAAGTTATACATGCGTTATCAAATAAATCAAGGATAGAATAGGTGAAACAAAAAGTATTTAAGTTAATAAATGTGAAGTGATATAAAAATAAAAATTTTAAGACTAATAAATGTTTTATCTCTTGCAATTATAACAAGAAAATGAAAAATAGAAAAGAAAGAAAGAAAGACGTGTAGAATGAAAAGAAGGGTATTGGAATTGGACCACAAAGTTACCATGATTGAGCCGACCAGGAGGGGGCTATAAAGGAAGGGAACGTATTTGTTAAAAAACACACACATTATTTTTATATATATACTATTACTACTAAAGTACTAGAGTACTAGTGTAGTTGTAGAGGCTATGGCTGGAAAGACTGTATGTGTAACAGGTGGATCAGGATACATAGCTTCATGGCTCGTCAAATTCTTACTCCAACGCGGTTACACCGTCAAAGCTTCTGTTCGCGATCCCAGTATTTTACTACTCTCATTTTCTACCTTTATTATCGTTTTTAATGCTACCTAAACTTTGAATTAAACTTTTTAAGTATACTAGTCTAGCATCATACCCGCTCAATCAAGTCTGTGATTATTTTTTTGACTTTGAATTAAAATAAACAAAACCATTAAAAATGAGGAAAAAAAAGAAAAATTTTGTAAATATATCAAAATGGATGTTGAATTAAAGAAAACAAAATTTTAGAAAATATGGTGAAATTAGATTATGAAAAAAATAAATAAATTAAAAGATATTTCAGTTTAAAAATATAAGTGTTTTTTAATAAGTTGTCAAGAAATTTGGATTAAAAATGATCGAGATTTGATATGATAAATTGTTAATATTAATTTTTGGTTTGGAGTTAGGTTTAAAGTTACGATGGGATAGGATGGGATATACACAGTAGTATACATATAGATAAACTAGTAACATGGTACAATGTTAATGTTAACCTTTTTCTACCCAAAATATAAACTGTGAGGCCCTATGCGGTTGCATACCTTGCTGCACCTGTTTCCGTACTCTTCTACGTAGTATGTAGTATCTACTAACCCTATCAAGTTCTATGTCGGAACACTTTAATAATGCTATAGCTGCGTGACAGTCAAAAAAGTTATATTGCTACCTAGTGTTCTTTAATCCTATTTATGTGTGTTGGACTGTTGTTGTAGTGTAATGTGATTTTTATTCGTTTGCAAGGACTGATTTGTTATATTATAACATGGGCTTGAGTCGGTACTCGATATACATAAATAAAATACAAACGTAGTCTGCTAACAGTTTACTGTTTCTTTTTTTACTATCGGTTTTTAAAACCATCATTGTAATGAGTGGTTGATCATAGCTTCTGATAAACATCTTTGTTTGTTTAATTATCTTGACGCTAACTTTTTCTCGGGGTTTTTCAGACGACTCTAAAAAAACCGACCACTTGCTCAAACTTGATGGAGCTAAGGAAAGGCTACATTTATTCAAGGCTAACCTGCTTGAAGAAGGCTCCTTTGACGCTGCAGTTGAAGGCTGTGAAGGGGTTTTCCACACAGCTTCTCCCTTTTACCATAAAGTCACTGATCCCCAGGTTTGTTTTTTCAATTAGTACTCTACTTCTTTATTAGATCTTGCTTGCTTATTGTCACAGAACATAGTAAGAATTCCTGATAGGCATAAACACGAGTTAAGATTTAAAAAATAACTTTTCTACTAAAACTAAACTTAACGGAGGAATGACAAATCTCAAGGTGAGTTTGTTAAATAAAACTGTTAACTTTGGTGCATGCTCAGTAACTTTATTCAGGCGCATGTCACCTTTGAGACGAAAGCTTGAAATGCAGGAATCAGTTAGTTGAGGACAAGTTATTTTTTGGCCAATCTTCAGTGAATAAAAAAGCTTCTTTGCTGGATTTAGTTGTGGTGAAACATGCGCCTGTTAGGCATCTTTTCGATATACTATATCAATGTGAAAAAGGAATTGTGCAGCCGCATATGGGCATTTGCTCTACCATGGATATGCCTATTCCTTTTGTTATCTATGAATGCCTCTTTGTCTTCTCCTTTTGATAATCTTCTTATAGGAGTGTGGTTGATTTAATTATGGTTGTGCATTTTCAGAAGGAAACTTAGTCTTCTGTTTGCTGTTATGAGTGTCATAATTAAGTTTTGTATTCAATTGAGTATCAGTGACTAACTAATGTTTGATTGACATTAATGCTTTTACAAGTTTAATGTTTTAGGTATAGATGCCCCAATTCATATATATATAGTGCTCTATAGTTGATAGTTTTGACTGTCTATTTGTAGAAAAAACTAGTAGAGCAGTTAAAAAGTGCTTTCTTTCAACATTCGTTTTATTTTTCTGGATTTGTTTTACATTTGAAAAAAACAAGTCGCAGGGAACAAGTTTGTGTGAATAACCCTGCTGCAAAAACCAAGTTTTTTTTATAGGAGCTGAAGCTGAACACTATGCATGTGAAATTTCAGTCGCTTGTCAAAAAGCTTGATGAACAATCCTCAAGAAAAATGATTCCTCAGTTTTTATTCCGTTATAATATTCTTTTAATTTATTCCCATATACCTTGCTCTTGGTTTCAGGCAGAATTGATTGATCCTGCATTGAAAGGAACACTAAATGTGCTTGCTTCATGCTCAAAGGCATCAACAGTTAAAAGAGTGGTGGTGACATCCTCTGTTGCAGCAGTTGCTTACAATGGAAGGCCTAGGACTCCTGAAGTTGTAGTTGATGAGACTTGGTATTCAGATCCAGATGTTTGCAAGGAAAACAAGGTGTGCATAAAAGTCTGATTATTTGTAATACGGAATACTGCAATGTAGAAAAAGATGATTATTTGTTAGTGTCTGAGAATTATTTGTTAGTGTCTGAGAATTAGTTCCCCTGTTTGGAGTTTGCTTGGTTGAAATATGATTGGGAAAATTGGGATCTAGCAATGCTTATACCTTGTTGACACGAATACTGCAATGCTTGTTGGTAAAACCTGAATATACTCAAATACTAAATCATTTAAAAAAGTGACTAGCCAGTAACGGTATGCTTGCAATATAAGTTAAACACCTATTTCTTTTCTTAAAGAGTTTCTATCTACAGGATACCTGTTCTTATTGTCTGGCCATAATAAGTATATGATATGTTTTTTTTCTTATGTTCATATGACAAGATGTGGTACGTGCTGTCCAAAACTTTGGCTGAGGAGGCTGCATGGAAATTTGCAAAAGAAAAAGGATTAGAGATAGTCACCATAAACCCAGCAATGGTGATCGGTCCTTTATTACAGCCGACACTTAACACTAGTGCTGAAGCAATTGCGAACCTGTTCGGTGCGTATGATTCGTTTTGATCTGCAGTTATAGACTCTGTAATGGTGCCAATTTTTGATCCATTTATAGACAAACAGGTTGAAGTCTGCTATAGGGGATCTAGTATGTTATGCTAAAACATTTTGTTAAAAAGGAAACGGGTCAAACGGGCTGGAAGCCATCTGAAAAGTTGTATTTGAATTCTTTAAAGCTTTTAAAATCACTTTCTTAATAGAAGTTCAGAATGTTATTCTAGCAATATAGTTCAACTGGTTATTGATCTAATTAGTTTTCAAAAGTAAAAAAAAATAGTACGGGGGTCAGACTAACCCGTTATAAAAAGTATTCATTTTGATCTAAACTCATTATCAACGATAGCCCAACACTCCCATTTTCCACCCCCAATTTTCTGAGTCGGCAATAAGTATCGCTTATGAATGCCATCTTGCGATTAGTTATTTCTAAGGTGAGACATTCAAGTGAATTTGACTTTTGACAAATTCTCGATGAATAGATCAAGTATTTCTAATAGTTTAAGTATCTTCCTAACCTCAGGGCTTGATTACTTTTATTTCTGAGACCCTGATAAGTAATCCAAGCCATTACTTGAAACTTCTAGTTTTGACGTTTGTATTAAGGTACATGATGTTTTTCCTAGAAGAAAAAAAAAGCACGTCGCTGTGTGTTAAAAGTATTTTCCATCAATTATTATTTTTTCTATGTTTAGAAATTTATCACTATTGTTTTGCCTCTTTTTGTAACATACACAAATTCTATATGTGAACATCATTGTACTTTGACATGCTATAATTCTATATCTGAGTTTTATTTTTTATGGTCAACTGATCGTATGTGGTATATTCTATTATTTTTGCTTTGCAATACGTGACATTTGCATACAAAGTGCGAGAGTGCATTATCATATTGTTGACTTCACAAGGTTATGCAGGGGCACAAACATATCCAAATGCTAGCTTTGGGTGGGTTAATGTTAAGGATGTTGCAAATGCACATATCCAAGCTTATGAAATTTCTTCAGCAAGTGGGAGATATGTTTTGGTGGAAAAAGTTGCACATTTTTCAGAAATCATTGGGATATTACGCAAGCATTATCCTTCATCCAAACTTCCAGACAAGTAAGCTTCTCCCCTCCATCCTTATAGCTTTATGTAGCATGATATGTACTCATTGAGTAGTAATGTAAACATAGTGCGAAGGTGGGTATTTCAACCCATTTTTTTTAAATAGGCTGGTTGAGGTTAAATTTTCTCTATAATCAGTCAGATGGGCAAGATAAAAGTACTTTTAATTTAGTTATAAAGGGAAGCGGCATAGAATAGGCTTATCATGTCAAACCATTGCACTTCAGGGCCATTTAGAATAAGTGTGTCTACTCGTGAATGTAGAAGTTTGGATCAAGCTTTGAAGTGGAAACTGGTATTGAGCAAATTTACAAAACGAAAGCATCATTTAAGCAATCCTTGTCATGAAGGACCTGGTTGTTATGTCTCTTGTAAATGAAGCATGAATATAATACTTGCACAATTCGATGCACATAAACTTTTAGACTTGATCTTTTAAATGATGTCTAGTACAGTGGTTTAGAAAAAAAATGTTTGGGAGAAAAGGAAAGGAAAAATTATCATTTGCTAAACTTATTTTAATATGAGCATATGTTCGAGTACTTCTTTTGGCTTGTATTGTTTAGAAGTGTTGAGTCAAATGTTGAAATTTTTATAAGATAGGAGGAATCGATTGTTTTAACTAGAGGTAGCAAAATGGGTAAATTTTGGCATGTTGGGTAATTGTTTGAAAAAGGTTTGGGTGTAATGAGTAATTAGCTGATTTTTTAATGTATATGATATGAGCCCAAAAGAAAATCGTGTAGCGTGAAAATCGGGTTGTTTGGTGTGCAGGTGTGCAGACGACAAGCCTTCTGTTCCGACATACCAAGTGTCCAAGGCAAAGGCAAAGAGCTTGGGTATCGACTACATTCCGCTTGAACTGAGCCTCAAGGAAACTGTGGACAGCTTAAAGGAGAAGAACTTTATTGGGGCCTCGTCAAACATGTGAAATCATTCTCCCAGAATGTCATGAATAATAAACGTTAGTTGTTATTAACACCTGGAAACGAAGCTTGAATGGACCTTATTATTACGAGTGGACGGATTCAAAGCTTGATATTTTTAATAAGAAATTGTACCACCCCAACTTCTATATTGTCTTTATCAGTAGGAGGTGAAATTAGTATGTACTTATTAACTGTTTACGGCTAAGAAAATAATTTATAGCTGTTTTGAAAATCTATCAGTTAATTCGATTTAAATCAAACGAGCAGGTACTCGCGCGTTCCGCGGGTACTCTGTAACATAATTTCGGTCAACAATAACATAATTTCGGTCAACAATATTTTACTTTTACGCTTTTTTAACATCTTAAAAAACGTAATTTAAGGTTTATGTAAATTTATCTAGTTGTCTATCGAAATGATTGTGGTTCACGATTTTAAACTGTTGTGTAAGATGAATATAAATTTGTATATTTAAGTAATGGAGTATATTGATTTTATATCAATTGATATTAATTAATTTTAAAAAATAAGATTGAGTGATATTTGTATAATATGTTTCATTTGTAAATTATATAATGAAATGTTTTAATTATAATATTAATTATATTTTAATATAGTTTTAAATGTAATGTGTTAGTAAAAATTCGTATCTTTGTTGTAATTGTACATAAGCATTAATAGGTTGTATTACTTAATTTTTATTTTATTATTTACATTAATAAGTTGTACATTATATTTTATTTGTTGGATTACTTAAAGTTATTTTATTTGTTGAATTATTTAATATTTATTAAAGAGAAATATTAATACCACTTTATAAAGCATTTTGGACCTTCTTAAAAAAGCAAGGCTGAAAATTCAGACTTTTTTTCTACTAAATAAAGCAAGTTGTTGATATATTCATTAACATTATATACTATAACTCTTTTTAACAACCTTTTTTAACAAACTTTTGTAACAACCTACTTAAATAACATTTTTTCTTTTAAATTAAAAAATCTTATTTTTTATTTATTATTTTCATAATCTGATTTCACCATATTTCTAAAATTTTATACTCTTTAATTCAATATCCATTTTGCTATATTTTTATTAACTATTAATTTTTTTAAAATTTAGAGGTTTTTTTTGATTTTTTACAACTTTAACAATACAAACTTAATGGATAAGAGATTAATATATGTTAGTCTTAAAAAATAATTATGAGTACTTGTCGCTGCATTACGCCGATTCATGCTAGTATTTAATAAGTAGTATAGATAAGAAAAATAGAAGTAATATCTCAAAATGATTTTAGCATTTCACCGACAAATCTACATCTATCTGTATAGGAACAAAGTTGGCCTTCTTTAAACATGGTTAGTCATTTTGTTTCCCAGTAAAAAAGATAAAAATAAACCGGCTCTAAATAATGATTCCTCTTTTATCGACTGATCGGGTGGTCCTCTTTGGTCACGTCTCCTTTAGAGGACGCGTTCCCCTCTCCCGTATTGAAAGTTTTGGTCGGTCAATCCACCATACAAATTAAAAGTCAGGGTATGTCATTTGTTGTAAATGCGGTCACCTAATTAAAAACAGTCAATTATCTATATTACTTTATAAAGTATTTGGTACCTTCTTAAAATAATAAGACTAAAAATTCAGACTTTTTTACCTACTAAATAAAACAAGTTGTTAATATCTTCATCAAGGTTATATATTATAACATTTTTTAACAACTTTTTGTAACAAACTTTCGTAAAAACCTTTTAAAATAACATTTTTTCTTTTAAATTAAAAAATCTTTTAATTTATTTATTATTTTTATAATCTAATTTCAGTATTTTTTTTTAAATTTTGTGCTTTTTAATTTGATATCAATTTTGATATATTTTTATTAACTTTTAATCTTTTTCAAGTTTAGTGGGTCTTTTAATTCGATTTTTTATAACTTTACAATGAGTAAGAGATTAATATTTGTTAGTCTCAAAATTTGTTATTAGGTACTTGCTGCCGCATTGCGCGGGTACCGTTCTAGTTTATTTAATTTTCGAGGGAGAAAATTGAATTAACGCTACGTTAAGTATCAGTGAATTATGATGGTTTATGATGTTCATAACAATTATTAAAAACCTCAATATGGATCAAAGCACACATAGCGGAAGCGATTTAACAAGATCATAATAATAACACAATTATAATTAATCGAATTAGGGTTACATACCTTTATCCTAGCGAAGATCCACAAGATCACCAACGAATCACCAATTAGGGTTTATGACGAACAATACCAAGATGTAGTCTAAAGTAAGACTACATTATGTTCTTGTACACACGTAATACAACGAGCTAACCGTGATTCTAGCACGTGTAAACCGAGCTTCTACGCTTGTGGAATATCTACCCAACAACCCTAGAGAGGGGTTAGGACTAGATTATTGCTAAACCAAAAACCAAAGGATAAAAGGAACCCTAAAAAAGGTGTTTTTCCTTTGGAGTTTGATCAAACGAAGAAACCAAAACCAAAGGTTAAAAAGAACCCTAAAGAAGGTGTTTGCCTTTGGTTTTAGTCGCAGGAAGAGAGAAATAAAAGAGAATGGGATTAAAAATTATGAAGGCTAGGGGTTTATTTATATAGGCCTTGGAAAAACTTTTCCTCCAAGTAATAAACCAATTAGGAAACAAAATCTTTTCCTTTCCCTTTTTTGTCCCCTTTGGCTGTCCACTTCAAGCCCACCCACAAGGGCTTCCGGAACTTTTCCGTTTACTTCTTTTCTCTTCTATTTAATTCCATAACAGTCGTTTATACTTAACTTTTAATTATTAACGATCGTTAGTTAAGCTTCGGTTTAATTTAATAAATATATAAAATATATTTAACAAATAAAATTAACCCTTTACGTAATATGTGCAATCCCGTAATCCTGAGTTCGATCCTAACACACGACTATTTAAATACAAGTCCATAAAACCTTTCAGCTCCCACTTGGACATATTTCAAAATACCGTTATCACATTGGTTAGCGTCTAGTTACACGCCAATGCCCTAGTCCGATCTCGAGTAAGGTCTCTTGGATAAAACCTTGTAATGATTTACTATCATTATTATTATCCTTTCATTTCAAATACAACGTTAATAGGATATGGATCTTAGTCATTCCTTACATTAACCATTCTGTTTCTCGTTTACGTATATAGCAAGATCGCCAAAACAAATTTGGGTGCGGCCACACAAATATCTTACTACTCCCTAGAGGGGCCCAGCTGTATTATACTTCAAAATAATTTGAAGGAAACAAATCCCATATTGACTACAAGCAAAACTTATGAATTTTGCAACACTTCTGAAAATAACCCTTATAGCCACCAGTTACGTTTGGCGTTAGATTATTTCACAGAAATGTACTAGATCCATGACAGTTTCCTGGTATCTCAGGTCTAAGGATAACTATTTATGATTTACTTGATGACAAAGATCCATAAAGTAAAATCATATAGTTGGGATAAGTCCAATATTTGATTCATCAAATATCATCCAAAATTGACCAATATACTTTCAAGTATCTGTCACTATTTTGAATTGTCTTAGTTTAATAATATTCCCATATTATTAATCGACAACGGACATTTAGAAATATCATAATATTCATGGATTAAAACATGTAAAATAGGATACAAAACTAAATAACAAGAATAAACGAAACCCAATCTTTATTCCATTAAATAATAATGTCTTAACATCCTTTATCAAAATACTAAAAATAGATCAATGCATAAAACTGGTACATGCATCATGCCTCTAGTAATGACATTCATACTTGTTTGGCAAAGCATAAAATAACCAATCTTGACCTATTAGAATTTTGAGAATACTTTCTTCAAGAATTCAATTAATTGAAATTCTTGTACATGTGCATTCAAATAGTTTCATATTGCCACATAGTATCAAAATTGTGAAACATCCTTGATCACCAATTTCCTAAACTTCCAAAACATATTTGAAGTTCAAAGTATTCTAATTCTTTAATGTATAATGCAACTTTAATCAACATGTCATCTCCAAAGATCCCATGACTAATATTGAGTGTTACCTCAATTATATCTTTTCAAGTTTTACAACTTGTCATAAAAGATATAAATACGTTACTTTTAATATCTATTATGTAATGTTTGATTCCAACCAAACCTAAAAGTTTGTTGGCTATGATAATTTGCACAACTATTGACAAATTATTCATCTATAGAATATGGAAGCCGATCCAAGATTTAGGATGTTATTCTATTTCCAAACATATTCCTTCAGAATATTCATTACACAAGTTATTTAATAACTTTTAAATAGATCAATATATTCAAATCATCATGCATTTTAAGCATGATATAAATACAACATGACACACATGAGAATTTCTCAAACCACATTTAGACTTCTTCATGTTTTAAATATCCATATAAATTTACTACATGGCATATTATGTTGTATTTCCACCGCATAAACAAACAAATATTATTTGTTCCAAGGTTATGTATATCTTATTTTCTAAATCTCCAAAGCAAAGTTTCATCTCAAATGTAAACCAAATCAACATTTAATTTGAATGAAAACTTACTTTCTTACATGTCTATTTGACACATATAATTTAAGAAAATAACCATAATACTCCCACTAGCTTTCAGGAATACTCAGAAATTATCTTATTTCAAAATTTAAATCTTATCTTAGATTTCAAATTAAACATAAGAATAATCTCCTAGATGCTTGCTTTTATCCATTCATGAATATTTGCACTTTGTACTTTTCCAAAGATTTATTTTGAATTAATAAACTCCTTTCGACTACTTTAGTCCTTGCTCATGTATTCATTCAAGAAATAGTTCATACATATCCAAATTTGTCAATTAAAATATGACCATCAAAATCTTTATATATTTAATGCATTTAGGAAAGAATACTCAATCACAATTAATTACTTAAGTGTGATTAATAATCTATTCATAATACATACATTAAATATGTGTACAATTTTGTCCATATAATTTCGACACAAAGATTAAACCACCACAATTGGCGTTTTTCTTCCTTTGACGAAACTTATCTCCAATTTATAGTCAAACTATTTAAGATAAAACAAATCTACAATTGATTATCTTATTGGACAACATCTATAACGTTCATAGTATGAGTAATTTACCCAATTCAATATTTGGCAACAAATCATAACGATTATTTGTAACTCATATTTCTCAGCATATTAATCGCATATCCAAGATATCCTTGCGGACCTATGACTTAAATTCCTTTATCTTGAGAGTTAGCTTTTACAAGCATTCCTCATGATAATTACTAGTGTATTTCAGAAGATTGTGTATCTTGTAATTTTATCTTTCAAGATCAAAACTCCCACTTGCTTTTAGTAACTTAAAATTACTCTTTAAATACATAGTAAATAGATCAACACTCCAACGTTATCTATATGGGACATTACAAAACACAATGACAGTTCCATACTCTTTATTTTCTAAACAATCCACTTCATAAGTAGTTTAGCAAAATCCGAACTTCATTTAAGATATAACGTGATTCATCACATTCCATGTATAATGGTATGTTATTAATCTTCTTAGCTCAAGTCATACTCAACTTTCTAACATTGATATCTTTTGGAAGAAAAGGAAGATATAGTTATCTTGAATCAAACATCACCATCTTATTGAGAATTTTGATTCTCCTAATGAACATACCATAACAATGATGTATTTCATTTAGGGAAATATTGTAAGTCAATCTTAACAATATTTAAGATAAATATATATCTTTAGGCTTACCTATATACCAACTAAATCATCTCAATGGTATAATAGATTTTCTAACCATTTTGCATGCTTTATAACTCAAGTACTTCTAATACAAAGTCACTTCATTTCCATGTCTTTAAAACATAAACGTCTTACTTTATATTATGCGTCTTTCAAGACTTTATGTTTGTGAATTTATTCAATAAATCATAAACACGTATAACTAAAGTAATCATGAACACCACTAGGTTTCAATAATCTTTTCAAGTTAATTCACTACTATACTACGATATGAACACCACTAGGTTTCATTAGTAGTATAAGATTACTCTATGTATCTTATGTCATTCCAGGAATTTGTCCATTTTAAGAAACTACAAAACATTCCACGCCCGATCTTACGACATGTGGATATTTTACCCTTGTGTTTATAATTTAGTCCAAGCTTTCACATGACTAAATCAAAACAACAAGTGTTTCTTAATGTGAATGATATATATACTTTTAAGTAGTCTTCTAATCATATTGACACATGATCTAACTTTCATTAGATTGTTAGTATCTTATCTTGAAGACAAGAGAATCATATCTTTATTAGTTGTTTCTTGCACACAATGTTCATTTCTCCCACTTGTGCATGGAACAACCTCATATATTAGATAAACATCACGTCTAACGTTTTTCTATACAAAATATGATTGTGTCACATATATTAGCTTTTACAAGTAGATTTAGAAACACTTAATCAACAAGAATCATTACATGAATATCATTTGAAGATAATAGTGCCAACAATTCGAAAGTAATTATCTTAGAACATACTAAAGATAATATGGGTTATCACCAAGACAACAAGGCTTGTAACTCCCACTGAATTAGAGAATGTTTTCATAGACTCAAAATCAGAAATACAACACAATTCTCCCACTGAACTTGACAACATTAAAAATGTTTCATAATCGGTGAAAATATATAGTGTTGTGTTTACTTTCTTACACTTTTGAAAAACACATTTGTAACAATTACTTATAGTGTTTAAGAGTGTACTATACTTCTTAAATGATGACTTATCCATCAAATGCTTTTTAACTTGAAAGACTTGACATGCAATTTCTTCCTTAATAGGTCTACCAACCCCACAATGATATGTAGTGCCTATAAATGGCCAAAGCATAACTACTAGACAAATATGCTAGTTTGCCTTATAACCAATTAGCGGTAACTTTTAATAACTCAAAATGCACTTTTCTTAACTATTAAAGTTTGCTATGAGTTATGTGTTTGAATTTGACATTTCTAAAATCCTTATTACTCCTTCTTCACTAATACTTGGCTTTTACACCAAATATAAAATAATTTCGTTAGTTCCGAATCTTTTCGAATTGAAAACCGGTCTTAAGTGCGACTCAATTGTCTTTTGGTAAATCAAGAGAATGATTTGGTTTGTTTATTTTAAACTACTAGCAGGTAAATTTAAAGTGTCGTTGAGTAAAATGGAAGTTAAAAGATTAATTTGAATGACGAGTAAAAATAAATGCATATAAACTTAAAGGTAAAATGGAAAAATACTAACTCACTAAATAAAACTAATACTTCGAAAATTTTCAGAAAATAAAAAGTACTATAAGAAAGTGATATCGAAAGAAACCAAAACAAGCCAAAAAGACCCCCGATCGGAATGTTTTCCGATCGGCTGATCAGAAAATGGTGGAACGCACACAATCGGAATGTGTATAAAAAGGGGGTCAATCGGAATAACAAGCTTGACCACAATCGGAATATGGGAAGAACTATCAATGGGAATTTTGGATAAACTGCCAATCGGAATACTGGGGGTAAACCACCAATCGGAAAGCACAATGAGACCTTGATCGGAATAACAAGCAATGGACCAATCGGAAAGGCCAAACCCTAATCCGATTGGACCAATCGGAATGTGGAGTGAGGTGTTGTCGGAAAATCAAGACCAATCGGAAAGGGGTTTTAAACCCTTTCCTAAAATGGTGGAAATCGGTTAGATGGTACCCCCGGTCGGAAAAACTCAATCGGAAAGGGGATTTAAACTCCCATTTCCGAAAATAAAGGAATTTGTTAAGGCTAGATAATAAGCTAAGTTCAATAAGCTAATATCCAAAACTTATAAATCCAAATACTTAACCGAATCAAATAAGCACTTTAATCAACTTATCTAACTCGAAATCAAGCAACTTTTTAGATCAAACAATAAAAACATAAACTTTTTAATAAAACTTTTTTAATAAGAAAAATAAGCTAACCATAAAAATAAGCCAATAAGCACAAAAGTCTTAAAGCTTAATCAAATGAAAACTTATAAAATGATCAAAAGATTAACTTTTAAGCACGAAATCAATTAGAACAACACGGATCACATGATAATCGCACCAAAATCAATCTTAAATCAAAGAAAAGTAGAATGAGATTAAGAGATAAAAGCTTAAAATAGAACTTGATTAATAAAATAAGCAATACAAAGAGTTAATCTTGAAAGATTAAAAGGAAGAGATGAACTAGTGAGAGAAAGTTTAAGACTTTCTCTCTCTAAAAACTAGAGAAAACTAAAAAAAGTGAAAAATTTAACTAAAAATCTAACTACCCTCCTAATGACTATTAGGAGGGTATTTATAGGGAAGGTGGAAGGAGTGCATGTGTTGCATCTTCTTTCTTGCTTTCTTCACGTTTTCTCGACTCGACTTTAATTCTTCGTCTTTGTCGTCTCGGGATTTGAACTTGTCTTTTAGTTTTCTTCTTCTATTAGACTTAAGTTCTTTGACTTCGTTAAACTTCCGTCTTTTGACTTTTTCTTCGATAAATCTTCAGAATAGGCCTTGGACTTCCGTTCTTTTTGCACTCTTGATCTTTTGACTTCGTCTTTTCCCGTTTTCTTCGATAAAAGCCCGTGAAAGCCCGTGTTTTCTTCTTTTTTTTAATATTTTGGTCCTAAAACACAATAAAAACACAAACCACGCATAATTCCGACTTTTACGACATAAATCACACGTTTTGGTCTTGTTATTATTGGAAATAAGTGGAAAAAGGATAAGTGTTTTCACACTTATTAAATCCCCTACACTTGACCATTGCAATGCCCTCATGCAATGAATTAATTTTTAAAGCACGGTTTACATTTTCCATCATAAATAACCCACCTTGGCCTTTATTAAATACTAAACATAAAGTAAAGAAATTAAAAACTTACATTGGGTTTTGGCGGTCATGAACGTTTATCATCCTCAAGTTTCACGTTCCCCATACCAAGCTTAAAAACGAGATCATTGTTATTATAAGTTAGCAAACTATCACGAACTCATGTGGGCCAATTATTCACTTAGACTCCCTTATTCCTAGGTGTATCTCTTATATTTTATTTTTGTCTTGAATGATCACGAGGATGCATTGTTTGACTTATTTCGATAGTTATTTAGTCCGAAAATAAGGTGAACGATTTAATCAATAGTTAGCTAAAGGACCAAATCTTTTAAAACTGCTTCTCGGGACCTCAAAAAGTTCATATCTTGGCATAACTTGGTTCGCGATTTGAGACCTTTCTCGGGCCGATATTTGGCAGCGACTTCATACTTCGAATCTTCGAGAGACGTTCTTGAAATTATGGTCTTCTCTTCATAATAGGAATTTCTTCACTTGAAGTTTTTGAGAGATTCTTTATTCTTTGGACCACGACTTCTTCATTTTTCTCCAATCTTTATTTTGGACTTTGATATACAACGATCCGCCTCCTTTTAGGACTCGGATCTATTTATCCTCATACCTTGTTAGGGTCTTTTCGGATAGACTTCTCCATGACTTTTGGGGAGTTCTTGCTTTTCGTCGTGTGTCTCGATCCTTCATATTGATTTTCGATAAATGATTCTTCACATCACTTTTGGATCTTTAGCAACAAAATGTAGCCCTCATGCCTTGTTAGGGCCTTTTCGGACTCGCCAATCTTCGCGCCCCGCTTCATAAGTTATGCCTTGGCTATGAACTCTCGTCATTACCGAGCAACTTTTAAACGATCTGGGGCTAGAAGCTAAGTAACCTTTTAAATCGTATAACCTCATTTATTAGCAGATTAATTTATTAACAAGCGGAGGGAGAATAGGCTCATAATTAACTCACATAAATTCACGAAAGAATACCGAACTTATAATTGACTCTATCATCTCTCGTTCTCCACAGTTTAAAATCTCAAGGAATGAGACTCGTGGATGCTTAGCCTTTTGAATCAAAGTTTTGGGTTTTCGAATCGCCTATAGGATCTTGCAAATTCTTAGACTTTTTCAAGTTTAGAAATCGCATTTTAAAGTTCCTTTGATAAACGACTCTCTAGGATCAATTATAGGAACTTGCGAAAAGTTCTTGTTCTTAACCCGTGAGAATTAAGACTTTCGCGTTTTATAGCTCCCTATATAAAAGCCTAGCAAAACTTGACTTAAACACGTTAAGGATACTAGCTAGAGTAAACTTAGGCAAGTAAACTCGGGTTGAGTCAAAATGTTCGCGACTAAGAAAAATCTAAAACCACTTTATTAAAAATTTATTCTAGCAAAGGAAACATAACAAAAGCAAATACAATTATACAACTAGGCCAAAATAGATTAACAATTTTGAAAAATGTCGAAAAATCAAATTTTCCGGTTAAAATGAGGGCAAATTCATGGAAAAGACCACTTACTTCGATAGAAGTCCCCCTACACTTGAGATAAACATTGTCCTCAATGTTTAAGCATGTGGGAGTAAACTCCCCTACACTTAGGACATTGTGCACTTTGTTTAAATCTTGCTAAGGAAAGGACAACTAAAGTGAATTCAATGTGAACATATAAAATATGAAATATTGAATCACAAGAGTTTAGGATAGAACCAGGAAGATGGGAAACACGGTATCACGGTTCGTCAAAAGTCATCAAGATGCTTTCTGAAGCGTTAATTTCTGCACAGCACAAGAAACAAGACAACAAACATATGCGGGGCTCCCCCTACACTAATTGTAAAAGCGGTAAAGGATAGAACACGGGTTGCCTCCCGAGAAGCGCTTGTTTTTGTTCACCGAGTCATGAGCCTGACTCGACCCAATTTTAGTTCATGGGGAACGTGGTGAGGGATGGAATCATCTCTTGAGAGATGTCCTCACCAAAGTACAACTTCAAACGCTGGCCATTCACCTTGAAATTGGGCCCATTCGGCTGAGAAAGCTCAATGGTCCCATACGGAAAGGCTTTGGCGACAGTGAATGGACCAGTCCAGCGGCTCTTCAACTTGCCAGAGAAGATCTTCAACCGAGAGTTAAAGAGTAAGACTTGATCACCATCGTGGAACTCTCGGTTCTTGATTTTAGCATCGTGGATCATCTTCGTCTTCTCCTTGTAGATCAGCGAGTTCTCATAAGCTTCATTCCTTAGTTCATTTAGCTCGTTGAGTTGAACCTTGCGATGATCACCGGCTTTGATGATGTCGAAGTTAGCCCACTTCAAGGCCCAGTGCGCCTTATGTTCCAGCTCGATGGGTAGGTGGCAGGCTTTCCCGTACACAAGACGATAAGGTGTACAACCGATCGGGGTCTTGTAAGCAGTACAGAAAGCCCACAGAGCATCATCTAACTTATCGGCCCACGCGGCGCGATGCTCTCCCACAGTACGCTCCAAAATTCTCTTCAAGCCACGATTGGAAATTTCGGCTTGCCCATTGGTTTGGGGATGATAGGCGGTGGAAAGACGGTGATTGACACCATACTTAGACATGACTCTAGCAAATTGATCGTTGCAAAAATGAGTCCCGCGGTCACTGATGATAGCACGAGGAACGCCAAATCGAGCGAAAAGCTGCTTCAAAAAGTTCACAACCACCCTCGCATCATTCGTAGGAAGAGCCTTAGCTTCAACCCATTTAGAGACGTAGTCGACGGCGACGAGGATGTACTTGTTCCCTTTGGAGGATGGAAATGGCCCCATAAAGTCGATGCCCCATACATCAAAGATTTCACATTCCTGTATGAAATTTTGAGGCATCTCATCCTTATGTGTGATCTTGCCTTGACGTTGGCAAGCATCACAATGCTTAACCATTTCGTGAGCGTCACGATAAATGGTGGGCCAGTAGAATCCAAAATCAAACACTTTCTTAGCGGTGTAGTTGGGACCAAAGTGACCACCGGTGGGTCCTTTGTGGCAAGCTTGGAGGATGTCAAAAGCTGCCGGTCCGTCAACACATCGACGAATAATCAAATCAGCACACTGTTTGAATAGATAAGGGTCATCCCAAAAGTAAGTCTTAACATCGTTCAAGAACTTCTTCTTTTGTTGGGATGTTAACCCTTGGATGAGAATACCACCCGCTAGGTAGTTTGCAATGTCCGCAAACCACGGGGTGCCATCAAGATTGAGGTTTATAGACATTAAGGTCTCAAGGGGGAAAGAGTCATTTATCTCTTTGTTCGGATGATCCCCTTGATATGGATCCTCAAGTCTGCTCAGATGATCCGCGGCCAGGTTTTCGGCTCCCTTCTTGTCACGAATTTCAATGTTGAACTCTTGAAGGAGCAAAACCCAGCGAAGAAGTCTTGGCTTAGAATCGTTCTTTGTCATCAAGTACTTCAACGCGGAATGGTCCGTGTATACGATGGTGGTGGATAAAACAAGATAGGGGCGAAATTTCTCAAAAGCATAGACAACAGCTAAAAGCTCTTTTTCGGTTGTCGTATAACGCAATTGAGCCCCCGTCATTGTTTTGCTAGCATAGTGGATTGGTTGGAAGTGTTTATTCACTCGTTGGCCCAAAACCGCACCAATTGCAAAGTCGCTAGCATCGCACATCAATTCAAAAGGCAGCTCCCAGTTAGGGGTAACCAAGACCGGTGCCTTAGTTAGCTTATCCTTGAGAAGATTGAAGGCTTCGAGACACTCTTTAGAAAAGATAAAAGGAGTATCTTTTTCCAAGAGGTGGGTCATCGGGCGAGCGATTTTAGAGAAATCCTGAATGAATCTACGATAGAAGCCCGCATGACCCAGAAAGCTTCTCACACCCTTCACGGTGGAAGGTGGAGGTAATTTGGCTATGACATCTACTTTAGCACGGTCGACTTTAAGACCGGCTTTAGAGATTTTGTGTCCTAGCACAATGCCTTCTTTTACCATAAAATGGCATTTTTCCCAATTCAGAACAAGGCGAGTGTCTTCGCACCGCTTAAGCATACGTTCCAAATTGGCAAGGCAAGAAGAGAAGGAATCCCCGAAGACCGAGAAATCATCCATGAAGACTTCCATGGTTTGCTCAACCATGTCATGGAAGATAGCCAACATGCACCTTTGGAAAGTCCCGGGGGCATTGCATAAGCCAAAAGGCATTCGTTTGTAAGCAAAGGTGCCATAGGGACAAGTGAAAGTTGTCTTCTCTTGATCTTGGGGATCGATGGGTATTTGAAAATAACCCGAGAAACCATCAAGAAAGCAGTAATATTCATTACCAGCTAAACGTTCAAGCATTTGGTCCATAAAAGGTAGGGGGAAATGATCCTTTCTCGTGGCATCATTGAGTTTGCGGTAGTCTATACAAACTCTCCACCCAGTAACGAGACGGGTAGGAATTAACTCGTTGTTTGCATTGGGCACAACGGTGATTCCGCCTTTCTTAGGCACACAATGGACTGGACTAACCCACGGTGAATCTGAAATAAGGTAAATCATACCCGCATCAAGAAGTTTGATAACCTCTTTTTTGATGACTTCATGTATTTTAGGATTCACCCTTCGTTGACTTTGAATTGTGGGCTTAAAGTCGTCCTCCATGAGAATTTTATGTGTGTAGAAGTGAGGATCAATTCCACGGATGTCGGAGATTTTCCAAGCGATAGCTCTTTTATGCTTCTTCAACACAGCGACAAGGCGTTCTTTTTCGTCTTCTTTCAGATCCTTTGCGATGATGACCGGTAGCTTCTCGTCGGCTTCCAGAAAAACGTACTCAAGATGAGGCGGTAGGTCCTTAAGCTCAAGAGTAGGAGGATTCTCAATAGATGGTGAAACTAACGATGGATCATCATTAATCACCTCTTTAGGTGCAGGAGGAGACAACGGGTCCTCATTGAGAAGTCTCTCAATAGTACGAATATCTTCATCCCAATTGGTGGACAAATTATCATACTTAATATCGAGAGGACCCAAGCTAGCTTCGAAATCATCCAAGTCACTTTCTCCAAAAGGAGTCAATGCTGGAGCAATTGAGGCAACGGTCTCAACATTGGGTAGAGAAGGAGTACTTTTGCAAGCATCGTGAAAATGTTCTTCACAAGCCTCATCGAGAACATCAATAGCATTAACGCTCTCATACGAATAAGGTTTCTTAGAAATCTTACCCATGTTGAAGACGATTTTATCGTCACCAACTCTCATGATTATTTCGCCTGCGGCTACATCAATGAGAGTGCGACCGGTCCTCAGGAAGGGACGTCCAACGATTAATGGAACACGGGGATCCATCTCGTAGTCAACGACGACAAAATCCGCCGGGAAGGTGAATTTATCAACGCCAACAAAGACATCTTCGGCTATCCCCACTGGATAAGCAACCGTACGGTTGGCTAATTCCAAAGTCATTTTAGTGGGGACTAGCTCGGGGAGAGATAATTGCTTCCAAACACTTAAAGGCATTAAGTTTATACTGGCACCTAGATCGGCTAGGGCCATGCAATTCTCTACTCCCGGGAAGTTGCAAGGAATCAAGAAGCGACCCGGATCACCAAGTTTGGTGGGCAATTGCCGTAAGAGCACTGCGGAGCAATTCTCATTAAGGTGGGTCTGAGCAATGTCAAGAATCTTTTCCTTATCGCTTAGAAGATCTTTAAACATCTTAGCGTATTTGGGCATGTGAGCGAGAGCCTCGGCAAAGGAGATGTTAAAATTCAGTTGTCTAAACATTTTAAGAAAGTTTGAAACTTGAATATCATCCTTGCTCTTTTGCTTCTCTTTCCTCAACCTTGAGGGATAAGGTATATTGGGTGAAGAAGAAGGCTTTAAGGGAATAGGATCACTCACAACCACGGGTGGTGGGGAAATGGGGATAGAAGGTGAAGGAGGTGGAGAAAGTTGCTCTTTTTCCTTGTTCACAATCACGGGTGGAGGTGTAGGAAGCTCGGGTTCCATATAACCTTTTCCACTTCGAGTGGTGATTGCTTTCATCTCGCCTCTTGGATTCGCAACGGTATTACTCGGAAGAGTACCCGAAGAAGAGGGTTGATTACCTTGGATGAGCGAACCAATCATATCACGAAGGTGAAGGGCTTGATTGTTAAAAGAGTTTTGCATGTTGGCATTAATATCATTGCTGTGTTTGGCCATGTCATTCCTTAACTCGGCTCGAATATCGCTCCCTTGTTTCACCATGTCATTTTTCAAGTTGACAAATTGACTCTGAAGATTCGTCACCATCTCACGATTGGTCTTCATGAATGTCTCGACGTCTTGGTTTACGGCCATCGGTTGATTGAGAGGTGGAGCTTGAGAATTTCCTTGAGTTGGGTATTGGTTTCTTTGGGATTGATACTGATTGTTAGCACGAGGTTGGGATTGATTGTTTCGGTTGTAGCTTTGTTGTTGGTTTTGGTTTGCAGGAGGGAAACCGGGAGGAGCAAGATAATTGTTGGAACGATAACTTAGCAAGCCACGGTCTCCTTGAGGGCGGGCTTGATAGCCTCCCGTGGGATAAGTGCCGTAAGCTGCGTTAACGTTTTCAGAATAATTGCCTTGGGTAGAAGGACAATCATTATAAGAGTGAGGGCCACCACATGTGTCACAAGAAATAGCAACGGCTTTAGCTTGTTGAAAGTGGTTTGTGGCCATGGCCATGAAATTCTTGTTCATTTCAGCGAGCTGTCGAGAAATTTCAGACATTTCAGGATTGGAGGTAGTAGAAGAAACATTGACTCTCGAGTTAGATCTTGAGGATGCGGATGAATCCCAATTCTTGTGGTGAGTAGTCATGTTTTCGATCAACTCTCGACACTCCTCCGGTCTCCTTTTCATAAAAGTACCACCGGCGGCGGCATTGATCGTGTCACGATCGCGAAAAGTGAGACCATTGTAGAAGGTGTCAATGAGAGTGACGGGGAGCATATTGTGATTAGGACAGCGGTCGATCAAATCATTGTAGCGTTCCCAAGCATCAAAAAGCGATTCATCATTCTCTTGCATAAATCCACTGATTTGGTTACGAAGGCTAGTGACCATGGATGGGGGGAAGTAGCGCGATAAAAAGCGTTGAGTCATGTCGTTCCATGTATGAATAGAATTCTTAGGAAGACGGTCAAACCATTTTTCGGCGTGGTGAGAAAGCGAGTGTGGAAAAAGTTGGAGGCGAAGGTCATCCATAGAAACACCGGGGCACTTCATGCTTTGGGTAATGGTAATGAATTTGTCGAGGTGTTTGTTGGCATCATCATCCGGAATTCCACGAAATGGGTTCGTTTGCACTTGTTGGATCATGTGATGCTTCAACGAAAACTCCTGAGCCGTGACGTGCATTGGCGCAATCGGGCCTCCGCGTCCGTTCATGGTGGGTTGGCACAATTCCTCCATGGTTCGTAAATCAGGTAGAAGGACATTGTTGTTATGGTTGTTGTTGTTATTCAAATTGTTTTGAGGTGGGTGATTATTGTTGTTGTTAACACCAGCCATATCTAAATCTTCAAGAGTCTCGGGCTCAGAATAGTTGGAAGATCTAGTACGCATACACCTGCAGAAGAAAAATATACACAAGGAATATCTATATAATCTTTTTGGTTTTTATAGGTTTTTTAATGTTTTTGTATTTTTGAAGAGTTTTATATTTTTTATGGATTTTTGAAAATTTTTGAAGCGATGAAAATAACGTTCAAAGAACGGATCCCAAAATTCAATGCGTCTCTCACTAAAAACCGTTTATCTTAACGAGAAGAGCCGGCAGCGGCGCCATTTAATACTTGGCTTTTACACCAAATATAAAATAATTTCGTTAGTTCCGAATCTTTTCGAATTGAAAACCGGTCTTAAGTGCGACTCAATTGTCTTTTGGTAAATCAAGAGAATGATTTGGTTTGTTTGTTTTAAACTACTAGCAGGTAAATTTAAAGTGTCGTTGAGTAAAATGGAAGTTAAAAGATTAATTTGAATGACGAGTAAAAATAAATGCATATAAACTTAAAGGTAAAATGGAAAAATACTAACTCACTAAATAAAACTAATACTTCGAAAATTTTCAGAAAATAAAAAGTACTATAAGAAAGTGATATCGAAAGAAACCAAAACAAGCCAAAAAGACCCCCGATCGGAATGTTTTCCGATCGGCTGATCGGAAAATGGTGGAACGCACACAATCGGAATGTGTATAAAAAGGGGGTCAATCGGAATAACAAGCTTGACCACAATCGGAATATGGGAAGAACTATCAATCGGAATTTTGGATAAACTGCCAATCGGAATACTGGGGGTAAACCACCAATCGGAAAGCACAATGAGACCTTGATCGGAATAACAAGCAATGGACCAATCGGAAAGGCCAAACCCTAATCCGATTGGACCAATCGGAATGTGGAGTGAGGTGCTGTCGGAAAATCAAGACCAATCGGAAAGGGGTTTTAAACCCTTTCCTAAAATGGTGGAAATCGGTTAGATGGTACCCCCGGTCGGAAAAACTCAATCGGAAAGGGGATTTAAACTCCCATTTCCGAAAATAAAGGAATTTGTTAAGGCTAGATAATAAGCTAAGTTCAATAAGCTAATATCCAAAACTTATAAATCCAAATACTTAACCGAATCAAATAAGCACTTTAATCAACTTATCTAACTCGAATCAAGCAACTTTTTAGATCAAACAATAAAAACATAAACTTTTTAATAAAACTTTTTTAATAAGAAAAATAAGCTAACCATAAAAATAAGCCAATAAGCACAAAAGTCTTAAAGCTTAATCAAATGAAAACTTATAAAATGATCAAAAGATTAACTTTTAAGCACGAAATCAATTAGAACAACACGGATCACATGATAATCGCACCAAAATCAATCTTAAATCAAAGAAAAGTAGAATGAGATTAAGAGATAAAAGCTTAAAATAGAACTTGATTAATAAAATAAGCAATACAAAGAGTTAATCTTGAAAGATTAAAAGGAAGAGATGAACTAGTGAGAGAAAGTTTAAGACTTTCTCTCTCTAAAAACTAGAGAAAACTAAAAAAAGTGAAAAATTTAACTAAAAATCTAACTACCCTCCTAATGACTATTAGGAGGGTATTTATAGGGAAGGTGGAAGGAGTGCATGTGTTGCATCTTCTTTCTTGCTTTCTTCACGTTTTCTCGACTCGACTTTAATTCTTCGTCTTTGTCGTCTCGGGATTTGAACTTGTCTTTTAATTTTCTTCTTCTATTAGACTTAAGTTCTTCGACTTCGTTAAACTTCCGTCTTTTGACTTTTTCTTCGATAAATCTTCAGAATAGGCCTTGGACTTCCGTTCTTTTTGCACTCTTGATCTTTTGACTTCGTCTTTTCCCGTTTTCTTCGATAAAAGCCCGTGAAAGCCCGTGTTTTCTTCTTTTTTTAATATTTTGGTCCTAAAACACAATAAAAACACAAACCACGCATAATTCCGACTTTTACGACATAAATCACACGTTTTGGTCTTGTTATTATGGGAAATAAGTGGAAAAAGGATAAGTGTTTTCACACTTATTATTCACTCATGGAAAAGAGTTTAGGTTTATCTTTTAAACTGACTCTATCCTCAACCATACGGTTTTAGATCATTAAATGAATAAACCACGTTTACGGTGTAACGTTGCATTAATACATTTGTAAAAGAATTTACAAAATTCAATTTTAGTATTTTCGATAATACCATTCAAGAAAATAAAATTACCCCGGTAATAATAACCATAGTATTTTCCTTGAAAACTAGAATCCAAAATGACATAATTTTATCACATCAGTTGATCTGCTAGCAATGAAAGTATTCAAGACGGTAACTTGTCGAACAATGATTGACAAACAAATTTGCAATTTCTAGATATTTAAGGGATTTACATTGCCAAAAGTCATTTTGCATTGTAAACATGTTTCGTCCCTTCTTTATGCCATAAGTTTCCAAATCTTACTAAGTAACTCAATTAAGTCGACTAATCTAAAGAACGTAAAATCTTCATGTGCAATCTTATTTAGTCATGAAGTTTTCTCTCCATTACAACATCGTCCAATCTCATATGACGACAATTGTAACTTCAAGTGTTCGTCAATTAGATGGCATAAGACTTAAAATTTAAGGGTATCGATTTTGGTGTCAAAATCATGCATGGAGAAGCATGCATACATCTCCATAACATTAGTTTAATAAAAACTTTTAGTAAACTTTTTGGTGAGACTAAAATTCCATCATATATTTGCAAGTTGAGGTATTGGTTAAACCGATTAAAGATTTTACCCACAACTAAATTTACACCGTACTTTTTCTAGAACTTAGCTAAAGCACAAAGCAATAACCTTATTCATTATGTTTCGGATGTGAAATTTTTTGCGGTTAAATCAACCTTAAGGAATTATGTAAATAATAACCGTAGGTAATTCCAACTTTGACGCACAGGCAAGCCGAGAATTTGGTCAGCGCTGAAGCATAACACCTCCTTCCTTAACCGGGTACATGACCAGCAGTGCGTTATACCCACTTTATAGTTTTTCAAAGTTGAGTAGGCCGTTAAGTTATTATTGCAATTCCAATCAATGCAAATCATATGTCAATTAGATCTCAAAACAATTCATTAATTTGATATGATTTAGTCCATATTAATTTTTCTTGTAAAAAATTACCCTTGTTTACAACATACAATCAATATAAAACGTATGAAAAACAAGTAGGTACAAAAAAAACTAAATCATAAACACATAATAACAATTTATATGTGCAATAAATAAATCAAATAGCCACATGCATACGATTTATTCAATAAATAATATCAAATCTAGGTTTTTATATTCATATAAAAGTCTTCCCTAATTTTATATTTATTGAATCAAATAAAGCATGTAGCAAAACACGTAACAATTACCACATAAAACATATGATCCATGAAAAACATGCATGTTCATCACGGATCTCCCACATAACTTAACAATTAAATCTCTACGGATCGAAACATGAATTCACATAACATATGCAATTCATCAAAGTTCCACCCAAATCACTTAACAATTAATTAAATCACTACGGATCGTAACCTTAAATACATGACATAACAATTAATCATGTAATTATCTAAAGATCAAAAAATGCAATTTTAGGGTTTCACAAAAAAAAAACTTTTTTCAATTTTATAATCGGCTAAAAAACAAAATCCAAACAGATTTTTTTTAAATCGAATTTAAAAAAAAACAAAAAACCAAAACCCTAAATTTTCTTTTCAAAAAAAACATGTAGTTTTAACTCAAAACAATTATTAGTTAAAAAACAATCTTTGGATCTCGATAATGATAACATGTTAAAACGGCTCCCGATGCCACTGATGGTTTATGAAGTTCATAACAATTATTAAAAACCCCAATATGGATCAAAGCACACATAGCGGAAGCGATTTAACAAGATCATAATAATAACACAATTATAATTAATCGAATTAGGGTTACATACCTTTATCCTAGCGAAGATCCACAAGATCACCAACAAATCACCAATTAGGGTTTATGACGAACAATACCAAGATGTAGTCTAAAGTAAGACTACATTATGTTCTTGTACACACGTAATACAACGAGCTAACCGTGATTCTAGCACGTGTAAACCGGGCTTCTACGCTTGTGGAATATCTACCCAACAACCCTAGAGAGGGGTTAGGACTAGATTATTGCTAAACCAAAAACCAAAGGATAAAAGGAACCCTAAAAAAGGTGTTTTTCCTTTGGAGTTTGATCAAACGAAGAAACCAAAACCAAAGGTTAAAAGGAACCCTAAAGAAGGTGTTTGCCTTTGGTTTTAGTCGCAGGAAGAGAGAAATAAAAGAGAATGGGATTAAAAATTATGAAGGCTAGGGGTTTGTTTATATAGGCCTTGGAAAAACTTCTCCTCCAAGTAATAAACCAATTAAGAAACAAAATCTTTTCCTTTCCCTTTTTTGTCCCCTTTGGCCGTCCACTTCAAGCCCACCCACAAGGGCTTCCGGAACTTTTCCGTTTACTTCTTTTCTCTTCTATTTAATTCTATAATAGTCGTTTATACTTAACTTTTAATTATTAACGATCGTTAGGTAAGCTTCGGTTTAATTTAATAAATATATAAAATATATTTAACAAATAAAATTAACCCTTTACGTAGTGTGTGCAACCCCGTAATCCCGAGTTCGATCCTAACACACGACTATTTAAATACAAGTCCATAAAACCTTTCAGCTCCCACTTGGACATATTTCAAAATACCGTGATCACATTGGTTAGCGTCTAGTTACACGCCAATGCCCTAGTCCGATCTCGAGTAAGATCTCTTGGATAAAACCTTGTAATGATATACTATCATTATTATTATCCTTTCATTTCAAATACAACGTTAATAGGATATAAATACGTTACTTTTAATATCTATTATGTAATGTTTGATTCCAACCAAACCTACAAGTTTGTTGGCTATGATAATTTGCACAACTATTGACAAATTATTCATCTATAGAATATGGAAGCCGATCCAAGATTTAGGATGTTATTCTATTTCCAAACATATTCCTTCAGAATATTTATTACACAAGTTATTTAATAACTTTTAAATAGATCAATATATTCAAATCATCATGTATTTTAAGCATGATATAAATATGATAGGTGTGTAAACACCCATCCTTTTACCACTTAATTCAGGCTAAAACGAGACCAAAACACGTATTTAATATCATTTGTTTGGAATTATGCGTGGTTTTTGTGTTTATTGTGTTTTCAGAGCCAACCGGATAAATATTGAAGAAAACATGGGATTGCACGGGTTTTACTAAAGAAAAAGACTCAAGATAAAGTCTATTGTCCAAGAGATGCAAAAGATTTGAAGTCGCTGGGCCTATTCGAAGATTTATCGAAGAAAAGGACCAAAGATGGAAGATTTATATAAGTCGAAGAAACTCAAGTCTATTAAACGAAGAAATTAAAAGACGAGTTGAATTTAATCGACAACAAATCCCTAATCAGAATCGAAAACGGAAGCTTTTCTGAAAAGACGAAAAGACAAGAAGAACGGGAGAGAGCCCACTCACCAACCAAAGGACAAGGCTATAAATAGCCTTCCCCTCACACATTTTAGACTAGTTTTTTTAAGTTTTTCTTTCTTCCTCCCTTTTCTTTCCTCCTGGTTCGTAGAACACCATCACCACTAGGGTGATTGGTGATTTTTATTTTTAGTTCTTTAATCTTGTAATTTTAATCCTTGTTTCATCTTGTCAAAACATCAATCATTCAATACCAAGTTCTTGTTTAATCTTTCATTTCATCTTGTTCATCATCATCTTTATCTTCAAGTTATTAAGTTTTTATTTTCTTGATTTGATCTTCAAAAGTTGTTGGGTTTTGTGTTTTTGTTGATGGGATTTGTAGTTTATGGTTAGTAGATGCTTTGTGATTAGTTTATTTAAGTTTTTGGTGAAAAACTTGGTGATTTTTGGATCAAAATTGGTTTCCTTGTTCTTCGGGTAAACGACTGTTTTTATGTTCCCAGGTTCCGGATGAACTTTTCCTTCATTCGGAACTTTTTCCTTCATTCTGAACTTTTTCCTTCATTCGGAACTTTTTCCTTCATTCTGAACTTTTTCCTTCATTCGGAACTTTTTCCTTCATTCTGAACTTTTTCCTTCATTCGGAACATTTTCCTTCATTCGGAACATTTTCCTTCATTCGGAACTTTTTCCTTCATTCGGAACTTTTTCCTTCATTCGGAACTTTTTCCTTCATTCGGAACTTTTTCCTTCATTCGGAACTTTTCCTTCATTCGGAACTTTTCCTTCATTCGGAACTTTTTCCTTCATTCGGAACTTTTTCCTTCATTCGGAACTTTTTCCTTCATTCGGAACTTTTTCCTTCATTCGGAACTTTTTCCTTCATTCGGAACTTTTCCTTCATTCGGAACTTTTCCTTCATTCGGAACTTTTCCTTCATTCGGAACTTTTCCTTCATTCGGAACTTTTCCTTCATTCAGAACTTTTCCTTCATTCAGAACTTTTCCTTCATTCAGAACTTTTTCCTTCATTCCGAACTTTTTTCTTCATTCCGAACTTTTTTTTTCCTTCATTCCGAACTTTTTTTTCCTTCATTCAGAACTTTTTTTTATTAGTTATTTTTGGCTTATTTTCTCTATTTCATGCATTTGATCTTTTTTAAGTAGCATAGAAAATCACAACCCTTTTTGTACCAAGAACAACTATTCCACTTTGAGCTGTAATCAATTCGAGAGGATACCGAGATTTAATCTGAACCCATACAAAATCATTGTATCAAATGGCGCCGCTGCCGGCTCTTCTCGTTAAGATCAAAAGTTTTTTGTGAGAACTTGGATTTTGGGATCCGTTCCCCGTGAACGTTACTTTTTCAAAAAAAAAAAAAAAAAAAAAAAAAAAAAAAAAAAAAAAAAAAAAATTTCAAAAACAACTAAAAAATATAAAATTTTCAAAAATCCTAAAAATTAAAAAACAATAAAAACCAAAAATATTTTTGCTTTGTTTTTCTTTGTTCGTTCTTTTGCAGGTGTATGCGCACTCGATCCACGTCTTATCAAGAGCCCGAGCCTCTCGATAACTTAGACATGGCTGGTGTACAAAACAACAATAACATACCACCTCCGAACAACAATAATAACAACAACAATCCTCCTTTCAACAACATGAATAATAACAACAACAATGAGCACCTTCCGGATAATCGCCCAATGATTGAATTGCTGCAAGCTCATGTCGATGGCAATACGGATCCAATTGTTATACCACCAATTGCCGCCAACAATTTCGAGCTAAAGTCAGGCTTTATCCAGATGGTATCCGCTCAACCGTTCTTGGGACGAACCATTGATGACCCACACGACCATATCAAGAGATTTCTACAACTCACTAACACGGTCAAGTTCAATGGAGTTCCACAAGAAGTGATAAGGTTACAACTTTTTCCCTTTTCTTTAGAGGGACAAGCCCGGCATTGGCTTGCTAAGGAACCGCCACAGAGTATTCTCTCGTGGACGGATTTGGAAACAAAGTTTATCAACTACTTTTTTCCACCCTCTCGTACTACCGCTTTGCGGAATGAGATTATAAACTTTGAACAAAAGTACGATGAGTCATTCAGTGAATCTTGGGATCGTTTTAAAGATCTTTTAAGGAAATGCCCACAACATGGTTTTACCAAAGTTCATCAAATCAATACTTTTTACAATGGTTTAAGCATGAGTGACCAAGATTCACTGAATAGTGCCTCGGGGGGTAATCTATTGGCTAAGACTTCCAATGCTGCTTGGGATATCATTGAGAACAAATCTCGTGTGCAAACCAAGAGTGTTAGGACCAATGTTGCTAGTGCTAGCACTAATGACAGCGACAAGCGA
This sequence comes from Glebionis coronaria, assembly GCA_025667525.1. NCBI lineage: Eukaryota > Viridiplantae > Streptophyta > Magnoliopsida > Asterales > Asteraceae > Glebionis > Glebionis coronaria. Next base: position 96,377,642 of record CM046882.1, on the reverse strand, counting down.
TTAGACAAAATCACTACGCTTCTTGAATCGCTTGTCACCCACACCGTCAGCAACAACAACAACAACAACGCCAAAAACGCACAAGTGAACGCTGTCAGCCAACCTTGTGAGATATGCGGTGGTCCCCACTCTTACACAACTTGTACCGCCACCCAAGATTACCCTGCTGAGAATGTGAATGCGGCATATGGCACCTACCAACAACCTGCTTATCAAGCTAGACCTCAAGGTGACCGTAACTTGCTTAGCTATCGATCAAACAACTACCTTTCACCACCTGGCTTTCCTCCTACCAACCCAAACCAACAACAAAACCTTAACCGCCCTCCTCCACAACAACAACAACCTCGACAACCATACATCCCACCTCACAAGCAGCAACAACCACCTCCACGTAACAATCAAGTCTACCAACAACCTGCTTACCAACCACCTGCATACAATGCTCCTCCTACCCAAACCAACACTGCATTACACCAAGAGGTTGCAACTTATATGAGGACCAATGATGTGATAGTGGGAAATCTCCAAGAGGAAGTGCGCAATTTGAAGGCAGACTTGGTCAAGCAAGGAAATGATTTGAGAGCCGATATGAGAACTACGTTGGATAGCCAAACCAATGATCTGAGGAACATGATGGCTAGTTTCTTCCAAAGTAGTCCACCCTCTTCTTCGGGTACTCTTCCGAGTAACACCGTTGCGAACCCAAGAGGGGAGATGAAAGCAATCACTACTCGAAGTGGTAAAGGTACCAAGGAACCCGAGCTTCCTATACCTCCACCGGTGGTTGTGACTAAGGAGAACGAGTCGCCTGCTCCTATTCCTCCTCCTTCTCCTCCCCAAATTTCTCCACCTCTTCTTTCTACCCCTCCCCCACCCGTGGTTGTGAGTGATCCTATACTCCCAAAGCCTTCCTCTTCTTCCAATATACCTTATCCTTCTAGGTTGAGGAAAGAGAAGCAAAAGAGCAAGGATGATATTCAGGTTTCTAACTTTCTTAAAATGTTTAAACAACTGAATTTCAATATCTCCTTCGCTGAGGCTCTCGCTCACATGCCCAAATACGCCAAAATGTTTAAAGACCTTCTGAGCGACAAGGAAAAGCTCCTCGACATTGCTAACACCCAACTTAATGAGAACTGCTCCGCAGTGCTCTTAAGGAAATTACCAACCAAGCTTGGTGATCCGGGTCGTTTTCTTATCCCTTGCAATTTCCCGGGAGTAGAGAATTGCATGGCCCTAGCCGATCTAGGTGCCAGTATAAATCTCATGCCTCTAAGTGTTTGGAAGCAATTATCTCTCCCAGAGCTAGTCCCCACTAAAATGACTTTGGAATTGGCCAACCGTACGGTTGCTTATCCAGTGGGGATAGCCGAAGATGTTATTGTAGGAGTCGACAAATTCACCTTCCCTGCTGATTTTGTTGTCGTCGACTACGAAATGGACCCTCGTGTACCACTTATTGTTGGTCGTCCATTCTTGAGGACCGGTCGCACTCTCATTGATGTTGAAGCCGGAGAGCTTATCATGAGAGTGGGTGACGACAAAGTAGTCTTCAACATGGGAAAGTTGTCTAAACAGCCTTATTCATATGAGAGCGTTAATTGTATTGACGTTCTTGATGAGGCTTGTGAAGAACACTTTAATGATGCTTGCAAAAGTATTCCTACCTCTCTTCCCACTGTTGAGACCGTGTCCTCAATTGATTCATCGTTGTCTCTATTTGGAGATAGTGATTTATTCTGGAACAATCTTGAAGCTACCATGGGAGATGCGAATTTAGCTACTAATGATTCTCCCACCGAGGGGGATGAAGACATGAGTTTCTTTGACAATCTTCTCACTGAAGACAATCCTTCGCCTCCATCTCCCACGGTCATTGCTATCGATACTCCGACTTTGAAAACGCCTCCCGTCGAAAATCCTCCGGATTTGGAACTTAAGGAGTTGCCGCCACATCTCGAGTATGTGTTCCTGGACGACAACAAGAAATCGCCCGTCATTATTGCGAAGGATTTGAAAGATGAAGAGAAGGCTCGCCTCGTTGCTGTGTTGAAGGATCATAAGAAGGCTATCGCTTGGAAGATTTCCGATATTCGTGGAATTGATCCTCACTTTTGCACGCACAAAATTCTCATGGAGGACGACTTCAAGCCCACTATTCAAAGCCAACGAAGGGTGAATCCAAAAATCCATGAAGTCATCAAAACAGAGGTTATCAAACTTCTTGATGCGGGTATGATTTACCCTATTTCGGATTCCCCATGGATTAGTCCAATCCATTGTGTGCCCAAGAAGGGCGGAATAACCGTTGTTCCCAACGAACACAACGAGTTGATTCCCACTCGTCTCGTTACTGGGTGGAGAGTTTGTATAGACTACCGCAAACTCAATGATGCCACGAGAAAGGATCATTTCCCCCTACCTTTCATGGACCAAATGCTTGAACGATTAGCCGGTAATGAATATTACTGCTTTCTTGATGGTTTCTCGGGTTATTTCCAAATACCCATCGATCCCCAAGATCAAGAGAAGACTACATTCACTTGTCCCTACGGCACTTTCGCTTACAAAAGAATGCCTTTTGGCTTATGTAATGCGCCCGGGACTTTCCAAAGGTGCATGTTAGCTATCTTCCATGACATGGTTGAACAAACCATGGAAGTCTTCATGGATGATTTCTCGGTCTTCGGGGATTCCTTCTCTGCTTGCCTTGCCAATTTAGAACGTATGCTAAAGCGGTGCGAAGACACTCGCCTTGTTCTAAATTGGGAAAAATGCCATTTCATGGTAAAAGAAGGCGTCGTGCTTGGACATAAGATTTCGAAAGCCGGTCTTGAAGTAGACCGTGCTAAAGTTGATGTTATAGCAAAGTTGCCTCCACCTTCCACTGTGAAGGGTGTGAGAAGTTTCTTGGGTCATGCGGGCTTCTACCGTCGATTTATCAAAGATTTTTCTCAAATCGCTCGCCCGATGACCCACCTCTTGGAAAAAGATACTCCTTTTATCTTCTCCAAAGAGTGCCTTGAAGCCTTCAACTCGCTTAAGGATAAGCTAACTAAGGCACCCGTCTTGGTTACCCCTAATTGGGAGCTTCCTTTTGAGTTGATGTGCGATGCTAGTGATTTTGCTATTGGAGCGGTTCTTGGACAAAGAGTGAACAAACACTTCCAACCGATCCATTACGCTAGCAAGACAATGACTGGGGCACAATTGCATTATACGACAACTGAGAAAGAGCTTTTAGCTGTTGTCTATGCTTTTGAAAAATTCCGCCCCTATCTTGTCCTTTCTACCACCATTGTGTACACCGATCATTCCGCGTTGAAGTACTTGTTTACTAAGCAAGATTCCAAACCAAGACTTCTTCGCTGGGTTTTGCTGCTCCAGGAATTTAAAATCGATATCCGCGATAAAAAAGGAGCAGAAAACCTAGCCGCGGACCATCTTAGTAGACTTGAGGATCCATACCAAGGGGATCATCCGACCAAAGAAATCAATGATTCTTTTCCCTTGGAGACCTTAATGTCTATAAACTCGAAGCCGAATGAAACCCCGTGGTTTGCGGACTTTGCAAATTATTTGGCGGGTGGAATTCTCAAGGAAGGGTTGACGTCCCAGCAAAAGAAGAAGTTCTTTACCGACATCAAGACTTACTTTTGGGACGACCCTTACCTATTCAAACAATGTGCCGACCTGATAATTCGCCGATGTGTTGATGGACCGGCAGCGTCGGATATCCTTGATGCTTGCCACAAAGGACCCACCGGTGGTCACTTTGGTCCCAACTACACCGCAAAGAAAGTGTTTGATTCGGGTTTTTATTGGCCCTCCATATATCGTGATGCTCACAATATGGTTAAGCGATGTGATGTTTGCCAAAAGCAAGGCAAAATCACACATAAAGACGAGATGCCTCAGACTTTCATTCAAGAGTGTGAAATTTTTGACGTTTGGGGTATCGACTTTATGGGGCCATTCCCTTCATCTAAAGGAAACAAATACATCCTTGTAGCCGTTGACTACGTTTCAAAGTGGGTTGAAGCCAAAGCTTTGCCTACTAATGACGCAAGGGTGGTTTGTAACTTTTTGAAAGCTCTATTCGCTAGATTCGGTGTGCCTCGCGCCATTATTAGTGATCGTGGGACTCATTTCTGCAATGACCAATTTGCTCGAGTCATGGCTAAGTACGGTGTAAATCATCGTCTTTCCACAGCCTACCACCCACAAACTAATGGCCAGGCTGAAATATCCAACCGAGGTCTTAAGCGAATTCTTGAAAGGACCGTGGGAGAGCATCGTGCCTCATGGGCTGATAAATTGGATGATGCTTTGTGGGCTTTCCGTACTGCTTACAAGACCCCGATCGGCTGTACGCCTTATCGTCTTGTGTACGGGAAAGCGTGCCACCTCCCCATTGAGTTGGAGCACAAGGCTTATTGGGCCTTGAAGTGGGCTAATTTTGATATAAACAAAGCCGGTGACCTACGCAAGATCCAACTCAATGAGCTGAATGAACTCCGTAATGAGGCTTATGAAAATTCTTTGATCTATAAGGAAAGAACTAAGCTCATTCACGACTCCAAGATCAAAAACCGAGAGTTCCATGTTGGCGACAAAGTCTTACTTTTTAACTCTCGGTTGAAAATCTTTTCGGGAAAGCTCAAATCTCGTTGGTCCGGCCCATTCACCATTGCCCAAATTTTTCTATATGGTACTCTCGAGCTCGCTCAACCTAATGGACCAAATTTTAAGGTGAATGGCCAACGAGTGAAGTTGTACTTTGGTGAGGACACCTCTAAGGAGGTGATTCCATCCCTCACCACGTTCCCCATGAACTAATTTTGGGTCGAGTCAGGCTCGTGACTCGGTTATCAAAAACAAGCGCTCCTTGGGAGGCAGCCCGAGTATCTATCCTTATATGTTTTAATCCCCTAAGTGTAGGGGGGGACTTCTATATGTGTTTGCCTTTGTGTGGTGATGTGATTACAGGGATCAGTGCACTCTTGGAATCTTTGAAGAACCGTGCTCCCGTGTTTATCCGAAATCCGGTTCTATCTCTCAACTATCGTGATTCAATTTTCTTCATACTCACATTTGAAATTGATCACTTTAGTCGTCTCTTCCTTAACTTGAGTTAACCAACGTGCACAATGTCATAAGTGTAGGGGAACCTTCTCCCACATGCTTAAACATTGAGGACAATGTTTATCTTAAGTGTAGGGGGGACTTCTATCGAAGTTTTAAGTGGACTTTTCCATGAAAATGCCTTCAATTAACCGGAAAATCCTATTTTTCAGCATTTTTCAAATTTTTTATTAACTTTGGCCATTTAGTCGTAATTTTTAAATTTTTATCTTTGCTTTCATATGTATATATTCCGCAATAAAGTCAAAAATATTAATAAAGTGGTGTAGCTAGTTTAGGAATCTTTGACATATTAGGCCCGTTGCGTTTATTTTGACTCAACCCGAATAGACTTATCCAAGTTTATTCTAGCTAGTATCCTTAACCATATGGACCTTAATTGGTTTATTAGGCTAAGTGTCCACGAGTCTCATTACTTGAGATTTTAAATTGTGGAGGACGAGAAATGATAGAGTCAATTATAAGTCGGTATTCTTGCACAAGCTCACTTGGTGTAATTATTTGCCTATTCTCCCATCACTTGCTAATAATTTATCTGCAATAAGTAAGGTCTTACGATTTGAAAGTTACTTAGCTTCTAGCCCAAGATCGTTTAAAAGTTGCTCGGTAATGATAAGAGTTCATAGCCAAGGCATAACTTATGAAGCAGGGCGCGAAGATTGGCGAGTCCGAAAAGGCCCTAACAAGGCATGAGGATTCAATTTTATTGCTGAAGATCCAAAGTGATGTGAAAAGCATTATTCCTAAAGTCAATATGAAGGATCAAGACTCACGACGAAAAGCAATCAACTCCCATAAAGATCATGGAGAAGTCTATCCGAAAAGACCCTAACAAGGTATGAGGATAAATAGATCCAAGTCCGAAAAGGAGGCGGATCGTTGTATCTCAAAATCCCAATTAGAGATTGAAGAAATAATCATGAAGTCGTGGTCAACAAAGTTGGAGTACCCCTCAAAAGTCTCCATGTGAAGAAAACTCTATTATGATGAGAAGACCATTATCTCAAGAACGTCTCTTGAAGATATGAAGTATGAAGTACATGCCAAATATCGGCCCGAGAAAGGTCTCAAATCGTGAACCAAGTTATGCCAAGATATGAACTTTTTGATATCCCGAGAAGCAGTTTTAAGAGATTTTGTCCTTTAGCTAACTATTGATCAAATCGTCCTACTTTGCTTTCAGCCCTAATAAACTATCGAAATAAGTCCAAAAATGCATCTTCATGATCATTCAAAGACAAAAATAAAATATAAGAGATACACCTAGGAATAAGGGAGTTTAAGCATTTAATTAAGCCATGTGTGTAAGTATTTGAATTGCTAACTTATAATAACAATGATCTCGTTTTTAAGCTTAGTTTGGGGAACGTGAAACTTGAGGGTGATAAATCTTCGCAGCACCAAAGCCCTAATGTAAGTCATCGATTTCTTTGCAAGTTATTTCCATGTAGCTATTTTCAAGAGAAAATGGTTTTCTATCCCTTTGTTATCTTTGAAGTTTTATTTCTTTAATTTTTGTTTAGTAGATTTTAAATAAGGCCAAGGTTGATTAATTATGAGAAAAGTGTAAGCTTGCTTTATCACTAAGCATTGCATGAGGGCATGGCAATGGTTAAGTGTAGGGGATTTGATAGGTGTGTAAACACCCATCCTTTTACCACTTAATTCAGGCTAAAACGAGACCAAAACACGTATTTAATATCATTTGTTTGGAATTATGCGTGGTTTTTGTGTTTATTGTGTTTTCAGAGCCAACCGGATAAATATTGAAGAAAACATGGGATTGCACGGGTTTTACTAAAGAAAAAGACTCAAGATAAAGTCTATTGTCCAAGAGATGCAAAAGATTTGAAGTCGCTGGGCCTATTCGAAGATTTATCGAAGAAAAGGACCAAAGATGGAAGATTTATATAAGTCGAAGAAACTCAAGTCTATTAAACGAAGAAATTAAAAGACGATTTGAATTTAATCGACAACAAATCCCTAATCAGAATCGAAAACGGAAGCTTTTCTGAAAAGACGAAAAGACAAGAAGAACGGGAGAGAGCCCACTCACCAACCAAAGGACAAGGCTATAAATAGCCTTCCCCTCACACATTTTAGACTAGTTTTTTTAAGTTTTTCTTTCTTCCTCCCTTTTCTTTCCTCCTGGTTCGTAGAACACCATCACCACTAGGGTGATTGGTGATTTTTATTTTTAGTTCTTTAATCTTGTAATTTTAATCCTTGTTTCATCTTGTCAAAACATCAATCATTCAATACCAAGTTCTTGTTTAATCTTTCATTTCATCTTGTTCATCATCATCTTTATCTTCAAGTTATTAAGTTTTTATTTTCTTGATTTGATCTTCAAAAGTTGTTGGGTTTTGTGTTTTTGTTGATGGGATTTGTAGTTTATGGTTAGTAGATGCTTTGTGATTAGTTTATTTAAGTTTTTGGTGAAAAACTTGGTGATTTTTGGATCAAAATTGGTTTCCTTGTTCTTCGGGTAAACGACTGTTTTTATGTTCCCAGGTTCCGGATGAACTTTTCCTTCATTCGGAACTTTTTCCTTCATTCTGAACTTTTTCCTTCATTCGGAACTTTTTCCTTCATTCTGAACTTTTTCCTTCATTCGGAACTTTTTCCTTCATTCTGAACTTTTTCCTTCATTCGGAACATTTTCCTTCATTCGGAACATTTTCCTTCATTCGGAACTTTTTCCTTCATTCGGAACTTTTTCCTTCATTCGGAACTTTTTCCTTCATTCGGAACTTTTTCCTTCATTCGGAACTTTTCCTTCATTCGGAACTTTTCCTTCATTCGGAACTTTTTCCTTCATTCGGAACTTTTTCCTTCATTCGGAACTTTTTCCTTCATTCGGAACTTTTTCCTTCATTCGGAACTTTTTCCTTCATTCGGAACTTTTCCTTCATTCGGAACTTTTCCTTCATTCGGAACTTTTCCTTCATTCGGAACTTTTTCCTTCATTCGGAACTTTTCCTTCATTCGGAACTTTTCCTTCATTCGGAACTTTTCCTTCATTCAGAACTTTTCCTTCATTCAGAACTTTTCCTTCATTCAGAACTTTTTCCTTCATTCCGAACTTTTTTCTTCATTCCGAACTTTTTTTTTCCTTCATTCCGAACTTTTTTTTCCTTCATTCAGAACTTTTTTTTATTAGTTATTTTTGGCTTATTTTCTCTATTTCATGCATTTGATCTTTTTTAAGTAGCATAGAAAATCACAACCCTTTTTGTACCAAGAACAACTATTCCACTTTGAGCTGTAATCAATTCGAGAGGATACCGAGATTTAATCTGAACCCATACAAAATCATTGTATCAAAATACAACATGACACACATGAGAATTTCTCAAACCACATTTAGACTTCTTCATGTTTTAAATATCCATATAAATTTACTACATGGCATATTATGTTGTATTTCCACCGCATAAACAAACAAATATTATTTGTTCCAAGGTTATGTATATCTTATTTTCTAAATCTCTAAAGCAAAGTTTCATCTCAAATGTAAAACAAATCAACATTTAATTTGAATGAAAACTTACTTTCTTACATGTCTATTTGACACATATAATTTAAGAAAATAACCATAATACTCCCACTAGCTTTCAGGAATACTCAGAAATTATCTTATTTCAAAATTTAAATCTTATCTTAGATTTCAAATTAAACATAAGAATAATCTCCTAGATGCTTGCTTTTATCCATTCATGAATATTTGTACTTTGTACTTTTCCAGATTTATTTTGAATTAATAAACTCCTTTCGATTACTTTAGTCCTTGCTCATGTAGTCATTCAAGAAATAGTTCATACATATCCAAATTTGTCAATTAAAATATGACCATCAAAATCTTTATATATTTAATGCATTTAGGAAATAATACTCAATCACAATTAATTACTTAAGTGTGATTAATAATCTATTCATAATACATACATTAAATATGTGTACAATTTTGTCCATATAATTTCGACACAAAGATTAAACCACCACAATTGGCGTTTTTCTTCCTTTGACGAAACTTATCTCCAATTTCTAGTCAAACTATTTAAGATAAAACAAATCTACAATTGATTATCTTATTGGACAACATCTATAACGTTCATAGTATGAGTAATTTACCCAATTCAATATTTGGCAACAAATCATAACGATTATTTTTAACTCATATTTCTCAGCATATTAATCGCATATCCAAGATATCCTTGCGGACCTATGACTTAAATTCATTTATCTTGAGAGTTAGCTTTTACAAGCCTTCCTCATGATAATTACTAGTGTATTTCAGAAGATTGTGTATCTTGTAATTTTATCTTTCAAGATCAAAACTCCCACTTGCTTTTAGTAACTTAAAATTACTCTTTAAATACATAGCAAATAGATCAACACTCCAACGTTATCTATATGGGACATTACAAAACACAATGACAGTTCCATACTCTTTATTTTCTAAACAATCCACTTCATAAGTAGTTTAGCAAAATCCGAACTTCATTTAAGATATAACGTGATTCATCACATTCCATGTATAATGGTATGTTATTAATCTTCTTAGCTCAAGTCATACTCAAATTTCTAACCTTGATATCTTTTGGAAGAAAAGGAAGATATAGTCATCTTGAATCAAACATCACCATCTTACTAAGAATTTTGATTCTCCTAATGAACATACCATAACAATGATGTATTTCATTTAGGGAAATATTGTAAGTCAATCTTAACAATATTTAAGATAAATATATATCTTTAGGCTTACCTATATACCAACTAAATCGTCTCAATGGTATAATAGATTTCCTAACCATTTTGCATGCTTTATAACTCAAGTACTTCTAATACAAAGTCACTTCATTTCCATGTCTTTAAAACATAAACGTCTTACTTTATATTATGCGTCTTTCAAGACTTTATGTTTGTGACTTTATTCAATAAATCATAAACACGTATAACTAAAGTAATCATGAACACCACTAGGTTTCAATAATCTTTTCAAGTTAATTCACTACTTTACTACGATATGAACACCACTAGGTTTCATTAGTAGTATAAGATTACTCTATGTATCTTATGTCATTCCAGGAATTTGTCCATTTTAAGAAACTACAAAACTTCATCCGGTTGACTCTGAAAACACAATAAACACAAAAACCACGCATAATTCCAAACAAATGATATTAAATACGCGTTTTGGTCTCGTTTTAGCCAGAAATAAGTGGTAAAAGGATGGGTGTTTTCACACCTATCAAATCCCCTACACTTAACCATTGCCATGCCCTCATGCAATGCTTAGTGATAAAGCAAATTTACACTTTTCTCATAATCAATCAACCTTGGCCTTATTGAAATATTACTAAACAAGAATTAAAGTACTAAGAGAAATTAAAAACTTTAAAGCAAATAAAAGGATAGAAAATAGCTACGTGGAAATAACTTGCAAAGAGATCTAAGACTTACATTAGGGCTTCGGTGTTGCGACGATTCATCACCCTCAAGTTTCACGTTCCCCAAACTAAGCTTAAAAACGAGATCATTGTTATTATAAGTTAGCAAATCAAACACTTACACACATGGCTTAATTATATGCTTAAACTCCCTTATTCCTAGGTGTATCTCTTATATTTTATTTTTGTCTTAGAATGATCATGAAGATGCATTTTTGGACTTATTGCGATAGTTCATTTAGGCTGAAAGCAAAGTAGGACGATTTGATCAATAGTTAGCTAAAGGACAAAATCTCTTAAAACTGCTTCTCGGGATATCAAAAATTTCATATCTTGGCATAACTCGGTTCACGATTTGAGACCTCTCTCGGGCCGATATTTGGCATGTACATCATACTTCATGTCTTGAGAGACGTGCTTGAGATAATGGTCTTCTCATCGTTAATAGAGTTTCTTCAGTTGGAGACTTTTGAGGGGTACTCCAACTTTGTTGACCACGACTTCATGATTATTTCTTCAATCTCTAATTGGGATTTTGAGATACAATGATCCGCCTCCTTTTCGGACTTGGATCTATTTATCCTCATACCTTGTTAGGGTCTTTTCGGATAGACTTCTCCATGATCTTTATGGGAGTTGATTGCTTTTCGTCGTGAGTCTTGATCCTTCATATTGATTTTGGGAATAATGCTTTTCACATCACCTTGGATCTTTAGCAATAAGATTGAATCCTCATGCCTTGTTAGGGCCTTTTCGGACTCGCCAATCTTCGCGCCCCGCTTCATAAGTTATGCCTTGGCTATGAACTCTTATCATTACCGAGAAACTTTTAAACGATCTTGGGCTAGAAGCTAAGTAACTTTTCAAATCGTACGACCTTACTTATTGCAGATAAATTATTAGCAAGTGATGGGAGAATAGGCAGATAATTACACCAAATGAGCTTGCGCAAGAATACCGACTTATAATTGACTCTATCATTTCTCGTCCTCCACAATTTAGAATCTCAAGTAATGAGACTCGTGGATGCTTAGTCTAATAAACCAATTAAGGTCTACCTGGTTAAGGATACTAGCTAGAATAAACTTGGACAAGTCTATTCGGGTTGAGTCAAAATAATCGCAACGGGCCTAATATGTCAAAGATTTCAAAACTAGCTACACCACTTTATTAATATTTTTGACTTATTTGCGGGATATATACATATGAAAGCAATGATAAAAATTTAAAAATTATGACTAAATGGCCAAAGTTAATTAAAAATTTGAAAAATGTTGAAAAACATGATTTTCCGCTTAAAATGAAGGCATTTTCATGGGAAAGTCCACTTAAAACTTCGATAGAAGTCCCCCTACACTTAAGATAAACATTGTCCTCGATGTTTAAGCATGTGGGAAAAGTCTCCCCTACACTTATGACATTGTGCACGTTGGTTAAATCAAGTTAAGGAAGAGACGACTAAAGTGATCAATTTCAAATGTGAGTATGAAGAAAATTGAATCACGATAGTTGAGAGATAGAACTGGATTTCGGATAACACGGGAGCACGGTTCTTCAAAGGTTCCAAAAGTGCATTCATCCCTGTAATCACATCACCACACAAATACAAACACCTATAGAGGTCCCCCTACACTTAGGAGGTTAAAAACGGAAAAGGATAGATACTCGGGTTGCCTCCCGAGGAGCGCTTGTTTTTGATAACCGAGTCACGAGCCTGACTTGACCCAAAATTAGTTCATGGGGAACGTGGTGAGGGATGGAATCATCTCGTGAGAGATGTCCTCACCAAAGTACAACTTCACTCGTTGGCCATTCACCTTAAAATTAGGTCCATTAGGTTGAGCGAGCTCGAGAGTACCATATGGAAAAATTTGGGCAATGGTGAATGGGCCGGACCAACGAGATTTCATCTTGCCTGAAAATATTTTCAACCAAGAGTTAAAGAGTAAAACTTTTTCTACAACTTGGAACTCTCGGTTTTTAATCTTAGAGTCGTGAATGAGCTTAGTCTTCTTCTTATAGATCAAAGAATTTTCATAAGCCTCATTCCGGAGTTCATTCAGCTTATTGAGTTGGATCTTGTGTAGGTCACCGGCTTTGTTGATATCAAAATTAGCCCACTTCAAGGCCCAGTAAGCCTTGTGCTCCAACTCAATGGGGAGGTGACACGCTTTCCCGTACACGAGACGATATGGTGTACAACCAATCGGAGTCTTGTATGCATTACGAAAAGCCCACAGAGCATCATCAAGTTTATCAGCCCATGAGGCACGATGCTCTCCCACGGTTCTTTCAAGAATTCGTTTTAATCCTCGGTTGGATATTTCAGCCTGGCCATTAGTTTGTGGGTGGTATGCGGTGGAAAGACGATGATTTACACCATACTTAGCCATGACTCTTGCAAATTGGTCATTGCAAAAATGAGTCCCGCGATCACTAATAATGGCACGAGGCACACCGAATCTAGCGAACAGCGATTTCAAAAAGTTACAAACCACCCTTTCGTCATTAGTAGGTAAAGCTTTGGCTTCAACCCACTTTGAAACGTAGTCAACGGCTACAAGGATGTATTTGTTTCCTTTAGATGAAGGGAATGGCCCCATAAAGTCGATACCCCAAACACCAAAGATTTCACATTCTTGAATGAAATTCTGAGGCATCTCGTCTTTATGTGTGATCTTGCCTTGTTTTTGGCAAGCATCACAACGTTTAACCATCTCGTGAGCGTCACGATAGATGGTGGGCCAATAAAATCCCGAGTCAAACACTTTTTTGGCGGTGTAGTAGGGACCAAAGTGACCACCAGTGGGTCCTTTGTGGCAAGCGTCGAGGATTTCTAAAGCTGTCGGTCCATCAACACATCGGCGAATAATCAAATCAGCACATTGTTTGAATAGATACGGGTCATCCCAAAAGTAAGTCTTAATGTCTTTGAAGAACTTCTTCTTTTGTTGGGATGTTAGCCCGTCAACGAGAATTCCACCCGCCAAGTAGTTTGCAATGTCCGCAAACCACGGGGTTTCATCAGAAGTCGAGTTGATAGACATTAAGGTCTCCAGGGGGAAAGAGTCATTGATCTCTTTGTTCGGATGATCCCCTTGGTAAGGATCCTCAAGTCTGCTGAGATGATCCGCGGCTAGGTTTTCAGCTCCTTTTTTATCGCGAATTTCGATTTTAAATTCTTGGAGTAGCAAAACCCAGCGAAGAAGTCTTGGTTTGGAATCTTGCTTAGTCAACAAGTACTTCAACGCGGAATGATCGGTATAAACGATTGTGGTGGAAAGGACAAGGTAGGGGCGAAACTTTTCAAAATCATAGACAACAGCTAAAAGCTCTTTTTCGGTTGTCGTGTAATGCAATTGAGCCCCCGTCATTGTCTTGCTAGCGTAGTGGATTGGTTGGAAGTGTTTATTCACTCTTTGGCCCAAAACCGCTCCAATAGCATAGTCGCTAGCATCGCACATCAACTCAAAGGGAAGCTCCCAATTAGGGGTAACCAAGACCGGTGCCTTAGTTAGCTTATCCTTAAGCACGTTGAAGGCTTCAATACACTCGTTGGAAAAGATAAAAGGAGTATCTTTTTCCAAGAGGTGGGTCATCGGGAGAGCGATTTTTGAAAAATCTTTGATGAAACGACGGTAGAAGCCCGCATGACCAAGGAAACTTCTCACACCCTTCACGGTTGAAAGTGGAGGCAACTTAGCGATAACATCGACTTTAGCACGGTCCACTTCAAGACCGGCTTTGGAGATCTTGTGTCCTAGCACGATGCCCTCTTTTACCATGAAATGGCATTTTTCCCAATTAAGAACAAGGCGAGTGTCTTCACACCGCTTAAGCATACGTTCTAAATTGGCAAGGCAAGCAGAGAAAGAATCGCCATAAACCGAGAAATCATCCATGAATACTTCCATAGTGTCTTCCACCATGTCATGGAAGATAGCCATCATACACCTTTGGAACGTCCCAGGAGCATTGCATAAACTGAAAGGCATGCGTTTGTAAGCAAATGTTCCATAGGGGCAAGTGAATGTGGTCTTTTCTTGGTCCTTGGGATCGATGGGAATTTGAAAATACCCGGAGAAACCGTCTAAAAAGCAGTAATAGTCATTACCCGCAAGACGTTCGAGCATTTGATCTATGAAAGGAAGAGGAAAGTGATCTTTTCTCGTGGCATCATTGAGCTTGTGATAGTCAATACAAACTCTCCACCCAGTAACAAGACAAGTGGGAATCAACTCGTTGTGTTCATTGGGAACAACGGTTATTCCGCCCTTCTTGGGCACACAATGGACGGGACTTACCCAAGGCGAATCCGATATAGGGTAAATCAAGCCGGCATCAAGAAGTTTGATAACCTCTTGTTTGATGACGTCATGAATACGAGGATTAACCCTTCTTTGGCTCTGGATTGCGGGTTTAAAGTCATCTTCCATGAGAATCTTGTGAGTACAAAAGTTCGGATCAATTCCGCGGATATCGGAAATTTTCCAAGCAATTGCCTTCTTATGATCTTTAAGCACGGCGATGAGGCGAGATTTTTCTTCTTCTTTCAAGTCCTTCGCGATGATGACAGGCGACTTCTTCTTTTCTTCAAGGAACACGTACTCGAGATGGGGCGACAACTCCTTAAGTTCTAAATCCGGAGGATTTTCGATGGGAGGCGTAGTCAAAGTCTGTGCATCGATAGTAATAACCTTGGGAGATGGTGGGGAAATATTGTCTTCTTTAAGAATGTTCTCAATGAGGCGAAGATCTTCATCCCAATCGGTGGGAGAATCGTCATGTTCTAAGTTCACATCTCCCATGGTGGCTTCCAAATCGTTCCAAAGGAAATCACTTTCTCCAAATAAAGATAGTGATGAATCAATAGAGGAAACGGTCTCAACATTGGGAAGAGAGGTAGGAATACTTTTACAAGCATCTTTGAAGTGTTCTTCACAAGCCTCATCAAGGACGTCAATACAATTAACATTCTCGTATGAATAAGGCTGTTTAGAAAGCTTTCCCATGTTGAAAACGATTTTATCGTCACCCACTCTCATGATAAGCTCACCCGCTTCAACATCGATGAGAGTGCGACCGGTCCTCAAGAATGGACGACCAACAATTAATGGCACACGAGGGTCCATATCGTAGTCGACTACGACGAAATCGGCAGGAAAAGTGAATTTGTCGACTCCTACAAAGACGTCTTCGGCTATCCCCACTGGATAAGCAACCGTACGGTTAGCTAATTCCAAAGTCATTTTGGTGGGGACTAGCTCGGGGAGAGAAAATTGCTTCCAAACACTTAAAGGCATTAAGTTAATACTGGCACCTAGATCGGCTAGGGCCATGCAATTCTCTACTCCCGGGAAGTTTCAAGGGATTAAGAAACGACCCGGATCACCAAGCTTAGTTGGAAATTTCCTTAAGAGCACTGCAGAGCAATTCTCATTAAGTTGGGTATTAGCAATATCAAGGAGCTTCTCCTTGTCGCTAAGAAGATCTTTGAACATTTTCGCGTACTTGGGCATGTGAGCGAGAGCCTCAGCGAAGGAGATGTTGAAATTCAATTGTTTAAACATTTTAAGAAAGTTCGAAACTTGGATATCATCCTTGATTTTGAGCTTCTCTTTCCTCAACCTTGATGGATAAGGTATCTCGGAAGAAGAGGAAGGCTTTGGGAGAAGAGGATCACTCACATCCTTGGGTGGAGGAGGGGTAGAAGTAAGAGGTGGAGAAATTGGGGAAGTAGAAGGATGAGGAATAGGAGCAGGTGACTCGTTTTCCTTAGTCACAATCACCGGTGGAGGTATAGGAAGCTCGGGTTCCTTGGTACCTTTGCCACTGCGAGTGGTGATTTCTTTCATCTCCCCTCTTGGATTCGCAACGGTGTTACTCGGAAAAGTACCCGAAGAAGAGGGTTGATTACCTTGGAAGAAACCGGCCATCATGTTCCTTAAGTCATTCGTTTGACTTGCCAAAGTGTTTCTCATATCAGCTCGCAGATCGTTCCCTTGTTTCACCATGTCTGCTTTCAAGTTGAGCACTTCCCGCTGGAGATTTTCCACAATCACATCATTGGTCCGCATGTAGGTTTCAACATCTTGGTGTAATGCGGTAGGTTGGTTGGGAGGGGGAGCATGGTAAGCGGGTGGTTGATAAGCAGGTTGTTGGTAAACTTGGTTGTTTCTTTGAGGTGGATATGGTTGTTTGTGAGGTGGTATGTATGGTGCACGAGGTTGTTGTTGTTGTTGAGGAGGGCGATTGAGGTTTTGTTGTTGGTTTGGGTTGTTAGGAGGAAAACCGGGTGGTGAGAGATAGTTGTTTGAGAGGTAGCTAAGCAAGTTGCGGTCACCTTGAGGACGAGCTTGATAAGCGGCCGGAGGATAGGTACCGTATGCTGCATTCACATTCTCAGAAGGGTAGTCTTGGGTGGCGGTACAAGTGGTGTAAGAGTGAGGACCCCCGCATATTTCACATGGTTGGCTAACAGCATTGACTTGAGCGTCGTGAGCGTTTTTAGCGTTGATGTTGTTGGTGTTGTTAGCGGTGTGGGTAGCAAGCGATTCAAGAAGCGTAGTAATTTTGTCAAGTCGCTTGTCGTGGTCACTAGTGCTAGCACTAGCGGCATTGGTCCGCACACTCTTGGTTTGCACACGAGACTTATTTTCAATAGTATCCCAAGCGGCATTGGAAGTCTTAACCAAAATATTACCCCCCGAGGCACTGTTTAGTGAATCTTGGTCATTCATGCTTAAACCATTATAAAAAGTATTAATTTGGTGCACTTTGGTAAAATCATGTTGTGGGCACTTTCTTAAAAGATCTTTAAAACGGTCCCAAGATTCACTAAACGACTCATCGTACTTTTGTTCAAAATTGATAATTTCATTCCGCAAAGCGGTAGTACGAGAGGGTGGGAAAAAGTAGTTTATAAACTTGGTCTCCAAATCCGTCCACGTCAGAATACTTTGTGGCGGTTCCTTAGCAAGCCAATGTCGGGCTTGTCCCTCTAAGGAGAAAGGAAAGAGTTGCAAACGGATTACCTCTTGTGGAACACCATTGAATTTGACCGTATTCGTGAGTTGTAGGAATCTCTTGATGTGGTCATGTGGATCATCAATGGTACGCCCCAAGAATGGTTGAGTAGAGACCATCTGGATAAAACCGGATTTGAGCTCAAAGTTGTTGGCTGCAATCGCGGGTATGACAATTGGATCATTGTTGTCGTCTACATGTGCTTGCAGAAGTTCAATCATCGGGCGATTGTCCGGTAGAGGCTCATTGTTGTTGTTATTATTGTTGTTGAGAGGTGGATTGTTATTGTTTTGAGGTGGGTTATTGTTGTTTTGTACACCGGCCATGTCTAAGTCTTCGAGAGGCTCGGGCTCTTGATAAGACGTTGATCGTGTACGCATGCACCTGCAAAAGAACTAACAAGGCAAAAACAAAGCAGAAATATTTTTGGTTTTTATGGTTTTTTAATTTTTTTGTATTTCTGAAAATTTTATATTTTTTAGGGTTTTTTTTTGAAATTTTTTGTGAAAAAGTAACGTTCACGGTGAACGGATCCCAAAATCCAAGTTCTCACAAAAAACTGGTAATCTTAACGAGAAGAGCCGGCAGCGGCGCCATTTGATACACTGGTTTTGTATGGGGTTCAGATTTAGTTCTCAGTATCTCCTCGAATTGATCACGGTTCAAAGTGGAATGATTTGTTCTTGGTTAATAAAAAGGTGTTTGTTTGTTTATCTATTTTAAACTAATAACAAATAAGTAAGTGTCGAAGAGTAAAATTAAAGCTTTAAAAGATTAAACTAAATTGACAAGTTAAAACTAAATGTTTGTAAACGTAAAGAAAAAGATTAGAAAATTACTAGAACACTTAATAAAACTAACACTTGAAAACTTTGTAAAAACGAAAAACTAAATCCATCGGAAAGTTGCCCAATCGGAATCCCTGGTTGGAATAGGCTAATCGGAATATGGAAACAAGCACCAATCGGAATATTTGAAACTAACACTGATCGGAATAATTAAAACACCAAATCGGAATATATTCCGATCCGTTGATCGGAATGTAAACAAGAAACCCTAATCGGAATACAATAATGTGCATTCAATCGGAATGAGCCAAAACATACCCAATCGGAATAATCATAAAAAGGAGGTAATCGGAATAACTAATACATTCATGTCGGAATACTCAAAAAGAAGTCCAAATCAGAAAAACCTAAACCCTAATCCGATCTGACTGATCGGAATATGAAGAATGCCAAGATCGGAATACGAAAACCCTTATCCGATCTAATGATCGGAAAGAGAGTGCTGTGTGCTCGGAATAACCCAATCGGAAAAGGGTTTATACCCTTTCTGATTTACCCTTTTGATCCGATATTAAGCTAGGGTGATAAGCTATTTGGAATAAGCCAATACCCAAAACTAGGACGAATCTATAATGAAACGGATTAAATAAGCTCAAATTACAACTTATCTAAACTTCAAATAAACAACTTTTAAATCGAACAATAAAAAGATGAACTTTTTAGGAAAACTTTTTTAAAAAGTAAATAAGCTAAAACATATAAATAAGCCAATAAGCACAAAGATCTTAAAGCTTATTCGTATGAAAACTCAAATAAACATAAAAAGATTAACTTTTTAAGCACGAATACATTAATGAACAACACGGATCATATGAAATTCGTACCAAAATCAATCTAAAAATCAAAGAAAGGTAGAAAGAGATTAAAGATTAAAAGCTTGAATTTAAACTTGATTAATGAAATCAACAATACATAAAGATTTAATCTTGAAAGATTAAAAGAAAGAGAGATGAAAATTTAGTGAGAGAAAGTTGAGAACTTTCTCTCTCTAAAACTAGGAAAAATGAAAAACTAAAAACTAACTAAGACTAACTTTTTCAAAATTGTGAAGTGGAATCCTATATATAGGCGTCTCTTGTGGGCTTTGTGAATGGGCTTTGTTTTTGGGCTTCTTTTCTTCTTTCTTCTTTAGTAATTACGTTTCTTTAAATAAACGTTTCCGACTTTGGATTTTGAGAAGTGTCGATGAATAATTCCAACTCGTCTTATAATCTTTTGTTTAATAGACTTGAGTTCTTCGACATATATGAATCTTCCATCTTTGGCCCTTTTCTTTGATAAATCTTCAAATAGGCACAATGACTTCAAATCTTTTGCATCTCTTGGACAATAGACTTCGTCTTGATTCTTTTTCTTCGATAAAACCCGTGCAATCCTATGTTTTCTTCAATATTCATCCGGTTGACTCTGAAAACACAATAAACACAAAAACCACGCATAATTCCAAACAAATGATATTAAATACGCGTTTTGGTCTCGTTTTAGCCAGAAATAAGTGGTAAAAGGATGGGTGTTTTCACACCTATCAGTTTTCATAGACTCAAAATCAGAAATACAACACAATTCTCCCACTGAACTTGACAACATTAAAAATGTTTCATAATCGGTGAAAATATATAGTGTTGTGTTTACTTTCTTACACTTTTGAAAAATACATTTGTAACAATTACTTATAGTGTTTAAGAGTGTACTATACTTCTTAAATGATGACTTATCCATCAAATGCTTTTTAACTTGAATGACTTGACATGCAATTTCTTCCTTAATGGGTCTACCAACCCCACAATGATATGTAGTGCCTATAAATGGCCAAAGCACAACTACTAGACAAATATGCTAGTTTGCCTTATAACCAATTAGCGGTAACTTTTAATAACTCAAAATGCACTTTTCTTAACTATTAAAGTTTGCTATGAGTTATGGATTTGAATTTGACATTTCTAAAATCCTTATTACTCCTTCTTCACTCATGGAAAAGAGTTTAGGTTTATCTTTTAAACTGACTCTATCCTCAACCATACGGTTTTAGATCAATAAATGAATAAACCACGTTTACGGTGTAACGTTGCATTAATACATTTGTAAAAGAATTTACAAAATTCAATTTTAGTATTTTCGATAATACCATTCAAGAAAATAAAATTACCCCGGTAATAATAACCATAGTATTTTCCTTGAAAACTAGAATCCAAAATGACATAATTTCATCACATCAGTTGATCTGCTAGCAATGAAAGTATTCAAGATGGTAACTTGTCGAACAATGATTGACAAACAAATTTTCAATTTCTAGATATTTAAGGGATTTACATTGCCAAAAGTCATTTTGCATTGTAAACATGTTTCATCCCTTCTTTATGCCATAAGTTTCCAAATCTTACTAAGTAACTCAATTAAGTCGACTAATCTAAAGAACGTAAAATCTTCATGTGCAATATTATTTAGTCATGAAGTTTTCTCTCCATTACAACATCGCCCAAAATCTCATATGAAGACAATTGTAACTTCAAGTGTTCGTTAATTAGATGGCATAAGACTTAAAATTTAAGGGAATTGATTTTGGTGTCAAAATCATGCATGGAGAAGCATGCATACATCTCCATAGCATTAGTTTAATAAAAACTTTTAGTAAACTTTTTGGTGAGACTAAAATTCCATCATATATTTGCAAGTTGAGGTATTGGTTAAACCAATTAAAGATTTTACCCACAACTAAATTTACACCGTACTTTTTCTAGAACTTAGCTAAAGCACAAAGCAATAACCTTATTCATTATGTTTCGGATGTGAACTTTTTGCGGTTAAATCAACCTTAAGGAATTATGTAAATAATAACCGTAGGTAATTCCAACTTTGACGCACAGGCAAGCCGGGAATTTTGTCAGCGCTGAAGCATAACACCTCCTTCCTTAACCGGATACATGACCAGCAGTGCGTTATACCCACTTTATAGTTTGTCAAAGTTGAGTAGGCCGTTAAGTTATTATTGCAATTCCAATCAATGCAAATCATATGTCAATTAGATCTCAAAACAATTCATTAATTTGATATGATTTAGTCCATATTAATTTTTCTTGGAAAAAATTACCCTTGTTTACAACATACAATCAATATAAAACGTATGAAAAACAAGTAGGTACAAAAAAAACTAAATCATAAACACATAATAATAATTTATATGTGCAATAAATAAATCAAATAGCCACATGCATACATTTTATTCAATAAATAATATCAAATCTAGGTTTTTATATTCATATAAAAGTCTTCCCTAATTTTAGATTTATTGAATCAAATAAAGCATGTAGCAAAACACGTAACAATTACCACATAAAACATATGATCCATGAAAAACATGCATGTTCATCACGGATCTCCCACATAACTTAACAATCAAATCTCTACGGATCGAAACATGAATTCACATAACATATGCAATTCATCAAAGTTCCACCCAAATCACTTAACAATTAATTACATCACTACGGATCGTAACCTTAAATACATGACATAACAATTAATCATGTAATTATCTAAAGATCACAACATGCAATTTTAGTGTTTCACAAAAAAAAACTTTTTCAATTTTATAATCGGCTAAAAAACAAAACCCAAACATATTTTTTTTTAAATCGAATTTAAAAAAAAAACAAAAAACCAAAACCCTAAATTTTCTTTTCAAAAAAAACATGTAGTTTTAACTCAAAACAATTATTAGTTAAAAAAACAATCTTTAGATCTCGATAATGATAACATGTTAAAACGGCTCTCGATGCCACTGATCGTTTATGAAGTTCATAACAATTATTAAAAACCCCAATATGGATCAAAGCACACATAGCGGAAGCGATTTAACAAGATCATAATAATGTCACAATTATAATTAATCGAATTAGGGTTACATACCTTTATCCTAGCGAAGATCCACAAGATCACCAACGAATCACCAATTAGGGTTTATGACGAACAATACCAAGATGTAGTCTAAAGTAAGACTACATTACGTTCTTGTACACACGTAATACAACGAGCTAACCGTGATTCTATGTTGGAAATACGTTTTTTTAAGGAAAGTCTCGGTCACATCATTATTAGCATAGATCACGAGCTATAGACTATTTAGGACATTGTAACTTGGAGTGACCTCCCTTAGGGGGAGATTGTTGGAAATACGTTTTTACGTATTTAGAAAGGATCGCTCACTCCAATGATATTGGGCTCGTGATCCAATATAGCCCACATAGCCCACATGTAGGGTGGGCTATATATACCCCCTCCTAGCATGTTAGGAGGGGTTGGTCACTTTGTGTTTACACACACATTCATTCTATCAACCATTTCTCTCATTCTCTCCTTTCTCTCTCTACCTTTCTCTCTCTAAGTTCTTCATTTCCCATTCCATTCAATAGATAATCATAACTTGCTTAATCCTTAGAAAATCGTAGACCTACAATTGGTATCAAGAGCCTTGGTTGATTCTTCGGATTTGAGCGTTTTTATCTATTGATTTGGTGGTAAAGTTTCCTTGTTTCACAATTTCTTTCTTTCGTCTATTTTTTTTCTTTAAGTTTACGTTGTTAAAATTTACTTTTATAAAATCTTTGATACAAAATTTTATCAAATCTTTCTACTAAAAATTTCTTCTACTTTTATCCATTTTAAAAATTTTTATCTATTTTTTAACACTAATTCTTATCAAATCTTTATCCATTTTTATCCATTTTATAAAAAGTTTCTGTTTTGTCCTTTTATCTAAGTTTCTGTTTTGTTTTTTTATCCAAGTTTTGTATCGGAAAAAGTTTACACATTCATATGGATTCCTTTCTTGTTATATTCCGATAGAAATTTTCCTTTTTTCCGATCTTGGTACATTACGATCGCAATTACCCTCGGGTTCTACTTTGCGATCACGTATTCCGATACCTTATTCTGACCTAGATTCCGATCGTACTTTGCGATCGTGGATTACGACGTGTTTAAGGAACATTGAGACGAAACTCTGTCAAAATTTTTTCGTGACATTCCGATGAAAGTGGTTTGAATATTGCGATGGATTTATGCATATTGCGATGGTGAGTTTTTGAATATTGCGATGGAGCAAGTATAGATATTGCGATGCTGAGTGCTTAAAACATTGCAATGGATTGATATTTTGTACTTATTGCGATGTATGATATTCAAACCTACACATAACAGAGACCACACAACCTTTGACAACTTTTCACAACATCAACAGACTCACCCTCTCGAACACCCTCTCTCGGTTAAACCAACATCCTCGTTCATCATTTACAAACCAAACTCACTGAGTTCATCATTTTTTAGAATATATCAGTTTAAAAACTCACATCATCATCATACTCGAAAGGTTTAAGTCGAACTCAAATCCCAAGACTCGAAAGACTCGAAACAGCCTCTTTACCCCACCCTCGATTCGACCCACACGACCCAACATTCTCTAGATCAAACCCAATTTTTTTTTCTTTTTCAGTTGTGACACAAACAAATCCACAGCTACAAATCACAACATCAAGACTCAAAAGCTAAAATAATATCTCAGATTCGGTATTGCATGTTATTGATCTTTTCAGATCTATACCAGAATATCATAATAGATATGTGAAAAAGAACCCATTTTTTATATATTCGAAATAAAATCAATACTTTGTTTCGATTCAAACAATTTAAACGGGACTCAACCAACATGCAATTATATGCACCTTACCCGAGACCATTTTAGAATGATCTTGAAGCCGATTTCTAGTCTCTTCAGGGGGATTGATATTTAATCGATTTAAGGTGACAAGGGTGTCATTTATTCTCGTGTATCATAATGGTATGGGTGATTTGATTTGTGATTCGATCAGGGGATGAGATGCGTTAAGATGTGAGATTAATTTTATGATTGATTTGAGATGAAGTTGGGATTTAATCTGTGTATAGATGATGAGATTTGGATCTGGTGATTGTTGCGATCTGTTTGAGAGAGATAGTAGTTAAGGGGCGGAGGTTTCAGCATAGTGGGGATAAAGTAATTTTGTGAGATTTTGTTTTTCAGATTTATATAAACAAAAGCAGACGGAGAAACCAAAGATACTGCCACGTGTTTTGGCCACGTTTTAGTTATAATGGATAAACTTTGAATAAGTTTTTTTTTGGTTCTCGAGGAATAGTTTGCCATGTTTTCGGGCATTATTGAGAAATTTTAGGGGCCACGAATTAGACGTGTGATTTTTTAAAATATTGTGTACGTTTTATTTTAATCCAAGTGAGGTGTACGATTTTTTTTTTAAATATTGTGTCTTTATTTTACTTCGTGACTAGGGGTATTTCGACTTGGGTCGAGTTTACTTACTTTGTAAAACCGAGGTAATTGGATCTATTAGTATCGGGCTTGTTTTATCAAACGTTTGAGTCGACAAAAAAATCTTGAGCCGAGAAAAGAGACATATCATCTATTGAGGATTTTTAGAGTCAATTACGGATTTTTCGTTGGTTTGTAATTTCTCATCGAATTATACTCTCCCGTTGCCACTTACTTTTCATCATACATCAATGGAATCGTTGAGTTCGACAGTTCAAGAGGGAGAACTGCAACACATGCAACTCAAAGAGATCAAATTGCGTCAAAAAACATTGGAAATCTTTCACGATCTCAAGACACATCTTGCAATTCTCCATCCGAACAACATGACCGAACTTCCAGCCATAGTTCAAATGTTCTTTGGAAAAGTGGATAATTTCAAAGAGAAGATTTTCAGTAATTTGGATGCATTACAGTTGCAATTTGAAAGGGAGAATCTTCATGAGGTTAAAGCGAAGATATGTCTAGAAATCCTTCGCACACAATTTAAGGATTTCTTTGCCTCAATAATGGAACCTCCTTTTGATTATTCGACTCCAATCCTTCACCAGATTTTCAACTTGCATATGGGTTGCCAGACTGAAACCTTTAGAATTGGTTTACTCAATCACATCAATATACTTGAGAAGTGTATTGAGGTCAGCTTAGTTAATTACAACGAGATACGGTTGAAAAACGGCCAGATTCAAAGAATCAAGGAGTCGTCTAAGTCATTGAATGCAGCAATACCTCATGAACATGAGAGAGAGACATGCTTCAAGTTGTCATCAAAAAATAATTACATCTGCCCCGTGCAAGAAATAGGTGCCAGTTTGGTCGTCAAGGTAAGCAATGGCAAGGAATCAGGAGGAACGCATGAAACGAGCAGCAAGTCACAAGCACCAACTGTTCAGGTGCCAAGATTCAATAATATACAGCATGTTGAGCATTCTGAACCTAATTATGCCAAACATGGGATGGAAAAGAGTGATAGCGATACCACTTCTGATTCATCCGATGTGAGTCATAATGGGGGAGAGAGTGTTCAAAATGCTAATCATCATGATAAGTGTCTTATGACTGCTTCTTTAAATAATTCTGATTCTAGGATTAAAGAGCTTGAAACGATTTTAGCTCAGCAATCCAAAGAGCTTGAGGATGCCAAAATTGAATTTTCAAAGAAAACGGAGAAATTTGAAACATATTTTGAAAAACTTGAAAAGTCAAATGTTATTTTTGAACGAAAATTGGATCAAACTGTTCTAGATTCTAAAGCTGAAAAGGATAATATTTTGAAACAAATTAAGTTGCTTGAATCTAAATTGGCATCCCAAGATAACTTGCTCAAAGAGAATGAGTCTTTAAAGGCTCATGTACAGGAAAAGGTTTTTGCTATAGCTGCTTTGAGAAATGAATTAAGGAAAACTAAAGGAACTAGTGTGGACACTAAGCTTGAAAAACCATCAATCTTGGGGAAACCGCCTACAAATCAGTTCATTCGACAACCGACTGCATTTAGATCCGAGTGATCACAATCCTCGAGACCGCGGTTTGCCTCCCAAGTTGATATGGTTCATCTTTCTAGAACAGTCACTCCACCATCTAGGCCCAATGTGACTAAAACAGTTTTTGCAAGACCTAATCACATGATTGCATCTAGTCTCCCTAGATATAGTCCAAAGAATACGTCTCGAACTAGTTCAAATGAAGTTCGCCATACATTTGGTCTAAGGGAAGTAATAAGTGTGAAAACACTTATCCTTTTACCACTTATTTCCAATATTAACAAGACCAATACGTGTATTTTATGTCGTAAAAGTTGGAATTATGCGTGGTTTGTGTTTTTATTGTGTTTTAGGACCAAAAGAGGAAAAAGGAAGAAAACACGGGCTTTCACGGGCTTTTATCGAAGAAAACGAGAAAAGACGAAGTCAAAAGATCAAGAGTGCTTAAAGAACGGATGTCCAAGACCTACTCTGAAGATTTATCGAAGAAAAAGTCTAAAGACAGAAGTTTAATGAAGTCGAAGAACCCAAGTCTAAATTAAAGAAGAAAATTATTAAGACAAGTTCAA
This sequence comes from Glebionis coronaria, assembly GCA_025667525.1. Lineage (NCBI taxonomy): Eukaryota > Viridiplantae > Streptophyta > Magnoliopsida > Asterales > Asteraceae > Glebionis > Glebionis coronaria. The sequence goes on along the minus strand of CM046882.1, from coordinate 96,350,750 downwards.
ATCCCGAGATGACGTCGAGAAAAGACAAAGAATTAAATCGAGTCGAGAAGTAAAGAAAGAAGGAAGCACACCACACATGCACTTCCCATTTTCCCTATAAATACCCTCCTAATCACATTAGGAGGGTGGTTAGCTAGTTGCACTTTTAATTTTTCCTTTCTAGTTTTTAGAGAGAGAAAGTTCTAAACTTTCTCTCACTAAGTTTTTCATCTTTCCTTTCTTTTAAGCTTTCATTAATCTTTGTAGTTGAGTTTCTTTAATCAAAATTTTAAGTTTGAGCTTTGTGTTCTTTAATCTCCTTCTACATTTCTTGAATTTTGCTTATTTCTTAATCTGAAACCTTACTTTTGATCCGAATCCTTCATGATCCATGATTGAATCTGAGGTTGTGTGGTTAGAAAGTTCATTTCTTTTGTTCCTACATAAGCTCACTCACGTATAAGCTATAATCTATTTATGCTTATTGGCTTATTTCAAGTTTTAGCTTATTGATTTTCGGATTTCTCAAAGGTTTTAGTCACTTTAAAGTTCCTTTCATAAAGTTTATAATCTTTGATGTTTAAAAAGTTGTCAAATTCTAGCTTTTTGAGTTGTTTAAGATTTGGATAAAGTTTATACGTGCTTATTGAGTTTTCAGCTTACCATCAATTTCGGATTAATATTGCATTCCATCGCAATACTAGGGATTCAGATATTCTGACGGCTGCTTGTGCTTATCGCAATAACCCATTGTGGTTCTACTTTGCGATAACTTGTTCTTCCCCCTTATTCCGATCTGGATTGCGATCGCTCATTGCGATCGCATATTCCGACGGGACTAAGGTTACTTTGAAACGAGACTCTGCCCAATTTTAGTTTACAACTTTCCGATCTGGACATTGCGACAAATGTATTTGGATCATTCCGATCTGACATTGCGATCTAGGACATTCTGATTGTGATCATTGCGACAGAACCATATTCCGACAGAATTGTATTTTACATTCCGATGGGTATTCAGATTGGTATTCCGATGGTTTGTTTAGATATTTATTCCGATGGGTATGACTTTGGTGCATTCCGATAGAGATGATTTGCAACATTCCGATAGAACATGTTTTTAAGTTTTAAAGTTTTACATAGAGTTTTTCTAAATAGCTTTTAGTTTAATTTTTAAAGCTTTAATTTCGCTCAACGAAATTTTCATTCTTGCTTGTAGTTTAAATTAGAAAACCAAACCAAAACATACTCTTGTTCACCAAAAGACAATTGAGTCGCACTTTAGACTGGAAATCAATTCGAAGAGATCGGACGATAAATATTTTATACTTAGCTAAAAGCTTCGTCTTAGGAAGCTAAGCAAAAGACACAAGTAAGAGATAGGAATTAAACCTAGTCAGATGCCTTCTAGATTACCCAACACTGCTAACCATAACATGTCAAATCCTAGGAGCATCAATCAATCGTCCAGGAATTCTAGATCTTACTCAGACATTAAATATGCTACTTGTAAAACATGTAGAAAATGTGTCTTTACGGCTAATCATGATTCTTGTATCAAGAAACTACTTAATGAGGTGAACTCCCGTGCTAGACTTAAATCCCAGTGGGTTGCCAAAATCAAACCCATTGGTAAAATGTGGCGCCCCACTGGTAGAACTTTCACCCTTGTAGGAAACGAGTGCCCTTTAACTAGGATAATCTCCGATTCTACTAAGACTGCTAGGGAGGAAATTGAAAAGGATGATACATCACTTAAGCCTGAACTTAAGGTTTTCTATAAACGGAAACGTTTGCCAACTAAGACAAGTGATTCATCCACTCAGGTCGCCTCTGGCAGAAGAAAAGACAACTGTGAACCCCCACTTGCTTCTAAGATAGATATCGCTAATCCATATCAAAGCATGCAAATTACTAATGAGAATGCAGGTACCAAAGTTGATGTTCCAAAAGAACGAAGCGGTCCAATCATTGTACACCGTTCAACTAAGGATATTCTTAGAGTTTGGTTGCTGAAGAAGCAGATATCGGAGAAACAAGTGTCTTAGGGGATTCATGGTTAAGCTTACCAAAAGGACTTACAGTCACATAACAGACTGTAACTCACTCTCAAAAGACAGGAAAGTTCATCCCGATGATGACTTATCCTCAAAACGAGAAACTAAATTTTCTCGGACACGAGCTTACATTTAAAACTATTCAAGGGTTTTAAGCTCGTGTAAATGATTTACAGTCACATAACGGACTGTAACTCGATCCTCAAAGAAAGGAAAGTTTATCGCCGATGATAAACTTATCCTCAAAAACGAGAAATTAATTTTTCTCGGACACGGGCTTACATTAAAACTATTCAAAGGTTTTAAGCTCGTGTACATGGCTCACATTCAAATCACAGTCTGTGACCCGAACTTCAGAGAAAGGGAAGTTTATCTCGTCAACGATAACTTACCCTCAAAACGATAAATTAATTTTTTTCGGACACGAGCTAAATTTAAAACTATTCAAAAGTTTTAAGCTCGTGTAAATGGCTCCCCGTTAAATGACAGACGATGACCCGGACTTCAGAGAAAGGGAAGTTTATCTATGCAACGATAACTTACCCTCAAAACAAGAAATTAAGTTTTCTCGGACACGAGCTTATCCTAAAACCATTCAAAGGTTTTAAGCTCGTGTATAAGGCTCTTCATTAAATATTAGATGATGACCCGATCTTCAAATAAAGGAAAGTTTATCGCCGATGATAAAATTGTCCTCACAACGAGAAATTAATTTTTCTCGGGCATGAGCTTATATTGAAAACATTCGAAGTTTTTAAGCTCATGCACAATGACTTACAGTTAAAATATCAGACTGTAACTCGGACTTCAATTTTAGGAAAGCTTATCTTTAAAGACAGCTTATCCTTGTTACGAGAAATTAATTTTTCTCGGTCATGAGCTTGTATTAAAACATTCCAAGTTTTAAGCTCATAAAGAAAAGTGTATCTTTTAAATAAGAGAACTTTTCTTTTTAACGAGAATATCATCTTTCTCAGTCATGAGCTTTACGTTAAAACATTCAAAGGTTTTCAAGCTCATGAAAACAACTTCTAAGTAAATGTCAACTTAAAACTCGTTCTTCAATTAAAAGGAAAGTTTATCGCCGATGATAAACTTATCCTTACAACGAGAAATTAATTTTTCTCGGGCATGAGCTAATAATAAAAACATTCGAAGTTTTTAAGCTCATGCACAATGACTTACAGTTAAATATCAGACTGTAACTCGGACTTTAATTTTAGGAAAGCTTATCTTTAATGATAACTTATCCTCGTAATGGGAAATTAATTTTTCTCGGTCATGAGCTTGTAGTAAAACATTCCAGGTTTTAAGCTCATCAAGGAAAATGTATTTTTTAAACAAGAGACCTTTTCCTCCTAACGAGAAATTCACCTTTCTCGGTCATGAGCTTTACGTTAAAACATTCAAAAGTTTTCAAGCTCATGAAAATGACTTCTAAGTAAATGTCAACTTAGGACTCGTTCTTCAGTTAAAAGGAAAGTTTATCGCCGATGATAAACTTATCCTTAACAACGATAAGCTTACAACTTCTCGGACTTGAGCTCGTTTTGCAAGATATTCAACATCTTAAGCTCAAGTAACTGGTTTTCAAAATTTTGAACACAATATTTCGAGAATTTCAGAAAAGGTTTTTCTAAATCTTTCAAAATTGTGTGTTCAAAAATGTTTTGATAAAAAGAGCATGTCTTCTGGAATCGATAATATTTACAATACTAGAAATGTCATTCAATAATGACACGGGGTTGTAAATAAAGTTCGAGCAGAAGTTCAAATTTATAAAACATGCTCCAAATGGCTTGCTATTATTTCAGATATAACCCGCTTTTCATATTAAAGTCAAGCATTTCACCGGAAAGCTTTGACTCAACAACGGGAATTAATTTTCTCGGGCATGGTTTACTTTATAACCATGTAAGAGATTGTGTTTACGTAATAACACAATCTAACACGAATATATGTATGTGTCAGTGCATTTATTTGTTCAAACAAGAGAAATCTTGTTTTTATGAAGTTATCATCTCCACCAATCATAGCAATTTACAATTGATATCTACATACCCGACGATGCGACTACTCAAACGGAGACTACAACTCTTTCAATAGAACACGGGTCAACAATTGAGGGGGAGCAATTGTCCAGCATTCAGAATCTTCGACGCCGAAAGTGCCAACTTCACATATTGGTGTCAAGACAACAATATCAATCGTACACATAGAGTCAAAAGATAACTTTAGACGTGACGAGGCGACCAACATTCGTGAACAAGAACCATGTGATTCTATCATATGATGTTCTCCATCATTCAGGTCCAACCTCGTATATTGCTAATCTTGTAAATACCTTATCATATATGATCTTTGCATGTGATAAGTACCTTACACTTGTGTTTAAAAGGTACTTCATTCATGTTTCAAGTACACCCTCATTAATTTGAGGGGGAGCTTGTGTAAAGCATGAAGATAATTGGCTTTGCATTTTTCTTCCCAAATTTTCTTAAAATGCTATTAAATCAATTGATATTAAAAACATCGATTGGGTTAATATTTTAATATGGGGGAGAAAATGTGATTTAATATGGGAAATGATTAATCATAAATGGTTTGACTTAACGTGATAGCTCATCCCGACATGTGCGAAATGTTTTCGGATATCGTGGCATATGTTAAGGGGAAGAAAAATGGATTTGCACTTCAAAATGGATTTCATGGTGACATATACTTACCCAAAACATCTCTATTCACGACGGTGAAGATTGTGGTGACTTAAGGATGGTAGGATAGGTTAAAGTCCGATGATTCCTCTAGAACCGGAGGAATCTTTCCAAGGACATTCCATAGCTAGAAATAGTAGTCCTTAGGAAAGATGGAGAAAGATTGTGAACGTAGCTGAATGCCGACCAAGTACTTAAGTTAGCACAGGAACAATCACAACAAGGTGCTAGTGATGACGTATTGGTAAGCATTGAAGGGGTTGAAGAATGAAAAACAATTGTAAAGATAAAGGGTGTAAAGAAAGAAGCCCTCCTAACAACTTAGGCAGAAACCGGGTCAATACATATGCTATTAAGATCATTGTTTAATGATTCTTGATACTGAAGACAGACATCATGGACCCAGTGTGCAAGGCACAACCCATCCCAGCTAACTCAGATATCTCTTAAAAGATATTTGTTTTAATCACACGGAGACAACACATTATCTATTGATTTATTCACTCCGAATAAATTGGTATTGAAATGGTGGCACTCCTCTCCAGCCTCCGTTCACTAAAAATCCAAAATGCACGATTGAGTCTAGATCCATTTGAGATCATCAAATATCTCATTAGGACACACTTTCATATTTCCTTGCTTCCTCACACACTGTGAAAAGTAAGAAAGATCTTAAGAGTCCTACGCAAAATCTTCATGATCTTGCCTGAACATCTGAGTAATACGAAAGTATTTACAATGAAGATGGAAATCCTTCTTGAGCGAATATCAAAAAGCTCATGGTAGGTGACTTGTGCGATTCTTTATGAATCAAACTTGTGATAACTGGAAAGCAACAGTGGTTTAATTCTTAAATGAATTTAAACACGTTCCAGGCCTCTATGCAATATCTTAGTGATCTTGCCAGAACACTCAGAGTGATACCTTAGTGTTCACAGTGATGAGTGGAAATCCTTCTAGTGTTAACCTCAAACAGCACTTGGTAGGTAACTTTCAAGATTCTATACGAATCAAGCTCGTGACAACTGGAAAGCAACGATGGTGCGGTTCTTAATTGAATTTCACTTGTTCCAGGAACATGAATTGACGGCTTCAAATCATGCGGATATTATTATCCAAATGATTCACTCTTTATGTTCGCAGTCAGCTTTGGACGATCGAATAAAGAGAACGGATGTACCCGCGAAATCTTGTCAATGAGCTTCTTAATTGAAACTACCTGTCATAAGTACGATATTTTATATCGTCCAACGGTCTTCACCGACCGGAGGTAAAATGCTACCGAATTAGAATGAAATGTTCAAGGCCATTCCATCCGTGTATATGTTTTGTTGCTAACTGTCTTATGCAGCGTAACAAGAAGGTGGCATTGCGGTGTACAATCCAGAAGAACTTGTCACCACATGCTTATACTATATGCACTTAATACTTCAACAAATTCAAGAAAGTCTAAAAGTCAAGCCTTCCGCTGTATCAAACTCTGAAGCTTTCAAGAATTTATAAAAGTATAAGCATGTGGAACATGAAGTCACGAGGAGGCAAATATCACAAGTGATGAATGCACAAGGTCAAAGGAAGGACACATGTTCAAGACCAAAGTCAAAGATCTCATCAGCATATTCACAAGAACAAGATCGAAGACTCAAGCATAGTATGCTAGGTTTAAGATTTTGTAAAATGGTGTGACCTCCCTTTGGGGGAGATTGTTGGAAATACGTTTTTCCAAGGAAAGTCTCGGTCACATCATTATTAGCATAGATCACGAGCTATAGACTATTTAGGACATTGTAACTTGGAGTGACCTCCCTTAGGGGAGGATTGTTGGAAATACGTTTTTACGTATTTAGAAAGGATCGGTCACTCCAATGATATTGGGCTCGTGATCCAATATAGCCCATATAGCCCACATGTAGGGTGGGCTATATATACCCCCTCCTAGCATGTTAGGAGGGGTTGGTTACTTTGTGTTTACACACACATTCATTCTATCAACCATTTCTCTCATTCTCTCCTTTCTCTCTCTACCTTTCTCTCTCTAAGTTCTTCATTTCCCATTCCATTCAATAGATAATCATAACTTGCTTAATCCTTAGAAAATCGTAGACCTACATTCTAGCACGTGTAAACCGAGCTTCTACGCTTGTGGAATGTTAATGCAATAATGCCTAAAAACGTTACTTGCATTTTTCGGTCTCGCTTAGTTTTGATTACGACAATATGTAAAAACAAGCATTTATAAAAACAACGAAAAACGAATTCTTGAGTTCAAGTATTTTTTATTTTACCCATTTTCACTTAAGGTATGAATAAACAAGTACTAACCTTAATCAAGTGATCAAGTGATTTAATCTTTTCTTAAAACTCACTTTTTATTAAGTGTGACAAGTTTTTAATTAAACTTTCTTTTTAAGAAAATGTTTTATTAAATTAAATATTTGAAAATTTGAAAATGGCATATTCCCTTTTGATTTGGAATATCCTTTCTGGATATTTTATAACCAGATATGACCTCCACCACTAAAGGACAAAAAGGGAGCGGAGTCTAGCCCGGCGGTTCCTTAGTGCCTAGGCGGTTCCTTATCGATAAGGTACCGTGGGCTAAGATAAGGAACCGCGGGCAGATATAGCCGTTGGCCCTTTGTCCTATAAATAGTGGACCTTTCTCAGATTTTCAATTTACCTCTTTTGCACACAAATTTCCAGATTCAAACATACTTCTTAAATCACTCAAATCCTTGATTGTTTGATTGATTACTACTTGTTTAGAAGTGAATCTATCTCCACCATCCCTTCCTCTCCAAGTGCAAAGAGAAGAACACTATCATTGTGAAGTGTTGAGTCCACCACCAAAGATCCTTTGAAGATCAAATCTTATACATTTGTTGTTGTGTAATAGTTGTGAAGATCCAAGTAGTTGTGTCTATTTGGAAGTTGTGTATGTACTAAGTATAGTTGTGTAGATTGGTCCTAGCTACGATTAGGGCTCGACTTTTAGCTGAGGGTCGGAAATTGGTTAAGCGACGTGTACGGTTTTCTCCACCATAAAGAGCTTGTTGTGTAGTGAACTCTCGAGTAAGGAGTACTCGAGGAGTGGAGTAGGAACGAGGAGTGAGCTTCGTTGCCGAACCACTATAAATCCTTGGTGTTTGGTTTGATCTTTCTTTACCCTTAACTCTTTACATTCTTTATTCCTTGTGCATATATATTAGTTAGTATTAGTTTAAATTACACTATCATTGTTCATATTGTGCATAAGAAGATTTCACTTATTTCCTTAAGTCTAAGTTTTTGAGAAAAAGATTTTTTGAAAACCGTCATTTAACAAGTAAATATAAGAAACTATTCACCCCCCCCCCCCTTCTAGTTTCTACAATTGGTATCATAGCGGGTTGCTCAAGTATTTTTAAAGTATATTGTATTTTAAAACTTGAATCGATGTATGGATTCCAACAAGTACCTAGAAGGGCAATCTATGCAAAGACCACCACTTTTTGAAACCGATAGTTTTATTTATTGGAAAAATAGATTTGAGACTTATGTGAAATCAAAAGATTTAGATCTTTGACATGTTATTACCAATGGTGATTTTTTACCTTATCAATTTAATGAAGTTTCTAAAACAAAGGAATTGGTCACTTTTGACAAAGCTAATGATGATACTAAAAAGAAACTTTCGAAAAATAATGAGGCTAAAATGGTAATTTATAATGCTTTACCTAAGAAAGAGTATGAAAGGATTTTTATGTGTGAAACCGCTAAAGATATTTGGAACACTCTTTTAGTAACCCACCAAGGTAATAGCCAAGTCAAAGAAAGCAAAATCGATCTTCTTTTCCAACAATATGAACAATTTGTCATCTTAGAACATGAAGCTATTGATAGTGCTTTTGCTAGATTTAACACTATTATTACTAGTCTAAAAGCACTTGATGAAGGTTTTTCTAGCAAGAACAATGTTAGGAAGTTTCTTAGGGCCTTACATCCGAAGTGGAGAGCAAAGGTCACGGCGATCGAAGAATCGAAAGATCTCTCAACTTTATCACTCGATGAACTCATAGGCAACTTGAAGGTTCATGAGATGATAATTTTGAAGGACTCGGAATTGGTAAAGACCAAGAGTGAAAGGAAGTCTCTTGCACTCAAAGCCAAGAAGGCGCAAAGCGATCATGATAGTTCCTCGGATAGTGATGACGAGGAGTATGCATTGGCGGTAAGAGATTTCAAGAGGTTCTTCAAAAGACGAGGTCAACACGTGAGGCAACCAAACAATGACAAGAAACCATTCTTAAAGAATCGGTTTGCCAAGAACGAAAAGGGTGATAGGAATTGCTTTAGATGTGGTGATCCAAATCACTTCATTAATGAGTGTCCAAAGCCTTCACGCGATAAGAATCACACGGCATTCGTTAGTGGTTCTTGGAGCGATAGTGGTGAAGATGTTGATGACAACCCCAAAGAGGAGAAATGTCTCATGGCTCACACTTCTAAAGAGGTACATCCCGAAACCGAATATTATAGCAATGATAGCTCCACCTTAGATGATATTGAATTAGAAGGCCAATATGATAATTTACACAAACTTAGCCTTAAATTCATAGAAAAGAACAAAACACTAAAATCAACTAAAACTAAGCTTGAAAATGAGATTAATGAACTTAAGGAAAAATTAGGCAAGCTTGAGAAAAATAAAGAAGTTGATATAGGTTGCTTAAGTTGTGAGAAACTTAGGTTAGAGAATGAAGATCTCAAGAGCACCTCCATTAAGTTGGAGAAGTTCATGAAAAGTACTAGTGCTCTTGATGATATGTTAAACAAACAAATTCACTCTAAGGAAAGACTTGGTGTAGGTTTTAACTCAGATGAAGCATCAACTAGTGAACCTAAACAAGTTCGATTTTCAGAAAAACCATCTGTTGTACGCGGTCTGAAACTGTATGGGGCGGTTCCTTATCGATATGGAACCGCCGCCATAGATAAGGTACCGCGGCTAGAAAACGTTTTTGATGAAAATCATGAACTTTCTGAAAAATCAAATTTAGGTGAACATCCTAATCATCTTATTGTTAACAAAGTGAAATTACCTATACTTGACGACAATGCCGTTGATAAGTTCTATAAGCCTTTGAGTAAACCTCTAATGGGAAATAGAAGTTTATCAAGACCATCTTCTACTCCACCAAGAGTACGGAATGAGTCTAGGCCTAGAAGTAGAACGACAACACCTAGAAGAGATAGTCAAAACAATTCACGACCTAGAAGTAAAACTCCAACACCTAGAAGGAATGACCATAACTCTAAACCAAGATCAAATACACCTAGGAGAAATAATAAACAACAAAATGGTTATATGAATTTTTATCCTCATCCCTTTTGTTCCCCATGGGGAAACCCTCCTCAATTCATGCATCTCAACCAAATGCAAGGGATGTTTGGAACTAACAATTTTGGACCCATGAGATACTGGGGACCAAATGTTTGATCGTGTTTGTTGTTACCTAGATATTCTTGGGAATTAATTTGGAACCCGACGAGTGGATTAAGGATAGTGGTTGTTCTAAACACAAGACGGGTAATCGAAGTTTGTTATCACGGTACAAAGCATATGATGGAGGTAACGTCACATTCGCTAGTAGTCTACGTGGTAATATCATTGGCAAAGGTACGGTTTCTCTTGACTCCATGACTATTGAAAATGTTGAGCACGTAGATAATTTAGGGTTTAACCTTTTAAGCATAGGTCAAATTTGTGACAATAAGTGTAAGGTCTGTTGGAGTATGCTCGTGTCATAATAAATAATTATACGGCTAGACACATGTGAGCCTATAGGGTCACACGCATATACACAGAGGTACCACTTAATATATCGTGTCTATTGTATATACGGTATATTTATATACTTACGTAACTCAGGATTAATATTTGGCTTATAATAACTAAGATTGTACTTAGTGTATTATTAGACAATTTAAATAAATGGTAATTTCCATTTAAATCCCATGATAAACGTCCCATCTTTGACTTGATGATTTTCATACGTTTTATTTTTTCAAATAGACAAATTGATTTGTCCTTAAATGAGTTTCCATATCATTAAAACATTGACCTTATTATTAAAGGGTCTTGTTGATATGAGAATTGTTTTTTGAAAGAAAAAAACATACGTACATCTATCTATCAACATAATGGGGCGGCAATGATATCACAAAAGTGGTGATTGTTTGTTTGCTAATTATTAAGCTTTATCATATTGTTGTTAAAAGTTTAACAAAGAGTTACGGGTATATTGTGACTAGCATCTACGTGGTATACATTGACGTGTAGTGTGTTTCTACATAGAGGTGGTCTACTTTGATCACTTGGTTTCTTGGATAGATCGTGTGGTGATTGTCTCCGATTGATCTTACCAAATCGTGCTACAAAGGTATACTTATATCCCCCTTTAATTGATTAATCATATGACTCTTTGGATCCGTCAATAGGTACTTACTCCGCTGCGTTTTGATTATATTTAACATGTTATTAATTATATTAAGCACCTATAGTGGTATCACGAGCCATCATATGATGTCATATGATTATCGGGTATGCGTAAAAATGGCTAAATATGAGTGTTTTTGAGGGATTTGTTAAACCAATATTAAAACAGCCCCTATGGCATTATTTTCGTGGCATTATAGACTTTTAGGAGGTCTTATAATCTGTTTGTTAATGATCTCATAGTCACGGTTTACGCATACTTAAATGGGTTTATTACGGGTACGTGTAAAATGACCTAAAACTCGTTTTTTGGAACGATCCTTGAATCGGGGTTTAAACAGCCCTAATGACCATGTTTTCTGTAAATATATGATAATTACAAGGTTTATAAAATGTGGTTTTAAGGTCCTAAGGTCATTGGTTACACGCACCAATCGGGGGTTTAATTAATTGTTGATTATTCTTTCGATTTCGTTGGCTAACAAGTATTTGTTGTTGTTTAATTTTATTTCCATGGCAAATACATGCATGTTTGGCCCTAGACTTAGCCAACACCTTGTTATATTCATAATCTTATGGTATTATTATGTTTCTTATGCAAAGCCGATGAAAACCTAGACCAAATGTGACATGTTGTGTGTTGATTTGCATTTAATTTCAGTTTTGGGGATTTGCCATTGTTTCGGCTTCATTAATATGTTTTTGATGTTGGTTATAGCCATTGTTTGGGCATTTTACAGTAGGTTAATGATAGGTTAAATGTTTTAGTCATAAATCATTTGTAACCGATGCTTGGATGGGAATGACTAAAGAATTAAAGACATATTGTGAAATTCGGAGCTGCTGAGTGACCTGCACTAAAATGTGATTTCCCGGAGTTCTATAAGGAGATAGAAGCCCAAATTTGGTGTGCTAATTCACAACTCATAGGCCTTCAAAAGTCTCAACTGGATCTCAGGCTAGGGAAGACTCCTTCTATGGGTTTTGGGCCCTAGAAGTCGACTGAAATATTTAGGCAGATTTGGGCCTCATGTCATTTTGGGTTCTACTTGCTCTTGATGGTCTTGGGGAAAGTGGGAGCCCACTTTGTGGTTATGTTGACTTACCCTTAGTTGACTTCTTGGTCCTCGTGATGGCTCACGAGATCAAGAATAGGTTTTTCATCGGTTTGAGGCTTTGCATACTTGTGGTTGTGTGGTTGCTTGTTTGCTTGATATCTTGACATTACTTGCAAATGTTTTTATAAAAACTTGAAACCAACCACAAACCATTTATAAAAATAAATCCTTGATTTAGTTTAAAGTTTAAATATGATTTAAAACTAAAATCTTGTTTTTCATAATAACTCTTAACGTGTTATGATGTTATTATCTTTTATTTTTTTGTATTGTCTAAATCTAATATTAAATCCATTTAGGTTTTATATTAGTATTTAACATAGACAACTTGACACACATAAATTAAAACAAGATTAGACTTAAGTTAAAAATGTTTTTTAACTTGTGCTACGATGGATGAATGCATGCTTCCTCGTACACACTTTTGATTTGTAAATCAAACTTTTATACCCGTCTAAAATTTAAGTCATGCCGTCCAATCGTTTGAGATCACTTGCAATTACTTTTTGCATCTTGTGAGACGGATGCAAATTGTAACCCAAGGTGATTATTATCTATGCGTGAGACCTAGACTTATTCTCGCATGTTCTCAAATTGGATGACTTAATCGGTTAAGTGGTGAGACCTTGACCGAGGCAAGGATGGGACTAAACATGCCATGTTTGATATTTTGTGAATTGTTCACTTATGTCATGAGTCCCATAAGGATCTAAGAATTGCACATGATTCGCAATTGATGAACGTCATCTACCTATTGAATCTATCATTGCTAGCAGATCAACTGATGTGATGGTAGAACCTCAATGAGGATCTTAGCCTTTTTCGTAAAATTAATTTTTTTTATATAAACTTGGGTAGCTAATTTTTTAAAGGATTGATTATTAAAAATACTAAAACTTTGAACTTTGTTTATTTTGTAGATGGCAACGAATCAATCAATTAACAATCAAATCAGATCAATTCTCGATAAGGAGAAATTGAGTGGTACTAACTTCCTTGACTGGTTTCGAAATCTAAGGATTGTCCTCAGATCAGAAGGAAAGTTGCACCACTTGGAAGAGGCCTTACCTGAAGCACCTCCTGCTACTGCCACCGTTGCTGTTCACAATGCTCATACTAAAAGGGTTGCTGAACAGCAAGAAGTGGCTGGCTTAATGTTGTGTAGTATGGTCCCTGAAATCCAAAAACATTTGGAAGACTTTACTGCATATGACATGATTGAGGAACTCAAGACGATGTTCCAACAACAAGCAGAACAAGAACTCTTTGAAACGGTCAAAGCGTTCCATAACTGCAAGCAGGAGGAGGGCCAATCTGTCAGCACTTATGTGTTGAGAATGAAAGGCTACCTTGATCAGATGGACCGACTTGGATACCCTATGCCACAAGTCTTAGGAGTGAACTTGATACTCACTTCACTTTCCAAAGACTATGATCAGCTTGTTCAGAACTATCATATGCATGGCATGGGGAAGACTATACCGGAACTGCATGCCATGCTGAAGCTTGCAGAGAAGGGTATGCCCAAGAAAGCTCCCTTTGTTCTTGCTATCAAGAAAGGTCATATCCAAAAACCGAAGCCACAAGCTAAAGGAGGCAAGGGTAATAAGTTCAAGGGAAAAGCCACTATGGTTCATGACCCTAAACGCAAGTTCCCCCCACCTAGCAAAAAGGAGCATCCTGCTAAGGATGTAGAGTGTCATCACTGTCATGAGATTGGACACTGGAGAAGGAATTGTCCTTACTACCTGGCAGAAGTGGACAAAAAGAAGAACAAAGCCGGCACGTCCGGCACATCAGGTATCTTCATGATAGAACTCTACTCATTCCCTAAAACTAATACCTGGATATATGACACTGGTTGTGGTACTCATATTTGTAATACTATTCAGGGGCTTAGAGGGATCAGAAAGTTAAATAAAGGCGCTTTGGACTTGCACGTGGGCAATGGCAACCGTGCAGTTGTCGAAGCCATAGGGAGCTATGATCTTATCCTCCCTAGTGGAATGATTCTTGTACTAGACAATTGTCATTTTTCACCCTCTATTACTAGAGGAATTATTTCTCTTTCGCGTTTATGGGATAATGGTTTTTCACATAAATTTACTGATTATGGTACTATTCAAGTTTCCAAGGATAATGTATTTTATTTTAATGCTATTCCTCGTGATGGAATTTTTGAAATTGATATGCATAATCATGTATCAAATGAGGGTTCTATTTATACTTGTAGCAAAAAGAAGTCCAAGCACAACTTGGATTCTACTTTTCTATGGCATTGCCGACTTGGCCATATAAACAAGAAACGCATTGTGAAGCTGCAACATGATGGGCTTTTAAAGTCAACTGATGATGAATCATTTGATATATGTGTATCTTGTATATCTGGAAAGATGGCAAGAAAGCCTTTTACTCATGCAAGTGAAAGAGCTAATGATCTTCTTGGACTCATACATAATGATGTATGTGGTCCATTTAGAACCACGTCTAGAGAAGGAGCTAACTACTACGTTACATTTACTGACGACTTCAGTAGATATGGTTATGTTTACTTGATAAAACATAAACATGAAGTTTTTGAAACGTTCAAAACCTTCCAAAACGAGGTAGAAAATCAATTCGGGGAGACAATCAAAGCACTTCGATCTGATCGAGGAGGCGAGTATTTAAGCCTTGAGTTTTTAGATCATCTTAAGAGTCGTGGGATTGTCTCACAACTTACTCCTCCCTATACACCACAACATAATGGGGTGTCACAGAGGAGAAATGGAACCTTGCTTGACATGGTTCGATCAATGATGAGTCCAACCACTTTGACAATGTCCTTTTGGGGCTACGCTCAAGAGTATGCTGCACGCATACTCAATATGGTTCCAACTAAGAAGGTTGATAAGACTCCATATGAAATATGGCACGAGAAAGTCCTGAACTTGTCTTATTTGAAAGTCTGGGGTTGTGAGGCTCTCGTTAAACGAGAAACACCAAACAAACTTGAGCCCAGATCTATCAAGTGTATCTTTGTAGGATACCCAAAGGAAACAATGGGTTACTACTTCTACTACCCACCCGAGAACAAAATATTTGTTGCTCGGTATGCTGAGTTTCTTGAGAGTAGTCTCATATCACAAGAAGCAAGTGGGAGCACCATAGACTTTGATGAAATTCAAAGTCAAGATGCACAACCTTCTAAGAACACTAGCGAACATCACCAAGAGGTTGAACATGAAAATGTCGAATCTCAAAGTGATGTAATTCCCATTCGTAGATCCGCAAGGATATCTCACGCACCTGACCGATATGGTTTCTATATCGATGCTGAGGAACATGAGTTAGGGGATCATGGTGAACCCGATAACTATAAAGCTGCATTGTCGGATCCTAAATCTGATAAGTGGCTTGAAGTTATGAATGCGGAAATGCAATCCATGAGGGATAACGAAGTTTGGATCTTAGTTGACCTCCCTCCTAACTGTAAGACGGTTGCGAGTAAATGGCTCTTCAAGAAGAAGACCGATATGGATGGCATTGTACACACCTTTAAAGCTCGTCTTGTAGCAAAAGGTTTCACTCAAACCTATGGGGTTGAATACGAAGAAACCTTCTCGCCTGTTGCAGACATTAAAGCTATAAGGATTCTTATAGCCATAGCAGCGTTCTATGACTATGAGATTTGGCAAATGGATGTCAAGACCGCCTTCTTGAATGGCCATCTGAACGAAGACGTTTATATGGTGCAACCTGAAGGGTTCGTGAATCCTAAACATCCCAGACGTGTATGTAAGCTTCAAAGATCCATTTATGGGTTAAAGCAAGCATCTAGGACCTGGAACAAGAGATTTGACGAGGAGATCAAAAAGTTTGGTTTCACTCAAAATCCCGATGAGCCATGTGTATATAAAAGAGCTAGTGGAAGTATCGTTGTTTTCCTAGTCTTATATGTCGATGACATATTGCTCATGGGAAACAATATTCCAATGCTACAAGATGTTAAATTCTGGCTTGGAAAATGTTTTGCCATGAAAGACTTGGGTGAGGCGGCGTTCATTGGAATCAAGATCTACAGAGATAGATCAAGGCAATTAATCGGTTTGAGTCAAAGTGCATACATTGACAAAACCTTAAAGCGGTTTAAGATGGATGCCTCCAAACGTGGGAGTCTACCAATGCAATCCAATGTAGAATTGAGTAAGACTCAAGGTCCCTTCACACCTAAAGAGGTGAAGCGAATGAAAGGAGTGCCTTATGCTTCGGCTGTAGGATCTATCATGTATGCTGTGAGGTGCACTAGACCTGATGTAGCGTTCTCTCAGAACCTTACAAGTAGATACCAACAGAATCCAGGTGAATGTCACTGGACTGCTGTAAAGAACATATTAAAGTATCTTCGAAATACTAAAGATATGTTTCTTGGTTATGGAGGTGATTCAACAACTGAGCTTGGTGTTACTTGCTACACTGATGCCAGTTGGGAGACAGATCGGGATGATCTTCGATCACAAACCGGATATGTCTTCGTGATGAACGGATGCGCTGTTGATTGGAAGAGTTCTAAACAAAGCACTACTGCGATGTCTTCTACAGAAGCTGAATACACAGCTGCTTCTAAAGCTGCAATGGAAGCAATTTGGATACGTAAATTCATTTCTGGGCTTGGTGTTGTTCCCAGTAATGATAGACCTATGGAAATGTATTGTGATAATACAGGTTCAATTACTATAGCCGATGAACCTGGAGTTCAAAAGGGTGCCAAACATTTTCGAAGAAAATATCACTACATTCGAGAAGTAATTCAAGAAGGTGATATTCGTATTCTTAAAGTTCACACAGATAACAACTTAGCTGATCCGTTTACCAAACCAATGTCTTGTACCAAACATGTTGAGCATGGTAGGAGCATTGGACTTAGACCAGCTGGTAGTTTCATGTAGATTTGTGTATTTTAGTATTTGAATAATTGGGATGTAAAACAGTTCTTATTTGTAATGAATTGCTATATGAGATATGATCGTTTTCATTTTATATCAACTGTGTCCTATATTTGCATGTTTAATCCAAGAGTAATTTAATTACACTAAATTATCCATTGTCAGTTGATGATACGGGAGTATTGTCGAATTAAGACAAATGTGAGTTGGTCATATTCATTTTGGAATGAATATTAATTGATGATGCCGCCAATCTCATATGTGTTCATTGGATGAACATTGGATTGACCTAACCAACGAGAATTCACTACATGGATCGGCGTCAATAGTGAATCTCGCAAGTGGTTGAATCTCTCATCCTTAGACTTGAGATGCAAGTAGGTTTTGTATGTGTGGAATGTCAATCCTTGATATGGTTCAACGTTGTCCTGAACAAGGCTACTATAAAGACCATTTTCAGGTGCGATGTGAAACACATGAACGACACGTGCAGTCAAAAGAGGATTTGTTCCTCCACATGTATTGGAGTTAGATACTACTGGGTCCCTCGATGAATTGTACAGATGTATGTGTGGCCACACTCAAATGTAATTAAGATGATACTTGATTAATTTGGAAATCTAGTTCAATATCAATATCGAGAAACAAAATAGTTAAGCCCAAGAATGACTGTTGATCCATGTCTAGAGTTTAACATAGTATCAGAAACAAAGGGATGACTGATATCTAAACAATTTAAATGAGATGTTTAAGAAACTATCCTCATATGTTTCTGGGGGCATTGGTGTGTTGCTAGACGCTAACCTTTGCTTGTATAACTACATGATTATTATGACGTGCGCAAGTGGGAGCTGTTGGAGTATGCTCGTGTCATAATAAATAATTATACGACTAGACACATGTGAGCCTATGGGGTCACACACATATACACACAGGTACCACTTAATATATCGTGTCTATTGTATATACGATATATTTATATACTTACGTAACTCAGGATTAATATTTGGCTTATAATAACTAAGATTGTACTTAGTGTATTATTAGACAATTTAAATAAATGGTAATTTCCATTTAAATCCCATGATAAACGTCCCATCTTTGACTTGATGATTTCATACGTTTTCTTTTTTCAAATAGACAAATTGATTTGTCCTTAAATGAGTTTCCATATCATTAAAACATTGACCTTATTATTAAAGGGTCTTGTTGATATGAGAATTGTTTTTTGAAAGAAAAAAACATACGTACATCTATCTATCAACATAATGGGACGGCAATGATATCACAAAAGTGGTGATTGTTTGTTTGCTAATTATTAAGCTTTATCATATTGTTGTTAAAAGCTTAACAAAGAGTTACGGGTATATTGTGACTAGCATCTACGTGGTATACATTGACGTGTAGTGTGTTTCTACATAGAGGTGGTCTACTTTGATCACTTGGTTTCTTGGATAGATCGTGTGGTGATTGTCTCCGATTGATCTTACCAAATCGTGCTACAAAGGTATACTTATATCCCCCTTTAATTGATTAATCATATGACTCTTTGGATCTGTCAATAGGTGCTTACTCTGCTGCGTTTTGATTATATTTAACATGTTATTAATTATATTAAGCACCTATAAGGTCATCTTTTCAGAAAATGATAGTGAAATCGTAAAAGATGGAAAGGTCATTGGAAAAGGTATTAGAAAGCATGGGCTTTATGTCATGAAGGTCAATAAGAAGTCAAAAGACAACATATGTCTTGCGACTATAGATGATAGTTCTACTCTTTGGCATAGGAGATTAGGTCACGCTAATATGCGTCTAATTCAATCTTTAGTATCTAAGGAGTTGGTAAGACACCTCCCCAAGATGAAGTTTGATAGTCACTTTTGTGATGCTTGCAAAGTTGGAAAGCAAGTTCACTCAAGTCACAACGCCAAGAATTTGGTTTCAACCTCTCGGTGCTTAGAACTCCTACATATGGATCTCTTTGGACCTACCGCCATACGGAGTTATGGAGGTAACCTTTATACCTTAGTTATAGTTGATGACTACTCTAGATTCACTTGGACTAGATTTTTGGCATCTAAGAATGAAGCTTTCGATCATTTCAAAATCTTTAGTCGAAGAATTCAAAATCAACTAGGATGTCCAATTGTCTCTATTTGGACGGATCATGGTAGGGAATTTGATAATGAAGTGCAATTTGGTGCCTTTTGTGAAGATCATGGTATTACCCATAACTTCTCGGCTCCTCGCACTCCACAATCAAATGGGGTAGTTGAAAGGAAGAATAGGACCATCCAAGAGATGAGTAGGACGATGTTAAACGAGCAATCTTTGCCTCAAAAGTTTTGGTGCAATGTCGTGGACACATTGACTTATACTCTCAACCGAATTCTTATTCGACCCTTCCTAGGAAAGACCCCCTATGAGATTCTTAAAGGTAAGAAACCCTCATTGGAATACTTTAGGGTTTTTGGAAGCAAGTGCCTTATCCTCAACACCAAAGACTACCTTACCAAGTTTGACCCAAAGTCTTACGAAGGTATCTTTTTAGGTTATTCCCAAACTAGCAAAGCCTGCATAGTCCTTAATAGAACCTCGGGCGTAATTGAAGAATCACTTAACGTGACTTTTGATGAAACCCCTCCTTTAACCAAGACACCACCATTGGTTGATGATGACTTGGATGAAGTAGAAGTAGTTAGAGCTAAAAATGTTAGAAAAATAGGAGTTGAAAGACCTTAGTGTTGATAAGGAAGTAAACATTAAGGAGTCTAAGGATCATACTCTCAATAATATCATTGGCGACTTAAATCAAAGGACCCTAAGATCTCAAGTCCAAAACCAAAGTAACTTCTTTTGTTTCGTCTCCTTGATTGAACCAAAGAATGTTAAAGAAGCTTTGACGGATGAGAGTTGGGTCATTGCGATGGAAGAAGAATTGAATCAATTCGTTGCTAATGATGTTTGGGAACTTGTTCCTCCACCTAGAAGTTCTACCATTATAGGAACCAAATGGGTATATAGGAATAAGCTAGATGAAAATGGTGTTGTGTCTCGTAACAAAGCTAGACTTGTAGCACAAGGCTATAATCAACAAGAAGGGATTGATTATGACGAGACATATGCACCGGTAGCTAGATTAGAATCCATTAGAATCCTTTTAGCCTACGCTTGTTCCTTAGATATTAAGCTTCAACAAATGGATGTAAAGAGTGCATTTCTTAACAGTTTGATCAATGAGGAGGTATATGTGGCTCAACCTCCCGGCTTCATTGATTTTGAGAAACCAGATCATGTTTACAAGCTTAAGAAGGCACTTTATGGTCTTAAAGAAGCACCCAAAGCTTGGTATGATAGACTTAAAGCGTTTCTTGTCAAACATGAGTATACCATGGGAATGGTAGACAACACTCTCTTTACAAAGAAGAAAGGTTCTCATCTCATAATCGTGCAATTATATGTTGATGACATTATATTTGGCTCAACTTGTCAAGAATTGTGTGATGACTTTGCCAAAATCATGCATGATGAGTTCGAAATGAGTATGATGGGAGAACTTAACTTCTTTTTAGGACTCCAAATTAAACAAATGGACGACGGTATTTTATTTAGTCAATCTAAGTACGCTAAAGAAATGCTAAAGAAATTTGGATTAGAAGAATCTAGACCAATGAAGACCCCTATGGCATCGGATACTAAACTCATCGTAGATGATGATTGTGAGTCGGTAGACAACACCAAATATAGATGTATGATTGGTAGTTTGTTGTACCTAACGGCAACTCGACCGGATATCATGTTTAATGTTTGCCTTTGTGCTCGCTTCCAAGAGGCTCCCAAAACCTCTCACCTTGAAGCGGTTAAGCGTATCTTCCGATACATTAAAGGCACTATACATTTAGGATTATGATATCCTAAAGGGACCGGCGTAGAAACCATTGTCTACGCGGACTCAGATCATGCGGGAGACTATGTGAACCGGAAAAGAACTAGTGGTGTTTGTACCTTCATGGGTTGTTGTTTAACTTCTTGGTTCTTCAAGAAACAAACCGCTCTTGCGATATCCACCACGGAAGCCGAGTATGTGAGTGCCGGAAAAGCATGCCAACAAGCTCTATGGATGAAGCAAGCGCTTGTTGATTACGGGATTTGTCTTGATGATGTTCCCATCATGTGTGACAATAAGGGTGCTATAGACCTTAGCAAGAATCCCGTGCAACATTCGCGAACCAAGCACATAGAAATTCGTCACCATTTTCTTTGGGATAATGTTCAAAAGGGGAACATTTCAATTGAGAAGGTACCCTCCGAGGATAACTTAGCCGACATCTTCACTAAGCCACTTAAGAAGGAACCTTTTAATTACTTGCGTCTAGGTCTAGGATTAATGGAACATATTCCTTAATTGCTTTCCTTTATTGAGTCTTTTTCTTTCCTTTGAGTCTTGTATCACTTTGAGTCCTTGAGTCTCCTAAACTCTTCTTGAAAATCTTCTCTTCTCCTTTTCAAAATCCTCAAAGTCTCTTTCAAAAATGGTTGAGAAATGTTTTGACATTGTTAATTCAATCTAAAAACGTTTTTCATAGATTCTTGCTATTAATCTCGAGCTTACATAATTCATATGTATGATTCTCTCAAACATAGCAAGAACAAGATAGAATCATGGAGGATCATTGTGTCATGACTTAAGGTCTTGTCTTACACACTTTATAAGTGTGAAAAACTTATCCTTTTACCACTTAATTACAATAATAACCAGGCCAAAACGTGTATTTTATGTCGTAAATGTCGGAATTATGCGTGGTTTGTGTTTTTGTTGTGATTTAGGACGAAATTGTGAAAAGAGGAGAAAACACGGGCTTTTATCGAAGAAAAAGACAAAAGACGAAGTCGAAAGATCAAGAGTGCTAAAAGAACGGAAGTCCAAGGCCAATTTTGAAGATTTATCGAAGAAAAAGTCTAAAGACGGAAGTTTAATAAAAGCCGAAGAACTCAAGTCTAAATTAATGAAGAAATTACAAGACGAGTTTATTAATCCCGAGACAAAGTCGAAAAGTCAAAGAATTAAGAAGACGAAAAGGCGTGAAGAAGAAGAATAAACCAACGCATGCTTAGTCTTTCCTAATCACCTATAAATACACTCCTAATGTGTCATTAGGAGTTGTAGGCTAGTTTGACAATCTAGTTCTTGCATTTTAATTACTTGCACTTTTCTTAATTGCACCTTTAATTACTTTTCTTGCACCTTCATTTGTAAGCTTAATCTTTACTTTTAATTGTTGAATCCTTAATTTTAATCAAGTTTTTATTAATCTCTCATTCTACCTTTCTTGTTTTGCTTAATCTTTGTGCTTATTATCTTATTGTCATGCTTATTTGATTACTTGTTATGTTTTTATGTTATTGATTGAGTTAGCTTATTGATTTGATAGCTTATTGTGTTTTTCCTTAAATTTGATTAAGTGCTTTTTAGTTAAATTTTATAAAAAGTTGATTTTAAATATTTTTATTATTTAGTGTTTTTAAAAGTTTTTAAATTTGGTTCAATAGCTTTTTCTTAAATTTGATTTGGTAAAAGTTTTAGTTAAGTGCTTATTTGTGTTTAGCTTCATTTTAGTTCGTAGCTTATTTGATTTATGTTCTTATCCGGGTTTTGGTAAAACCCTTGTATTCCGAATATCACCTCCATCTCAACATTCCGGATAGTGATCATCTGATTATTCCGGATAAGCTACACGGGTAGATATTCCGGATAAGTCTTCTATTGTGTTTTCCGAGTAAAGTGACAGTTTATTCCGGATAAGCATCCGGAAGATTATTCCGGATAAGAGGCATTTGTTTATTCCGGATAAGCTACTAGACGGGTAATCCGGATAAGCTGGGGGACAACATTATTCCGGATAAGTGTTTGAAAGAGATTCCGGATAAGGCTTCGGTATTATTCCTGATAAGGTGATAGTTTATTCCGGATAACGACCAAAAATATATTTCTTTCTCACCAAAAGACGACTGAGTCGCACGTTAATCCCTTTTTAAATTCAAAAAGATCAGACGATAAAATTTTCTTAATGGGCAAAAGCCTTGTATTAAATGGCGCCGCTGCCGGCTCTTTTCGTAAAGATTAACGGTTTTCTGTGAGAGACACGTTGAATTTTGGGATCCGTTCACTTGTGAACGTTATTTTTCTTGTTCAAAAATTTTCAAAAATCCATAAAAATTAAAAATTGTTAAAAATCCATAAAAATTAAAAAAATTTCGAAAATCCAAAAAGATTTTATTTTTATTTTTATAGTGTATATATATTGTCTATTGCTTTGGTATCTTTTTCTTTTGCTTTCACAGGTGTATGCGTACTAGATCTTCAACTTATCCAGTGCCCGAGACTCGTGAAGATTTAGCTATGGCAGGTGTGAACAACAACAATAACCCACCGCACCTCAACAATAACAACAATAATGTTCCCCCACCCGATCTTCGGACGATGGAGGAGCTTTGTAAACCTACAATGAATGGACGAGGAGGACCGATTGCGCCGATGCAAATCACGGCTCCGGAGTTTTCGTTGAAGCATCACATGATCCAGCAAGTGCAGAACACTTGTCCATTTCGCGGATTGCCGGATGATGATGCCAACAAACACCTCGACAAATTCATTACCGTTACTCAAAGCATGAAGTTGCCCGGTGTTACTATGGATTTTCTTCGCCTTCACCTATTTCCACACACCTTATCCCACCATGCCGAAAAATGGTTTGATCGTCTTCCAAAGAATTCAATTCATACTTGGGATGAGATGACTCAACGATTTTTGTCGCGCTACTTTCTACCATCCATGGTCACGAGCCTTCGAAATCAAATTAGTGGATTTACTCAAGAACCCGATGAATCACTTTTTGATGCTTGGGAACGATATGATGTTTTGATCGATCGATGTCCAAACCACAACATGCTCCCCGTTACTTTGATTGATACTTTCTACAATGGTTTAACTTTTCTAGAACGTGATACGATTAATGCAGCCATCGGTGGCACATTCATGAAAAGAAGACCTGAGGAGTGTACAGAGCTTATAGAGAACATGACTACTCACCACAAAAATTGGGATTCATCCGCATCTTCAAGATCAAACCCGAGAGTCAATGTTTCTTCTACTTCTTCAAACCCGGATATCACCGAATTAACCCGCGCAATGGTCGAAATGAGCAAGAACGTGCAACTCTTGGCTACAAATCATCAACAACAAGTTAAATCTGTAGCAGTTTCTTGTGAGACTTGCGGCGGTCCTCACTCATACACTGATTGTCCTTCTACTCATGACAATCCGGAAAACGTGTATGCGGCTTATGGTAACTACTCAACAGAAAATTACCAAGCCCGACCTCAAGGTGATCGTAACTTGCTAAGTTACCGTTCGAACAACTATCTTTCACCCAGTTTTTCTCCTCAAAACCAGAACCCCAACAACTACAATCGAAGCAACCAAATCCCACCTCGAGCTTCAAATCCTTATCACCCACCCGCTCAACAAGCCCCACCCATTCATCAAGATGTTGAAACCTTAATGAGAACCCAAGGAGAGCAAATTAAGAATCTGCAAAGCCAAATTATCAACTTGAAAGGGGATATCACTAAGCAAAGTAATGACATTAGATCCGAGCTTCAACATGATATACAAACCTCCTTTAGCACTCAAACTAATGATTTGAAGAATATGCTGGCTAGTTTCTTACCAACCACTCAACCCTCTACTTCGGGCTCTCTACCTTCAAATACCGTCACCAATCCGAGAGCGAATGTGAGTGCTATTAATACACGTAGTGGAGCAACCTTAGTAGGACCATCTATCCCTCCCCCAGTTACTCCATCTACACCTCATCCACCACCATTTATCCCTCCTACTCCCACGTCTAGTATTAGTTCTCCATTACCGTCTCCACCTCTTACTGACGTACCCAAGAAGAAGAACCCTTCACCAACCCCACCTTCCACCTTTAAACCTTCAACATCTCACCCTCTACCTGCTACACCTACACCTTCCACCTATAAACCCAATATTCCTTATCCTTCTCGCTTAGACAAGGCTAAATTGCAAACCAATGATGACATTCAAGTGTCGAACTATTTGAAGATGATCTCTCAAAAGAATTTCAACATTATCCTTGTTGAAGCACTTGTCCACATGCCGAAATTCGTCAAAGCATTCAAGGAATTGCTTAATAAGAAGGAAAAGCTGGTTGAGCTTGTCAACACACGCTTAAATGAAAATTGTTATGCAGTCATTCTTAAAGAACTTCCGGAAAAACTTGGAGATCCCGGTCGTTTTGTGTTGCCTTGCATTTTTAACAAAACCGAAGAATTTACTGCCCTAGCTGATCTCGGGGCAAGTATTAATTTGATGCCTTTAAGTGTTTGGACAGCATTATCATTACCCGATCTTATACCAACAAAGATGACTCTTGAGCTAGCAAATCGTACTCTCGTTTACCCCGTTGGTATTGCTGAAGACATGTTTATTAAAGTTGGCACCTTCACTTTTCCGGTCGACTTTGTTGTTGTTGATTATGAAGTGGACCCTCGTATTCCGTTAATACTTGGTCGGCCATTTTTAAGAACCGGAAAAGCTTTAGTTGATGTTGCCGAAGGTGAGTTAATCTTAAGGGTCGGGAATGATGCACAAGTGTTCAAAATGGGGAAGATCACAACCAAATATAATGGAAGAGAATCAGCAAATATGATTAATGTGCTTGATGACTTTGTCGTCTACAACAATCCTCTATTCGAATCTTGCTATGACAATCCACTTTTCCAAGATGATGTGGATGATTCTCTCTCCGATTCTGATCCTCCACCAATTTATGATTCTCCACCGATCTTTGATGCTTATGATGACGATTCTAGTTCCAATGGAGATGATTATGATGATTTTACTTCTGAGTATCCAGACATGCCCACTTATGATGATTTTGATGAGGCCGATACTCGCTCGAGTGATTCTTCTCATGATGACCTTACTCATACTTTTGATGAAGATCCTCCGCCAACAACACTTGATCCTACTTTGGATGACTACTCATTTGAGGAAGACTTTGCTACTTTTCTCAACACATACTTCCCAAATGATAGTGATGCTCCTCCTTTGGACTTTGATGATTATGGTCTTTATCCTACTTTGGATATGAAGAAACCAGCTTCAAAGGAGAAAAATCCGGCCGACACCGATATCCGCAGCACTTATGTCTTGACACCTTTATATCCACCTTCTGAGGATGAGATTGCGAGATTTATGATCGGATCTTCTTCAAGATCTGCTAAGCCTGAGTGTTATTTTCCCCTAAAGGGAAAGGTGTTCGACCCCGGTATTGGAATTTTCAAGCCATCTCAGTATCCATCTGATGAAATAAAAGGAAATATTTTTGGAAACCATGGAGATATGCTTGCACCTTAGCACCCTTACTACCACCATACTCCATCTTTGCTTAAGGGAACCTTGCCTATTCTTCTTTGGCTTGCCTTGTTCGCCTTAAGCTTGTGTTATTTGATGGACGAAAACCATGTATTTGATCCCGGTGGATGTGTTTCAAGTTTCTTTCTATGATAATCAAGGTCGAGTCAAGCTCACGACTCGGTTAACAAAAACAAGCGCTTCTCGGGAGGCAACCCGCAGTATCTATCCTTTTTCTCTTGTTTTTATAATAAGTGTAGGGGGAGACCCTAGTATGTGTTTTCTTTCTTATCATGTGTAGGGATTCGAGCTTTCAAAGATCCATTCTTGATGACTTTTGACAACCCGTGATTCCGTGTACCCGTCTTCCCGGTTTTATCCTAAACTCTTTTGATTCTCTATTTTATATTCTTCAATATTAAAATAGGAATCACTTTAGTTGTCTCTTCCTTAGCAAGAGTTAAACAAAGTGTACAATGTCCTAAGTGTAGGGAGTTTACTTCCACATGCTTAAACATTGGGGTCAATGTTTATATTAAGTGTAGGGGGACTTCTTTCGAAGTTAAGTGGTATTTTCCTTGTATTTGTCCTCATTTTAACCGGAAAATTGATTTTTCGACATTTTTCAAAATTTTTGATCTATTTTGGCCTATTAGTATTTACCTTTGTTATAGTTATTTTCTTTCCTTGCTAGAATAAATTTTAATAAAGTGGTTTTAATTTTTAAACGCTGTGAATCTTTTGACTCAACCCGAGTTTACTTATCCAAGTTTACTCTAGCTAGTATCCTTAACATGTTTAAGTCAAGTTTTGTTAGGCTTTATATAGGGAACTTTAAAACGCGAAAGTCTTAACTCTTACGGGTTAAGAACAAGAACTTTTCGCAAGTTCCTATAATTGATCCTAGAG
This sequence comes from Glebionis coronaria, assembly GCA_025667525.1. Taxonomy (NCBI): domain Eukaryota; kingdom Viridiplantae; phylum Streptophyta; class Magnoliopsida; order Asterales; family Asteraceae; genus Glebionis; species Glebionis coronaria. The sequence goes on along the minus strand of CM046882.1, from coordinate 96,323,128 downwards.
AGTCGTTTATCAAGGGAACTTTAAAATGCGAATTCTATACTTGAATGAGTCTAAGAGTTTGCAAGATCCTATAGATGACTCGAAAACCCAAAACTTTGATTTAATTGGCTAAGCATCCACGAGCCTCATTCCTTGAGATTTTAAATTATGGAGAACGAGAGATGATAGAGTCAATTATAAGTTTGGTATTCTTTCATGAATTTATGTGAGTTAATTATGAGCTTTTTCTCCCATCGCTTGCTAATAAATTTATCTGCAATAAATAAGGTTGTACGATTTGAAAAGTTACTTAGCTTCTAGCCCAAGATCGTTTAAAAGTTGCTTGGTATTAATTAGAGTTCATAGCCAAGGCATAACTTATTTAAGCGGGATGCGAAGATTGGCGAGTCCGAAAAGGCCCTAACAAGGCATGAGGGCTATATTTTGTTGCTAAAGATCCAAAATTGATGTGGAGAGTCATTTATCAAAAATCAATATGAAGGATCGAGACACACGACGAAAAGCAAATACTCCCCAAAAGATCATGGAGAAGTCTATCCGAAAAGACCCTAGCAAGGTTTGAGGATAAATAGATCCAAGTCCTAAAAGGAGGCGGATCGTTGTATATCAAAGTCCAAAATAAATATTGGAGAAAAATGAAGAAGTCGTGGTCCAAGTATGAAGAATCTCTCAAAACTTCAACCTATTATAAAGAGGAGACCATAATTTCAAGATCGTCTCTCAAAGATTTGAAGTATGAAGTCGCTGTCAAATATCGGTCCGAGAAAGGTCTCAAATCGTGAAGCGAGTTATGCCAAGATCTGAACTTTATGAGGTCCCGAGAAGCAGTTTTAAAAGATTTTGTCATTTAGCTAACTATTGATTAAATCGTCCCACTTTATTTTCGGCCTAAATAACTATCAAAATAAGTCAACAATGCATCCTCGTGATCATTCAAGACAATAATAAAATATAATAGATACACCTAGGAATAAGGGAGTCTAAGTAAATAATTGGCCCATATGAGTTTGTGTTAGTTTGCTAACTTATAATAACAATGATCTCATTTTTAAGCTTAGTTTGGGGAACGTGAAACTTGAGGATGATAATCATTCATGACATTTCCAAAACCCCAAGGTAAGTTTTTGTTCTTTTTACTTGTTTTCTTCTTTTGAATATTTTGTAAATTTCTATCTTTTTAATAAAGGCCAAGGTGGATTGATTATGTGGAAAATGTAAAACTTGCTTTGTAACTAATGCATTGCATGAGGACATTGCAATGGTCAAGTGTAGGGGATTTAATAAGTGTGAAAACACTTATCCCTTTACCACTTAATTACAATAATAACCAGGCCAAAACGTGTATTTTATGTCGTAAATGTCGGAATTATGCGTGGTTTTGTTTTTGTTGTGATTTAGGACAAAATTGTGAAAAGGGGAGAAAACACGGGCTTTCACGGGCTTTTATTGAAGAGAAAGACAAAAGACGAAGTCGAAAGATCAAGAGTGCTAAAAGAACGGAATTCCAAGGCCAATTCTGAAGATTTATCGAAGAAAAAGTCTAAAGACGGAAGTTTAATAAAAGCCGAAGAACTCAAGTCTAAATTAATGAAGAAATTACAAGACGAGTTTATTAATCCCGAGACAAAGTCGAAAAAGTCGAAGAATTAAGAAGACGAAAAGACGTGAAGAAGAAGAATAAACCAACACATGCTTAGTCTTTCCTAATCACCTATAAATACACTCCTAATGTGTCATTAGGAGTTGTTGGCTAGTTTGACAATCTAGTTCTTCCATTTTAACTACTTGCACTTTTCTTAATTGCACCTTTAATTACTTGTCTTGCACCTTCATTTGTAAGCTTAATTTTTACTTTTAATTGTTGAATCCTTAATTTTAATCAAGTTTTTATTAATCTCTCATTCTACCTTTCTTGTTTTGCTTAATCTTTGTGCTTATTATCTTATTGTCATGCTTATTTGATTACTTGTTATGTTTTTATGTTATTGATTGAGTTAGCTTATTGATTTGATAGCTTATTGTGTTTTTCTTAAATTTGATTAAGTGCTTTTTAGTTAAATTTTATAAAAAGTTGATTTTAAACATTTTTATTATTTAGTGTTTTTAAAGTTTTTAAATTTTGGTTCAATAGCTTTTTCTTAAATTTGATTTGGTAAAGTTTTAGTTAAGTGCTTATTTGTGTTTAGCTTCATTTTAGTTCGTAGCTTATTTGATTTAAGTTCTTATCCGGGTTTTGGTAAAACCCTTGTATTCTGAATATCACCTCCATCTCAACATTCCGGAGAGTGATCATCTGATTATTCCGGATAAGCTACACGGGTAGATATTCCGGATAAGTCTTCTATTGTGTTTTCCGAGTAAAGTGACAGTTTATTCCGGATAAGCATCCGGCAGATTATTCCGGATAAGAGGCATTTATTTATTCCGGATAAGCTACTAGACGGGTAATCCGGATAAGCTGCGGGACAACATTATTCCGGATAAGTGTTTGAAGGAGATTCCGGATAAGGCTTCGGTATTATTCCGGATAAGGTGACAGTTTATTCCGGATAAGGGTTCGAAGATTATCCTGGATAACGATCCAAGGGATTCCGGATAAGTGTTGTTTGTTTATTCCGGATAAGCAGCCGGAATTAATTCCGGATAGGGACTATTGGAGGGGATTCCGAATAAGCTTCAGAAGATTATTTCGGATAAGGAACAAGGGGAATTCTGGATAAGGAGTGACAATCATATTCCGGATAAGCCTTGGAACCATATCCCGGATAACTCGCTGAGAATTATTCCGGATAAGGACTCAGGGAAGATTCCGGATAAGCAGTACTTAGTTGGGTATTCCGGATAGTGACAGTGTTTCGGGGTCCAACTCAGGTTTTGTTTATCCTCTGTTTACTTTTCAAGCATTTATTTTTCTCGCTATTTTTCTTTAAGTGTTATTTTAATTGTTTAGTTTAATTTTAATTTTCAAGTTTACATTTTTATTACATTGTCAATTTAATTTTTCGTCACACTTTTATTTTCTGTCATTTAATTCATTTACTTTTAAAAGTCTTATTATTGCACCATTTGAGTTTTAATTAGTTGTAGATACATTACCCGTCATTTTACTTTTAAGACTTGCACATTTTACCTTACAATGACCAAAAATATATTTCTTTCTCACCAAAAGACGACTGAGTCGCACGTTAATCCCTTTTTCAATTCGAAAAGATCGGACGATAAAATTTTCTTACTGGGCAAAAGCCTTGTATTACACCTCCTACATCGATTTTTAAAATCCATGTATTTTGGTCAATCTCTATTTGGTGAGTTAGTATGTGTTCTCTTTTTATATCTTTGCTTTCAAGCTGATAGGTGTGTAAACACCCATCCTTTTTACCACTTAATTACAATAATAACCGAGCCAAAACGTGTATTTTATGTCTTTTATGTCAGAATTATGCGTAGTTTGTGTTTTTGTTGTGATTTAGGACGAAATTGTGAAAAGTGGAGAAAACACGGCATTCACGGGCTTTTATTGAAGAAAAAGATGAAAGATGAAGTCGAGAAGTCAAGAGTGCAAAAAGAACGGAAGTCCAAGACCAATTCTGAAGATTTATCGAAGAAAAAGTCGAAAGACGGAAGTTTACTTAAAGCCGAAGAACTCAAGTCTACTTTATTGAAGAATTAAAAGACGAGTTCAAAGAAATCCCGAGCCAAAAGTCATTAAAGTCCAAGATTAAAGAAGATTTAAAGGCTTAAGGACTAATGGTGCAATTAACAAAGAGATTAAGAAGGAAGGGCCTAATGATGCAATTAAGAGAAAATGAAGGAGGGGAGGAAGCTTCCTAAGCACTCCTTAATCCTCCCCTATATATAGATTAGTTCTTAATCGTTTTCATTTTGTTGGCTAATAGTGACAATTAGTTCTTCCACTTTTAATTACCTTGTCATTTAAATACTTGTCAAATTTAAATATTGTCTTGCACCTTAATTACCATTTAATTTCAAGTAAGTTTTTCTTTTAATTCTTGTTAATCTTTATCTTTATTGTTAATCTCTCATTCTACCTTTCTTAATCTTTGATTTTTATTATTTATGTTCATGTTCATGTTCATGTTCATGTTCTTATGTTCTTATTTTGATTAAAGTGGGTTTTGATTATCTTGATTAGATTTGTTAGTTTGATTGTTTTGGATTGATTGTTTATCATTAATAGTTGTTTATTAATTAGTTTGATTTAATCTTGTGTTTGATTTAGCTTTAGTTTGATTAAATTCGTGCATATATTTGTCCCTTGTTCTTCGGTCTGCTGCTTCTGATCTTTTCCAGGATATTCCGAATAGAAGGCTTATTCCGTATAGGAGAATATTCCGAGTAGGGGTGATATTCCGGATAGCCTGAGTATTCCGAATTACCACATCATTCCGAGTAATACTTACTATTCCGCATAGGGAGGTTGTTCCGCATAGCCTGGTTATTCCGAATAGGCCTGATATTCCGAGTAAGGAACTTTATTCCGAATAGGGTTGGTTATTCCGCATAGGGCAAAGATTCCGAATAGTCACAATATTCCGGATAGGACCTTATTCCGCATAGGGGAATTATTCCGCATTGGGATAATATTCCGAATAGGCATTATATTCCGGATAGGTAATTTCAGTTTTTTTTAGTTTCTGCCTTTTAATTTCGAGCTTTATTTTTCCCGCCTTTTTCCTTACTTGCACTTTAAGTTTATTTGCCTTAGATTTGTTTTAGCCTTGCCTTAGTTTTAGTTTTAGTTGCGTCTTAAGTTTGCCTTAGTTAGTTTTAAGTTTGCGTTATTTACTCTTAGTGCCCTTTAATTTTAGTCACGCTTTTAAATACCTGCACCATTTATTTTTAATTAGATTTAGATTTACTTTAAAGTCATTTACTTTAATTGTTTTTGCACTTTCATTTTAAATACTACAACGACACAACTTTTGTTTCACCAAAGAACAGCTGAGTCACATAGTTAACACAGTTTTCAATTCGAAGAGACATACATAAACGAATCTTTTTACCTGGCCAAAAGCCTTGTATCAAATGGCGCCGCTGCCGGCTGTTTTCGTAAAGATTAACGGTTTTCTGTGAGAGACGCGTTGCTTTTTGGGATCCGTTCACTTGTGAGCGTTATTTTCTTGCTTAAAAAAAATCAAAAACCCATAAAAATTAAAAATTGTTAAAAATCCATAAAAATTAAAAATTTCAAAAATCCAAAAAGATTTTATCTTTATTGTGTATATATATTGTCTTTGCATTTGGTATTGTTTTCTTTTGTCTTTGTAGGTGTATGCGTACTAGATCTTCTAATTATCAAGAGCCCGAGACTCGAGAAGATTTAAGTATGTCAGGTGTTAACAACAACAATAATCCACCGCACCTCAACAATAACAACAATGTTCTTCCCCAGCCCGATCTTCGGACAATGGAGGAGCTTTGTCAACCTACCATGTTTGGACGAGGAGGACCGATTGCGCCGATGCAAATCAACGCTCCAGAGTTTTCGTTGAAGCACCACATGATTCAGCAAGTGCAAACTAACCCATTCCGTGGATTGCCTGATGATGATGCCAACAAACACCTCGACAAGTTCATTACAATCACTCAAAGCATGAAGTTGCCTGGTGCCACAAGGGATGTTCTTCGCCTACAACTCTTTCCACATACTTTATCACATCATGCCGAGAAATGGTTTGATCGTCTCCCGAAGAATTCTATTCATACTTGGGATGACATGACTCAACGCTTTTTGTCGCGCTACTTTCCACCATCCATGGTCACGAGCCTTCGCAATCAAATCAGCGGTTTCATGCAAGACCCTGATGAATCTCTTTTTGATGCTTGGGAAAGATATAATGTCTTGATTGATCGTTGTCCAAACCATAACATGCTCCCTGTGACCTTAATTGATACTTTCTACAACGGTTTGACTTTTCGTGATCGTGATACGATTAATGCAGCTGCCGGTGGCACATTCATGAAAAGAAGACCCGAGGAGTGTAGAGAGCTAATTGAGAACATGACTACTCACCACAAAAAATGGGATTCCTCTGCTTCTTCAAGGAACAACCCGAGAGTCAATGTTTCTTCTACTTCAGCAAACCCTGATATGACCGAACTCACCCGCATGATGACTGAAATGAGCAAAAGTATCACGCTTCTCGCTTCAAACCAACAACAACAACAAGTTAAAGCGGTTGCTAATCCTTGTGAAACATGCGGCGGTCCTCACTCATACACCGGTTGTCCTTCTACTCAAGGAAATTCGGAAAATGTGTATGCAGCTTATGGTAAATATTCACCGGAAAATTACCAAGCTCGACCTCAAGGGGATAGAAATCTGCTGAGTTACCGATCAAACAACTACCTTTCACCCGGTTTTTCTCCTCAAAACCAAAACCCCGCCAACAACTACAATAGAAGCAACCAAATCCCACCAAGAGCTTCTAATCCTTATCACCCACCCGCTCAACAAGCCCCACCCATTAACCCCGATGTTGAAGCCATAATGAGAACCCAAGGTGAGCAAATCAAGAATCTACAGAGCCAAATTATCAATCTAAAAGGAGATATCACCAAGCAAGGGAACGAGATAAGATCCGAGCTTCGAGATAATATTCAATCCTCATTCAGCAATCAAACAACTGATTTGAAGAATATGCTTGCTAGTTTCTTGCCCGCCACTCAACCTTCTACTTCGAGTCTCTACCCTCAAACACCGTCACCAATCCGCGAGCAAATGTGAGAGCTATTACTACTCGTAGTGGAATTACCATTGTCGATCCACCTATCCCGCCCCCATCATCTACACCTCCTCCTCCACCATTTATCCCTACTCCTCCTACACCTAGTATTAGTGCACTATTACCGTCTCCGCCTCTTCATGACGATGTTCCTAGGAAGGACCCTTCAACATCTCAACCTTTACCTACACCTGCACCTTCACCACCCAAACCCAATATCCCTTATCCTTCTCGTTTAGGCAAGACCAAAATGCTAACCAAGGATGACGCTGAAGTGTCGAGATCTGTGAAGATGATCTCTCAAATGAACTTCAACATTAGCTTTCTCGAAGCACTTGTCCACATGCCGAAATTTGTCAAAGCATTTAAGGAATTGCTTAACAAGAAGGAAAAGTTGATTGAGCTCACCAACACACGCTTAAATGAAAACTGCTCTGCAGTTATTCTTAAAGAACTTCCAAAAAAGCTTGGAGATCCCGGTCGTTTTGTGTTGCCTTGCGTTTTCAACAAAACTGAAGAATTTACTGCCCTTGCTGATCTCGGGGCCAGTATTAATTTGATGCCTTTGAGTGTTTGGAAAACACTATCATTGCCCGACCTCACTCCCACAAAGATGACTCTTGAACTTGCAAATCGCACTCTTGCTTACCCCGTTGGTATAGCCGAAGACGTGTTTATTAAAGTTGGCACATTTACTTTCCCGGTCGACTTTGTCGTTGTTGATTATGAAATGGACCCTCGTATTCCTTTAATACTTGGTCGGCCATTCTTGAGAACCGGACGAGCTTTAGTTGATGTGGCCGAAGGTGAGTTAATCTTAAGAGTCGGGAATGATTCACAAGTTTTTAAAATGGGAAAGCTTACAAGTAAATCCTTTGGAGGCCGAGAATCAGTGAATATGATTAATGTGCTTGATGACTTTGTTGTCTACAACAATCCTCTATTCGAGTCTTGCAATGATAATCCACTTTTTCAAGATGATGTGGATGATTCTCTCTCAAATTTGGAACCTTCCCCCATTTATGATTCTCCACCGATCTTCGATGCTTATGATGATGATTCTAGCTCAGATTCGGATGATTATGATGACCTTACTTCTGAGTATCCCGATCTGCCCACATATGATGATTTTGATGAGGCCGATACTCTTTCGAGCGATTCTTCACATGATGAAGATCCTCCGCCATCACTCGATCCTACTTTGGACGATTACTCATTTGAGGAAGACTTCTCTACGTTTCTCAACACTTACTTCCCTCATGAGAGTGATGCTCCTCCTTATGATTTTGAAGATTATCGTCTTGATCCTACTTTGGATTTGAAGCACATTCTTTCAAAGGAGAAGAAACCGGTCGACACCAATATCCGCAGCACGTATGAGTTAACACCTCTTTGTCCATCTTCTGAGGACGAGGTTGTGCTTCTTCGCGGATCTTCTTCACATTCTGCTGAGCCTAAGTGCTATTTTCCCTTAAAGGAAAAGGTGTTCGACCCCGGTATTGATATTCTGCAGCCATCTCAGTATCCACCTGATGAAATAAAAGGAAAAATCTTTGGAACTATTGAAGACATGCTTGCACCTCACCATACTTTCTCCCACCGTGCTCCATCGTTGCTTAAGGGAACCTTGCCTACTCTTCTTTGGCTTGCCTTGTTCGCCTTAAGCATGTGCTATTTGATGGACGAAAACTATGTCTTTGATCCTGGTGGATATGTTTCATGCTTCTTCCTATGATGATCAAGGTCGAGTCAGGCTCACGACTCGGTTAACAAAAATCAAGCGCTTCTTGGGAGGCAACCCATGCATCTATCTTTTAGCTTTCTTTATCCTAAGTGTAGGGGAGACCCGTGGGTTTGCTATTTCCTCTCCTCTCTTAATCAGGGATTCGAGCGCTCAATGATCGACTCTTGATTATTTTTGACGACCCGTGATTCCGTGTTCCATTTTCCCGGTTCTATCCTAAACTCTTTTCGATTCACTATTTTATATTTTTTAATATTAAAATAGGAATCTCTTTAGTTGTCTCTTCCTTAGCGAGATTTAAACAAAGTGCACAATGTCCTAAGTGTAGGGGCGTTTACTCCCACATGCTTAAACATTGAGGACAATGTTTATGTTAAGTGTAGGGGGGACTTCTATCGAAGTTAAGTGGCCTTTTCCTTGTATTTGTCCTCATTTTAACCGGAAAATCAATTTTTCGACATTTTTCAAAATTTTTGATCTGTTTTGGCCTATTAGTTTTTCCCTTTGTATAGTTATTTTCTTTCCTTATTAGAATAAACGTTTAAATAAGTGGTTTTAGTTTTCAAACGTTGTGAATCTTTTGACTCAACCCGAGTTTACTTATCTTAAGTTACTCTAGCTAGTATCCTTAACGTGTTTAAGTCAAGTTTTGCTAGGCTTTTATATAGGGAGCTATAAAACGCGAAAGTCTTAACTCTCACGGGTTAAGAACAAGAACTTTTCGCAAGTTCCTATAATTGATCCTAGAGAGTAGTTTATCAAGGGAACTTGAAAATGCGATTTCTAAACTTGAAAGAGTCTAAGAGTTTGCAAGATCCTATAGGCGACTCGAAAACCCAAAACTTTGATTTAATAGGCTAAGCATCCACGAGTCTCATTACTTGAGATTTTAAACTGTGGAGAACGAGAGATGATAGAGCCAATTATAAGTTCGGTATTCTTTCGGGAATTTATGTGAGTTAATTATAAGCCTATTCTCCCATCGCTTGCTAATAAATTTATCTGCAATAAATAAGGTTGTACGATTTGAAAAGTTACTTAGCTTCTAGCCCAAGATCGTTTAAAAGTTGATCGGTATGGATTAGAGTTCATAGCCAAGGCATAACTTATTGAAGCGGGATGCGAAGATTGACGAGTCCGAAAAGGCCCTAACAATGCATGAGGGCTATATTTTGTTGCTAAAGATCCAAAGTGATGTGAAGAATCATTTATCGAAAATCAATATGAAGGATCGAGACACACGACGAAAAGCAAAAACTCCCCAAAAGTCATGGAGAAGTGTATCCGAAAAGACCCTAGCAAGGTATGAGGATAAATAGATCCAAGTCATAAAAGGAGGCGGATCGTTGTATATCAAAGTCCAAAATAAAGATTGGAGAAAAATGAAGAAGTCGTGGTCCAAGTATGAATCTCTCAAAACTTCAAGTGAAGAAATTCCATTATGAAGAGAAGACCATAATTTCATGAACGTCTCTCAAGGTTTGAAGTATGAAGTCGCTGCCAAATATCGGTCCGAGAAAGGTCTCAAATCGCGAAGCGAGTTATGCCAAGATATGAACTTTATGAAGTCCCGAGAAGCAGTTTTAAAAGATTTTGTCCTTTAGCTAACTATTGATTAAATCGTTCACTTTATTTTCGGCCTTAATAACTATCGAAATAAGTCAAACAATGCATCCTTTGGATCATTCAAGACAACAATAAAATATAAGAGATACACCTAGGAATAAGGGAGTCTAAGTAAATAATTGGCCCACATGAGTTCGTGTTAGTTTGCTAACTTATAATAACAATGATCTCGTTTTTAAGATTGGTTTGGAGAAAGTGAAAACTTGAGGATGATGATTATTCATGACATTTCCAAAACCCAAGGTATGCTTTTGATTTCTTTACTTTGAATGTTTATAGTTTTCTATCTCTTTAATAAAGGCCATTATGGATTGATTGTGATGAAAAATGTAATCTTGCTTTGTAACTAATGCATTGCATGAGGACATTGCAATGGTCAAGTGTAGGGGATTTGATAGGTGTGTAAACACCCATCCTTTTTATCACTTAATTACAATAATAACCGAGCCAAAACGTGTATTTTATGTCTTTTATGTCGGAATTATGCGTGGTTTGTGTTTTTGTTGTGATTTAGGACGAAATTGTGAAAAGTGGAGAAAACACGGCATTCACGGGCTTTTATTGAAGAAAAAGATGAAAGATGAAGTCGAGAAGTCAAGAGTGCAAAAAGAACGGAAGTCCAAGACCAATTCTGAAGATTTATCGAAGAAAAAGTCGAAAGATGGAAGTTTACTTAAAGCCGAAGAACTCAAGTCTACTTTATTGAAGAATTAAAAGACGAGTTCAAAGAAATCCCGAGCCAAAAGTCATTAAAGTCCAAGATTAAAGAAGATTTAAAGGCTTAAGGACTAATGGTGCAATTAACAAAGAGATTATGAAGGAAGGGCCTAATGATGCAATTAAGAGAAAATGGAGGAGGGGAGGAAGCTTCCTAAGCACTCCTTAATCCTCCCCTATATATAGATTAGTTCTTAATCATTTTCATTTTATTGGCTAATAGTGACAATTAGTTCTTCCACTTTTAATTACCTTGTCATTTAAATACTTGTCAAATTTAAATATTGTCTTGCACCTTAATTACCATTTAATTTCAAGTAAGTTTTTCTTTTAATTATTGTTAATCTTTATCTTTATTGTTAATCTCTCATTCTACCTTTCTTAATCTTTGATTTTTATTGTTTATGTTCATGTTCATGTTCTTATGTTCTTATTTTGATCAAAGTGGGTTTTGATTATCTTGATTAGATTTGTTAGTTTGATTGTTTTGGATTGATTGTTTATCATTAATAGTTGTTTATTAATTAGTTTGATTTAATCTTGTGTTTGATTTAGCTTTAGTTTGATTAAATTCGTGCATATATTTGTCCCTTGTTCTTCGGTCTGCTGCTTCTGATCTTTTCCAGGATATTCCGAATAGAAGGCTTATTCCGTATAGGAGAATATTCCGAGTAGGGGTGATATTCCGGATAGCCTGATTATTCCGAATTACCACATCATTCCGAGTAATACTTACTATTCCGCATAGGGAGGTTGTTCCGCATAGCCTGGTTATTCCGAATAGGCATGATATTCCGAGTAAGGAACTTTATTCCGAATAGGGTTGGTTATTCCGCATAGGGCAAATATTCCGAATAGTCACAATATTCCGGATAGGACCTTATTCCGCATAGGGGCATTATTCCGCATAGGGATAATATTCCGAATAGGCATTATATTCCGGATAGGTAATTTCAGTTTTTTTTAGATTCTGCCTTTTAATTTCGAGCTTTATTTTTCCCGCATTTTTCCTTACTTGCACTTTAAGTTTATTTGCCTTAGATTTGTTTTAGCCTTGCCTTAGTTTTAGTTTTAGTTGCGTCTTAAGTTTGCCTTAGTTAGTTTTAAGTTTGTGTTATTTACTCTTAGTGCCCTTTAATTTTAGTCACGCTTTTAAATACCTGCACCATTTACTTTTAATCAGATTTAGACTTACTTTAAAGTCATTTACTTTAATTGTTTTTGCACTTTCATTTTAAATACTACAACGACACAACTTTTGTTTCACCAAAGAACAGCTGAGTCACATAGTTAACACAGTTTTCAATTCGAAGAGACATACATAAACGAATCTTTTTACCTGGCCAAAAGCCTTGTATCACAAGCATATCCCTATGATAAGTTAGACTAGAAAAATAAGATTTGCTGAAAAATCTTCCCTCACCACCAAAACTCAACCACTGTAGGCGATTCCATATATGAACCGCGGTTCCTTATCAATAAGGAACCGCCGGAAGCAATAAGGAACCGCGGACAGTGCTTCCTTATTTTTCGGGTATTTCTGAAATTCCAAATTTGTTCCAACATTTTTGAGAATCTTTGCTTCAACCCTTTGACCACACCAAAAATACCTTGAGCCTTCCCTATTAAACCATAAGCATTTTGCCTTACTTCACATCCCAAAATGTCTTACTCTCCTAATGAAAGCCTTGATTCTCCTCCATTCTCCCCAATTGCTTTCATTCCCAATTCACCTAAGAACACTCTTAATCACATCTCTCCTACCAAGAATGTTGATTGTGGAACATCTTTTCTTCCACCACCACCCTTTAGTGTTCTTCCTCCTTCTCATGATAATGTCATGCACCATGGGACATATTGTCATTGTTGTCAATATCAACATCTTGCTATGACACACATCTATGAGGAGTTGAGCTACATCAAGAGTCTCTTAATCAAGCCTCCTCTTCACTTTGATTATGAGATCTCCACCAAGCCACCACCACCACATTCCGCCACTACCTTGTCTTTCATATAAGAATTGGTTGCTTATCCTCAAGACACCTTTTTCTTTTAAGCAAATCTTAGAATTCTAGATTAACTAGGATTAGATTTATGCTTTTGGCTTGTTTTCTATTTCATACATCTTTGTATGACTCTTTTCTTATTTTTATATGACTTCACTTGGATCTTAGTCTTTGTGTTTTCTTCTCTTTTATTCTTTTAGTGTGACCTTTAGCTATGTCTTGTTGGTTGTTTCTTTTGTTCAACTAACCCTTCTATGTAGCTTGTCACCATATCTCGATTCCTCGGTGCCCCAAGCTAGGGGGAGTAAGCACCAAGGGGGAGTCTTTGCAAAGTCTGTCTCTTCAACACCGACTTGTGCAACCTTTTTGCTTCGACAAAGGGGGAGAAATGAATTAACTCGTCTTCGAAAATCTTGTGTTTTGTATGATTGAGTTTATATATTGTCGGAATCAAAAAGGGGGAGATTGTTAATGCAATACTGCCTAAAAACGTTACTTGCATTTTTCGGTCTCGCTTAGTTTTGATTACGACAATATGTAAAAACAAGCATTTACAAAAACAACGAAAAACGAATTCTTGAGTTCAAGTATTTTTCATTTTATCCATTTTCACTTAAGGTATGAATAAACAAGTACTAACCTTAATCAAGTGATCAAGTGATTTAATCTTTTCTTAAAACTCACTTTTTATTAAGTGTGACAAGTTTTTAATTAAACTTTCTTTTTAAGAAAATGTTTTATTAAATTAAATATTTAAAAATTTGAAAATGGCATATTCCCTTTTGATTTGGAATATACTTTCTGGATATTTTATAACCAGATATGACCTCCACCACTAAAGGACAAAAAGGGAGCGGAGTCTAGCCCGATGGTTCCTTATCGATAAGGTACCGCGGGCTAAGATAAGGAACCGCAGGCAAATATAGACGTTGGCCCTTTGTCCTATAAATAGTGGACCTTTCTCAGATTTTCAATTTACCTCTTTTGCACACAAATTTTCAGATTCAAACATACTTCTTAAATCACTCACATCCTTGATTGTTTGATTGATTACTACTTGTTTAGAAGTGAATCTATCTCCACCATCCCTTCCTCTTCAAGTGCAAAGAGAAGAACACTATCATTGTGAAGTGTTGAGTCCACCACCAAAGATCCTTTGAAGATCAAATCTTATACATTTGTTGTTGTGTAATAGTTGTGAAGATCCAAGTAGTTGTGTCTATTTGGAAGTTGTGTATGTACTAAGTATAGTTGTGTAGATTGGTCCTAGCTACGATTAGGGCTCGACTTTTAGCTTAGGGTCAGAAATTGGTTAAGCGACGTGTACGGTTTTCTCCACCATAAGGAGCTTGTTGTGTAGTGAACTCTCGAGTAAGGAGTACTCGAGGAGTGGAGTATGAACGAGGAGTGAGCTTCGTTGTCGAACCACTATAAATCCTTGGTGTTTGGTTTGATCTTTCTTTACCCTTAACTCTTTACATTCTTTATTCTTTGTGCATATATATTAGTTAGTATTAGTTTAAATTACACTATCATTGTTCATATTGTGCATAAGAAGATTTCACTTATTTCCTTAAGTCTAAGTTTTTGAGAAAAATATTTTTTGAAAACCGTCATTTAACAAGTAAATATAAGAAACTATTCAACCCCCCCCCCCCCCCCCCCCCTTCTAGTATCTACATGGAATATCTACCCCCCCCCCCCCCCCCCCCCCCCCCTTCTAGTTAGGACTAGATTATTGCTAAACCAAAAACCAAAGGATAAAAGGAACCCTAAAAAATGTGTTTTTCCTTTGGAGTTTGATCAAACAAAGAAACCAAAACCAAAGGTTAAAAGGAACCCTAAAGAAGGTGTTTGCCTTTGGTTTTAGTCGCAGGAAGAGAGAAAGAAAAGAGAATGGGATTAAAAATTATGAAGGCTAGGGGTTTGTTTATATAGGCATTAGAAAAACTTTTCCTCCAAGTAATAAACCAATTAGGAAACAAAATCTTTTCCTTTCCCTTTTTTGTCCCCTTTGGCCGTCCACTTCAAGCCCACCCACAAGGGCTTCCAGAACTTTTCCGTTTACTTCTTTTCTCTTCTATTTAATTCAATAACGGTCGTTTATACTTAACTTTTAATTATTAACGATCGTTAGTTAAACTTCGGTTTAATTTAATAAATATATAAAATATATTTAACAAATAAAATTAACCCTTTACGTAATGTGTGCAATTTTGTAATCCCGAGTTCGATCCTAACACACGACTATTTAAATACAAGTCTATAAAACCTTTCAAATTAATGAATATTTGTGCTGAATGGATAACAAGTAACACGTGGCAGAAATCCATTTGGCATAACCTTACATTTTGGATAAGAAAATAGATCATGTTTGAAGAATGGAACATAAAGTACAAGTATTAGTAATGGGTTCAAAAAATGTGAGCAATTTTCTTATCAACTAGTATTATTAATAAAGCTAAAAATGGCATCCATGACAATGACATCCTCATTCTGTGGTGCATTGACACCCACCAAGCAACCCTCAATGACTGCTGCTAGCCGTCGTGGGTTGGTTGTGATGGCCAATGCGACAAAAGTTGAAAAGAAGGAAGAGAGTGGGAGGCGGGTGATGATGTTTGCAGTCGCTGCAGCGGCCGCAGCCTCTGTTGCCAAAATTGCAATGGCAGCAGAGGATGAGGAGCCCAAGCGAGGGACTGCAGCTGCTAAAAAGAAATATGGACCTGTCTGTGTTACTATGCCAACTGCCCGTATTTGCCGTAACTAGTACTGTATTTCAAATAATGTAACAAATTTGTGCTCTTTCGCTATTGTGTAAAAATCGAATAATATGTATTTAAGGTTCCTATTTGCTGCAACATTTGCATTGTTTTATACATTATATATGACAATGTTATGCAACTATCTGTATCTTTCTACAACTACATATCCTTATTCAAGAATAGTTAACAATGATGCCTTCTCTAATAAAAGAAGACAAAACAACTTGTTTCCTCACAACTCTAAACCAAAAAATGCTGCTGCAAAAAGAACCAAAATGCCTATATATAAGCACGGTGATTACCCAATCTATTTCCCGAACGAAAATTCCATAAGGTAGACTATTTTGAAAACTAGTTTCATAAAAATGGATAGTTTTACTCGATAAAGTAATGATTTTCGTCTTTTGCAAGGTTTATCAGAAGACCACCAAGGTCTTAACTTTGTGATCAAGTCAAGGTTTTGGACTAAAGGTTTATCGTAAGACAGGTGACACACTAAGTTATCAATGCAATTTAGTGCATGACACTGTAATGACTAGTCAGTGACTCAGCGTGGTCACCCGAGGCCCTGAAGTGATAACTGACGATTAGTTACCCTGGTATCTTTATATGAAAGTCCCGTCAATATATCTATCATGATTAACTCGAAGTGAATGTAGTTCTTCCGTGTACTTCTGAAGAACATCAACAGATTCTCCTCATGAGGACATCTTGAATATCCAATGACAACACTTCACTATATATATTAATAATAATTAGTATGATTTTGCAAACATTTGCGACCATGGTATTCTTCTAAAATCTGACTCATCATCTACGCACGTTCTATAATCAACATCTATATTTTGTATGTGTATATGTCGATTAACCAATCCGGGCAGATCCTCTAAAGAAGTTAAAGACCAAGAAACTCACATACAACTATCCATCAAATCTCTAAGGTAGTGTCTGGATTGCAACTCGTTAGAAGAAACGAGTATTGGCATGATATAAAATGAGAAATTAGAAGAGAGAAATGCAACCATCGCAACAAGTTTTCTCACACGTAGATATGAGGTTTTTATGTCTATGAAGAGCATGACATACAAATTAACAATCGCAGGAGCCTATCTGACGGATGAAAACCAAAGAAGCTGAAATAGCATTTAGACATCTGGAAACTTATTGATATAGAACACCAGAACTACAATACAGGAGCAAAACCATGTCCGTAAGACCCAAGAGGTATCAGCATCCTTCTCTTTAAACCTCTTTATGGGTCATACATACTACTCTTAGAGAAAAATGAAGCTTAAGAAACTCAAAACAAACGTTCTAACGTCAAAAAGGACATACATGGAGAAACAAATTTGAATCAACAGCTGAATTGAAACACACTAGAGTATAAAATACAGAGCTTTGTGAAACATACTCTTATTCTTGTTGGTTGTTACGGATAACCATGATGATATAACTACTGGCTTTTGCCATTTTGCTGGGAAGCAGCAAAGTTACGGATGACCTCCATTGCCAGTTGATGAGCAGTCTTATTCTCCAAACTTGCAAGTTCATCAACAGCTTCAAATGTTTCCTTGTCAGTAAAAAGCTTCAAATAGTATCGGGAAGATGATTTTGGTACACCCTTCCACTTGTCAACGAATTCTTGAAGTTTCTCAAATCCCTGAATATAACATACAAGAATATGTTTCAAAACAATATCAACCAAGGTTGTTCTAATATGACCAGATACACCAGGATGAGCAGCCGGGAGGGTGGGGCGGGTTGGGTATTCATGAATTGATGAAGACAGCACATTGATATAGCCCATTACTTTTGTACAGGTCTATAGGGGGCGGGTTGAATTAGAGGGTCTTTAAAATAGCTTATTTTTTCAACTTATGTTTATAACTGTATTTTATACCAAAGTTATTATGATACTAACATAATTTTTTTGAACAAAACTGTTAAGAGAGGTTGAGTGCCATTATAAATAGCTTTTTGACAACTTTCCACCCGTTTGGCCAGTCCCTCTTTCACTGTTAAAGATAACAAACAACCCAATTCAACCCATAAGTAAATGGGTCCAAACGGCTAATTTTAAATGACCCACTTAAAGAAATTAAATTTGTTCCAAGTCTAATTCAAATAGGCATCTAACCACGCGATTTGTGAAGTCGCCGAATGATTCTTTTGATTTCCTCTTCAATCGCCAGTTGTAGAACAAAGGCTCAAAAACTTTCTCAAGGTCATGGATCTTAACCTTGTTCATGAAAGTTCTTGCTAATGCAGTTTGGGCGGGTGTTCCCCCGAGCCAGATCTATAACACGACAAATCCCATTTTGAATTAGTATAAGCAAAAATGATTAACTCCTAAAAACTAGTAAAAATAGTAACAAAAGATTGAAGTACCTGATAGCTGTTAGGACCATCACCAACTAATCCAAGTTCAGCCATGTAGGGACGAGCACAACCGTTAGGGCAACCAGTAACTCTTACTACTATTGATTGATTATATGAGAGACCAACCTGAGATCACAACAATCATGCTTCTTCAGTAAAAAGTATCAGTTGAGAGGTTAAGTGCCATTATAAATAGCCATTGATTGATTATATATAGTACAATAACCGTCAAGTCTATTACATATGAAAAATATCATTTCTCGGGGAAAATTACCTTCTCAAAGACAGCACGAACCCGCTTAAGAAGGTCAGGAATTCCTCGTTCAGCCTCAGTTATAGCAAGAGGGCAGAGAGGCAGAGCAGGGCATGCCATTGAAGTTATGTTAAGGGGGTCCAAAAATGTGGTAGGCTGCCATAAATAACAGACTTTGTATTAATACCAAATTTCAGGAGATAATAATAACTGTTTTAGTTTTAAACTAGCGTGCCTAAGGTAATGCCTGAAAATGTGGTTAGCTGCCGTAAGTAACAAGCTTTGTATTAATACCAATTTCAGGAGATAATAATTTAACTGACAAAAGCTGGAAACAAGAAAACACTAGCAGGAAACAACATCGGAGCATCATATTTTAGCAACTAGCATGAATGTCAAAGCTACGTCTCATTGCAAACTAGCATAAATGCAAAGTGACACCACCTTAGTCACGCTAGTTAAAAAGAATAACTTACAACTCAATAGATAAGATATTCAGAATAGGTAAACCATTAGTCTATTTCTATATTCATTACTGATTTTAAAGCTTGGAATTACAAGCAATATCCTATGTCATCCGTTCGAAATATACAATAATTCATAAGAGTGTGAAACAGATGTCTTACAAGCAGGTCACCATTTGCTAGGGCTACTGAAATTGGACGTTTCCAAGAGGGACGGATATCACAAAGGACAATGTTTTGGTTTGGAGTGATCCGCACGTTCAAGTTATACTTCTCAATTATTTCACGTAATGTCGTCTTTGATTTCCCTTGAACTCGGCCACTATTAACATTGATCCCACAAAATAAGCGACCATCTCCCTGCCACCATCAAAAAGAAAAGATTTTAAGTAACCAAGTCATAAACAATAGAAAACTTAAGTAAAAGGTAACTTTCAAACCATATTTTGTGAGGTGAATCGACAGAACATACCTGTTCATGCCACCCCAGATGGCTTTTAAACTCCCACTCAGGCAACTCATGGCAAGGCTCAAATTTCTTTCCAAAGTACTGTTCAGTAACAGACCTAAACTTGTCAATCCCCCATGAATCTATCAAATACTTCATTCGACTATACCTCCTGTCATCTCTTCTGCCATTTTCTCTTTGTGTAACAACAATAGCCTTTACTGCATACAAAATGTCCTCTTTAGGTACATAACCCAAGGGTTCAGCTAGGCGTGGAAAAGTGGTCTCCATCCTATGCGTTCTTCCCATTCCACCACCAACCTGTAGAAAAATTTGTCAGCTTAACGGGCAAACCAAAAAAATAGACAATTAGATATGTAAAATTTACGAGTGGCATACGTATATATTGAAACCCTGAGGTTCTCCATTTTCATCAGAAACAACAACAACGCCAATGTCATTAGTGAAGAGATCAACAGAATTGTCTGTAGGGACAGTAACTGCAACTTTAAACTTCCTAGGCAAAAACTGAGTTCCGTAAATAGGCTCGGCTGAATCTGGAAAATTGGTTCCATGAGAATTATCATTACGAGCTTTCACAACTTCAGCTGGTTCAGCAGTCATAAACTGCTCTCCATCGACCCACATATCATAATAAAATCCAGACTGTGGAGTCAAAAGTGCAGCAATATTGTCGGCTGTTTGTTGTGCGAACAGATAATCTTTCCTGACAAACGGAGCAGCGGGAGCAAGAACATTTCTGTTGAGATCGCCACATGCACCGAGTGTGGACCCCATGTTTCTGATAATAGTACTCATCACAGTCTTGAGATCCTTCTTAATGACACCATGAAGCTGAAACGTCTGTCTTGTTGTCAAACGAAGCGTTCCAATTCCAAATTGATCAGCAAGATCGTCCATTGCAAGGTAAAGTTGGTTGGAAACTTTTCCAGATGGGTTCTTTGTACGAAGCATAAACGAGTAGGATTTACCACCTCTCTCGTCTCTGTTGTATTGCTGGTAGCTTCCATGGAACTTGATGAGTTGGGTAGCAGCCTCGTTTATGTTAGGTGCATCAGTTAAGAGTTCCTCGTTAAGAGGGTATCTTATGTAGTTGCTTTGTTCCTTGAATATCTCGACCTTGCTACGCTTGGTCTCAACTGCAGTCTCAGGCTTCACTGGCTGCAATTAAAAATAATAAAATACTAATATTGAGTATAAATATCACATGGAGATTGCAGAATAACTTGTTTCAAATACACATATCTGAATAACATACAAGTATAATGAAGTGAATTAAATGATTAACAGGAGTTTGGTAGAGTCAAGTCACCTTGACTTGGGCACCATAGGAGATTTTCAAAATTTTCAAAACATTATATGAATACCATTTGTGAAGTCTCAGTTAACGCTCAATCATTGAGGTCGGTTTTTGGGTAAAAGATGTAAAGTTGCGTTAAAACAAATTATCTTTTGTAGCTAATAATCTATAAAACAACTAAACTTTTATTATAATTTACAATACTTTTCTATCGTCATATGCAGGCAGGGTACCACATTTGTAAGGAATAGTGTGATAAGCTGAACAATTTTGTTGGTATACCAAAAATAAGGCTGATGACCAAAAGTAACAAATATCATAAAGAAGATAAAAAAACATAACACGTAACTTAAACTGGGTACAAAATTACAAGGTAACCCACCTTTAAGAAACATGTGACGTTTGTACAAATATACATTTGAAAATGGCAATTAAATCAAAGAGAGAAAATAAAAGCATCGAAGAATGAAGGATAATTATCGGGTATATTTGGTACACAAGATTTAAGAGATTAAATATAAGCTTGGTTGGCCATATAAAGTTACAAGAGATTATAAGGTCTGCTAGAATGAAAAGCTATTTTATTAAAATGAAAGTAGTAAATGATTGTAAATGAGAAAAAAAGGAAATTGGTTGGAGTTAATTAGAGATTTGAAAAAAGTGAGTGATAGAAAAGGCAGAGGGGGTGATTAGCTTAATTAGTATAAATCAGAAGAAGAAGAAAAAGAAAATATAAATGAATACCGTAGAAACAGCTTTGATGACGGTTGAGGATGAGGAAGAAGAGAGAGGATGTTTTATCGGTATGCGTTTATCCAACAAAAGTGATGAAGAAGAGTAACAGCTGCTGCTGCTACTTTTCAAATGAAATGGATCTTTTATCAGACCACCAGCCGCAGCAGCTCCTCCTCCGATCGATGCAGCAGCAGCCATCAGCTTTTATGTTTGTTTGTTGGTTGTTAGCTTTTTAGGGTTTTTGCTTTGATTTGATTCTGAATCATTCGTTTTATATCGATGGACCAATGCCACTTTATTATCGAATGGTTGCTAGTGCGTTTTGCATTTTGCCATGTCACGTGCCAATCACACGCCCACATCTTTCTTTTCCAACCCACGCGCCTTCTCTCTTTTACCACTACTACTTCCGAAATTGAAACTCAGAAGCCTCTCGAATTAAAGACCAAAAGTGTCGGATGGGTTAGTTGGAGGGGCAGCGGAAAGGCGCGTGGATACTATGCGCGTGTTATGACAACAACAAAACAAAATTTGTGTTTGTTGTAAAGATGAGTGATAGTGGTGGGGTACATTGAACTTGGACGTTTTTTTAACTAGTGCGGTTTGAAATGAGTTTTGTTTTCATTCTTTCCTTTGACTTCATTTCAAAATCAATATAGGTGGCTGCATCTCACAATCTGGTTTTCAAACCATGCTTTGTCCAACGTAGGGTGTTCATCGGTTCGGTTATTAGATTATTCGGTTTGTTTGGTTCAGTTTGTTTGATTAAAAGTATTTTTAAATTCAACCCATATATCGACTCAAATTTGATTAAAACAAGGTATGAAGTCCGTGCTTTGCCGCGGGGTTGTTAGCAAACATTGTTAGGTGGATATGCGTTAAAAGTTATATAACATACCAAGTTGTTTGCAAAAGTTATGAATTTATATTTGGATCCACTTTACATTAGGTAAGGCTGCTAAGGTGCCAGCTATATTTACATATTCAACTACTGTATTATTTTGTTTGTGTACATTGATTCAATTATCACGAAATCTATATCATCAAATATAATTTCACCAGAACGCTCACCTTCTTCAATTGGTGAGCTGACTTTTGATATTTCTTTTTGCAATTTTGAATCTTCAACAACCTCTAAGCATAAACACATCTTTTGTTTGGGTTGTTCAAGCTCTTTTTGTAGTTGCATTTCGATCTTCTACTACACCTACAATATCAAGTGTCTTTTACAATGAGGGAATATAAAAACATTTTTACTGTGTACTTGCTGTAAACACGTACACACATGGAATCCAGTGACCAAAAAGTATATAAAATAAAAAAAATTTATGTCAAATTCATACCTGATGCACTATCTTTGCAAATAGCAGCCAAGGTATATGCATTCTACCAAAAACACATGTTACTTTTTGTACGTAGCAAACAAATTGACCATCTAAAACATCTAACATATAAACTAAGCTAACACACACCCCGTAACTTCATTTTCTTAAATTGTTTGCCAAAATTGTACGCATATGAGCAGCTTATCGTAACTGTAACTGCTATATGCACATTATGAAAAAATAACGTAAGAAGGTTAAACCCGATAACTCGTTGTTTTAGGTGGCGTCACGTGCATATATTAAATTTGAAAACTTACATGACCATACATGTACACCATCACAATATAAATACTTTAAGCAGTCATTTAACGACGTAACTAAACTTATATTTCAATGTAGTTAAAATTCCTAAATCTAACTAAAGTGTTTTACTCTATGTTCATGGAAGTCAGCATAAAGGAAAAAGAGGCTTTAGAATTTGAAGTTACAATGTATTTAGGACTTCCTATTTCACATAGTAGATGTCTATGAAATTAAAATAAGACTAAAGAGTCTTGTTGGGTCGACTTTAAAGCGGTTGGTGGGTAAACGCAGCTGACATGTGAAATTATTAAATATTTGGCG
Source organism: Glebionis coronaria (assembly GCA_025667525.1). Lineage (NCBI taxonomy): Eukaryota > Viridiplantae > Streptophyta > Magnoliopsida > Asterales > Asteraceae > Glebionis > Glebionis coronaria. The sequence continues at coordinate 96,299,975 of CM046882.1, read as the reverse complement.
AGAGCCTATTTATAAGTCATCGGTCTTACACAAAATGGCCTTAACCACTCTAGAGTTTTGCAGCAACCATAGCCAAACACTCAATAAAGCTGGAAACTTGCAGAAAATTGTTGTAGTAGCCATACCTTAGTTTCAATAGTGGCAACTACTTCTATCGCCTTTTCTTCTTCTTCCTTGATTGGCTGTACTCGCCTTTTCCCCACTGCTACCTAAAGAATAAAAGTGGATGATTTGTAATTAGGAATAATATTTCGTTAGAATTCTTGAATTTGTCATAATCAAGTCCCAAAATTTGTCCAGTGACAAACTTGAAGCTTATATGATTTCGACATGTATTTCATAAGACTCAACATCCATTTATTTAGAGATTTATGTATGAGGATGATATCATTTAAGCGTGTGTTTATTGTCTCTCGTACTACTCTTTTAACATCTTTTAAATAAATAAAAATGAGATAGAAGATTAAATACGTGATTTCAGTGAATTTATATCTGGTACTACAACTTCAATAAGGTTCGATACCATTGTTTAACTATGTTATACGCACTAACAAACATACACCCTAGTTTCCGTTTAATATCCAACAGGGTATCAACCAAACTAAAAACTTATAAATATGAAGATTCTACATTTAGGTAATGACTTTTATTACATATCATTTTATCTCCCTTTTGTAGCCCTTTATCTAAAAGTTGCAATATTATGATGTTTTATGGGCATCACTACATTTGACTTCTAAATCAAGTAATTGCCTTATACTATATTAATATCTACAAAGACAAATCTTGTAATATTTTTTCCCTATGAATCGTGAAGATGGGACTCAAAATACAGTAATAATAGGAATAAGACCAGTGGAGGCCATCCAAGTAATGCAGAAAATGAAATTGCTAAAAAGCCTTCTATTGGGTTTTCAAGTTGTATATCCGTATCCTGATACGTGAACTTGTGGGTGGTCATGTATTTTTCCATGAAACTGCATTTACTTGTTGGTCGACGTTAGTTATTAAGGTTGCGGTACGACCATATTTTGACAAACTATTTAAATTATCGTGTCACTCACGCAGCATATACACTTTCAGCTTCTTTTAATTTCGGGTTGACGTAATAGTGAGTGGCTGGAGTGGTTGATAACTGCATTATTTTGTTTTCAGGTATGGTTATATCACCTGAGTATCAAAAAATTAAAGTATCCTGATTTGAATATTACAGCATACCTCTAAATTTTGGAAATTTACCGGAGCTGACGGCAACCATTACTGGTGGGGGTAGTTGTTGTATGCAGCTTTTCTCAACTGTGTCGCTAGCTCATCCTACAAGGTTAACTCAACAATGTTTCCCGCATCAAAGTAATATTTCAGTTCATTATCATTAGAGTGTACTAATAATTTTTTAGGCAAGAATTTGAACAACTTACCACTTGGGATGACTGTTTACGTCAATCGTTTCCATTTCAGGTTTGGCAACAACGTTCACTATTTTTAATGTCACCTGTGAAACCTGACAAAAAAGCATATAAGACATAATCAGGAAACCAAATAAGGCTTAAGCTGGCTATAAAAGCTGAGACAAACACCCCTTTACACGATCCAACATATATCTAATTATTTTAGCCTAAAAATAATATATGTGTTGATAAAGTATACATGTAACCTATAAAAGCTTATCTTAAAATCTGTACAATGTTTTAGGTAATTAAATGTTATTCACCTTTGTTTTAAAGATCGTTCGATCTTACTTGCCCGATAAGAAACTTAATAAAAGCCTGATGCAACTTTCCTTGTGCTTCTCGAACTTCATTTTATTGTGACCTGCACACACAAACATATAGTCAAATATGATTTGGAAAGACTGATTATATAAGTTACCTAAAATTTTTGACTACTTCTCGAAGAGAACAGGAATGAGGAATAACGTACCACCATTTAAATGAGCACATATTCACTATTATCAACTAAAAACACAATGATAATCGCTACATCTAAAAATAAGCAAACTCCCATCGGGTGTTTGGGGTTATTTATTTATAGAACCTGTATGCTTATATAAATTCAAATAATTACTTCCGTGTGTTAGGATGAAGAAATTTGTTTCCAATAAACAGTTCAAGTTTCCTTATCTCGAACGAATTACCTAGACTTCTTTCAAATGATCAATTCACAACTAACATTGGAAAATATCAATTTAGAGGAGTGTGTGTGTGCGGTGCATCTGTAAGTATATGTATTTTTTTGGCAATCTGACAGCAGTAGTATGTGTCTAACCTTTCTAGTTTGTGACTGAAAATGTCACACTGTAAATAACAAACCCAAACAGCCCCTTAATGAGAGAAATGACATACCAAATCCAACCAGCCCTTTATTTTCGTATAGGCATATGGCGCGCATGTACTTACATACCTGCACTAGATTGGTTCCTCCGTCCACTCCGGTTTGTTGGAAAGCTTCTATCAACATTTGCTGCAATAGGAGATCGCTACCAATGACCGTAGTCTGATACGTCACTAACATGTTACCTTCATAAACACACCCAACAACATTATTACCTTTAGTAGCAAAGTTCAAATGATCAGGTTGCTGCGGGGCTAATGTGTTTGTTTTTCGAGCTCGTCTTTCTTTAGTTCTACACTAAAATTATAACTTGCATTGTCCAAAGGAAAAGTTTCACGAAAAAGGCAACATATATCTCAAACATTAAGTTTTTCAATGCCTATATGGGAGTCACTCCCTGGTTCTCTATTGCCTAAAAATAAAATCCAATAAGAAACAATTTTCATATGACGTGAAGCATAGATATAATTATCAAATAAACATCATCTCACTTTACTATCAAAGATCACTGGCGCCTACATGGTAGTTGTCGAGTGTGAACAGTTGCTATATTGAGTTGCTCATTCTCTGATGGTGTTACAAACCGCAAGACAAAGAAGTATCCCTTGCTTCGTGCATCAAGCCAAGACGATACAACCCATTGCGCTAGCAACATCCATAACAGTCCTTTGAAATCAGTGTAAAGAAATATGTATCCTGATGCAACAATCCGCAATTGGACACATGGTCATCATGCTTATTTAAGATTTAATGGTTTACCATACTTCTGCATGAAACACTACCTGGTATCACAGACATATGCTCATTTATGATATTCTACATTATAGGCCATAATTTCTAAAAATGTTCAACTATCTAAGGGCAAATATCTGATAAGCAATAGGAGAAGTAAATCTAATACTCACAACGTCCATAAGCATGATCTAATTTGGGAATCTGATGACCATTTCAACTCCCAACATTGGAATTGTTAGCTTATCAAGGGTGGTCTAAACAACCACTTAAAAGATTACCAATGTCATGTATATCAATAAAGGGTTGTTTGTTGCTTTTACGTTTATCCTGATATAAACTTATATAAGCCCACAACTATATGTCCTTAATTCAGCGAAGCTAAAAGTATGAGGTTATTAGTTTAAGCAGGATCTAAAGTGAATCCTAAATCATTAAGATGTGGTTTTTTCATCTTATATAGTGGGCTTATGGCTTATTTAGTTTAAGCAGGATCTAAAGTAAATCCTAAATCATTAAGGATGTGTTTTTTTCATCTTATATAGTGGGCTTATGGCTTATTTGATTTTTGGGCTTATGTTCATAAGGTCATTTTTATGCCATATTTTAAGACATTCCGTCTTATATATATATTTCTTAATAGACTTATATAAGCCGGAAAAGAAAAAAAAAGCCACAAAAAGTAAGCTTACGAAACATAATCCTGAAGACAAATAAGCCATAAGCCCATTGTAAGAGTGGAAATAACCCCCCCCCCCCCAAAAAAAAAAGCAAACTGATTACTTAAAAAGATGTCAAAGATATCTAAATAACAATCCTTGGAAGTATTGCGGTCTTTGAGGAGTATTTATCCATGTCACTAAAGATAACTACTGGCTCTAAACAACCATGTTTTCCACAGGTGCACGTTGTCTCACCCATAACTAAACGGTTACACTAAATTACAATGGATGATCAACTTGATACGTGACAACAACCAAACCTAAATTTTGTCACCAATAAAATCGCAAAACTACAATGTAATCAGCCAATTAAATCGCAACCAAGTTGCCCAAATCAATGTACCAGATGCACATACATATTATTATCATTGTTATGAAAGTGGTGAAACATTAAAGAAGACAAACCTCTAAAAATGAAAAACCCATGGACCAGCTTCTGAACAAACCAACCTGAATAAACTTGTTGTGAGAGAACACTCTTACTCAATGAATCGAATATATTATACAGCCTAATAATTAATAAGAATACGAATACTAATATCAAATTAAATTAAACAAAAAAACATACCTGGGTTTTTATTGTAAACTTGTCGAATCTAAAACATTTCTCCACCATCAACAACTACAAAAAAGAAACTCAAAATGAAACCCCGGGATAAAACCCAAAAATGGAGAAATTAATCAACATCAAGTGTGATAATATCAAATTGTGGCATTTATTTAGGGATGTTGGTTTTAATTGATAATAAAGATCTAAAAATTTTATTCAGCCATCCACCATTGATTTTTTATCTGATGAATCTTCTGGATGATGTGAGATGTGTTGAGATTAAGGGGATGAGACACGTTTGTGAGATACGTGTTACATATAGGATTTAGGATTTGTATACTCCGGCGAGTGAGTCAGGTTATAGTCTCAGTCAGGGAGAAAGCAATTGTTAATAGTAAAAGTGTGTGAGTATGGCGCGTGAAGAAGTGAGGTTGTGAGATATGGGGAAACGTGAGTTAACGTGAGTAAGTGTGACATTATTTTTTTAACAATATACTGGTGTATATATAAGATTTATAATTTGGTTTTCGATTTAATGAAAAGACGATTAGTAATAATCAACGATGGTCGAGGAAAGTCAAACTTTTCGAAAACCTGCAAATTTAGTCATACCCAAAACTCACTGTAATCACTTATAGTAACTATTTTTATGTATGATAAGTTGTACATTAAGAATAATATTGTCGAAAATACATAAAACTCGTTAGAAATATACAAAACTTGCCAAAAATACCAAAAATTGGCTAAAACTGGTCAATACGATTAATCACCGATTAATCCCGCATAAAACGATTACAAATTACAAGGTAATCGACCGACCGACTAGCGGTTCACGATTTTTGCAACCTTAATATATATATATACAAATATATTTAAGCAAAAAAAATATTAAAAATATTTTTTAAATTAGAATACTATTTTATTGATCTTTTTCTCTACATAAGAATATATACATAAATATAAATATGAGGAGAGTTATTTTGCATACCATATTTATTTTAGATACCAATGGACTTATCCCCAGTTTCCCACCATCCATCTTCATCCCATCTAATGGATAAGATTAAAAATATTTTGTTATTTTACTTATTTTTATAAATTAAATGTCTCATAAACCGTTAAATGTTAAACCAAAAAAATATACTATTGTGACGAGCATTTAATTATCTTTCAATAGTACCACTAAATTAACATGATATACCTCATTTTAATGCACAAACTAAAATATGATTTAAGTAATACAATTTATTAAGCCAAGTGTACAACTGTTTCACCATACAATAGTTACAAATTCTTTAGTACACTAATAAATTACAAACTTTTTAATGCGTAATTAATACTCATAATAAAAACACCCAATTACATAAATATATAATATTATATGCACAATGTACAAACATTAAAAAGCATCTATACTAATGCAAACTATAATATACATATATTTCTCAAAGAAATTATAACATTACAAAAACTTTCATTCATGCATAAAATGAAAAGTCTAATTAAAAAATGATTTATTGCATTTAGTTTTTTCCTTTTAATCATTTACATAACTTTACTCGAACTTTCATATATATATATATATATTAATATGGCGTTAAAAGTAATAATATCCCTCGATTGAAATTACGTTTTTAGGACATTTTTTAGATGAAAGATATCGATTTAAAAATTATAATTAAAAAAATACAAATTATAACACCAAAGAATTTAGTCACATGGTACCCGCCGCCGCATCGCGCGGGTATCCTGCTAGTATATGATAAAGTGTTTCATCATATATGATATTAGTGCTAGATTAAATAATTATTATTGAATCATATATGATATTGTTATATATCATATATGATAAGTTATATCATATATGATACTCGTGTTACTATCATATATGATACGAGGCATCCGGAACCCGTGCGTTGCACTAAGGGGGCATGGGTTACTCTTCTTGAGGGCATGGTTACTCTTCTTGAGGGGCATGATATTTGTTGCTATTGAACAAATTGTATTATTTTCTATTTCAAATTTAATAGTTTCTAATTTTTTAATAAATTTTAATACTTTTATGTTAATATTGTATTTTTTTAGGGGTTTATATTTAGTTTAAAGGGTTTGTTGTTAAAATGATATAACGTAGGGTCTCTGTCTCTCTCTCTCTCTCTCTCTCTCTCTCTCTCTCTCTCCTCTCTCTCTCTCTCTCTCACTCCACTCTATCACTCTCTCTCTCTCCTCCTCCCTCTTTTCTCCCTCTCCCTCTCTCCCCTCCCTCCCTTCACCCTCCTCCCCTCCCTCCCCTCTCTCACTCCCCTCTCTCACTCTCCCTTTCTCCCTCCCTCACACCATCCCCCTTTCTCCTCTCTCTCACATCTCCCTCTCTCATCGACTCCCCCTCTCTCCCCCTCTCGACTTTCCCCCTCTCTCCCCCCTCTCTCTTTCCCCCTCTCTCCCCCCTCTCTCTCCCCTCTCTCTCCCCATATCTTTTTCCCCCTCTATCCCCCTCTCTATCCCTCTCTCTCCCTCCCTCCCACCCTCCCCCTCTCTCCCCTCTCTCACTCCCCTCTCTCACTCTTCCTCTCTCCCCCTCTCTCACTCCCCTCTCTCACTCCTCCTCTCTCCCCTCTTTCTCTCTCTCCCTTTCTCTCCCTCTCTCTATTTCCCCCTCTATCCCTCTCCCTCTCTCTCTCTCTCTATCTCTCTCTCTCTCTCTCTCTCTCTCTCATCTCTCTCTCTCCTCTCTCTCTCTCTCTCTCCTCTCTCCTCTCTCTCTC